>JAYKKI010000010.1:38490000-39090000 GCA_039881145.1 Druceiella hillmani
GAAGAGTGCTGAAAGCTAATATTTTTACATAGAAAGAAATATATAGATTTTTATTAGAAATACATGCGTTTGACACGCACACATATGTACTATTTTATTTATAGTTGAAATCTATGGTCAAACTGAGATTAATATTATTTGTCCATAGTCTTACTGAATGTCAAAAATAATCATAATTATGATAATGTCATATTCATAGTTTGTTTCGCATACACATATTAATAGACCAAACGTAAATTTAAATAATATTAATAGTTTACAAATGAAGAAGTAATTTTTAGAGATACATGTAAATGTGCACTAAATGTAATTCCAAGACTTTTTCATAGTTATGATTGTGGATTAATGGATTTACAATGCAGGTTTTGCAATGCGAAACGTTTTGAATCTGAAGTGACTTTAAGCGACAGGACTGAATTCACTTAATGTTGTCATAAGGGTAAAGCAATATTACCGCCCTTAAGTCAAAATGAATATTTTAAATCATTGTATTATGGACTTATTTCAAATAAACCTTCAATCAAAAGTAAGGCAAAAAATTATTTTGAAAACATTCGCAAATATAATTCATCATTTGCTCTGGTTAGCTCAGAAGCTAAAATTTGCGGGGCAGTTACAAGTGGAGTGTATCATTTCAAAAACATGATGTTTTTATCACAGATCTGGTTCAAAGAATGCGGCATATGGTCGCTCACCATGTTGTGCGCAATTCGACTTTTATGATGTCGACACTATCAACTATATATTATCAATTATAGATTACAACAACATTTTAATCAAACATGCCATAACAATATAATGCGCAAAATATCTCTTGAATTGGAACGCAGTAATCCTTTGGTTCGGTTATTCATTGCAATGAAACATCATTGTCATAGAGTTGAAAAGAAAAAAAAAGAAATTTGTATGCTCATTAAAGTAAATCATGATTTAAATCTACGCCATTTTAATGATGCAGTTCAAACTGATGAAGCAGTAATATTTAGTACAGTTGATGGTGAGCCACCTTTGAACGAAATATGATTTCGTTTTCAAAAGTTAATGATATCATCAAAAATATCTCAATTTTAAATTCATCATTAGACCCTTGAGCACATCCATTACTTTCTCCAAATGGTGGTACTGGGTGGCATATCAATATTCCTCATAACGTACCAACTATATCTAATTCAAGAGCACCCAGAAAAAAATTAGCCATGCTTCAGTTTGCAGCCTATTAACTTGGGATTAGAAAAGATTTCAGCATGTGGCACCATTCACAAAAGATTTTTTCTGAAGTGGATAGTTGATATATATGTGAGAATAGAGGGCTCAAGATTACATTGCATTCGAAAAAGTAAAACAATTCTTAAATTTGAAGTTTACGACAATTTAACAGACTACATAGAATTGAACATCAATGCCAGTAATCTTGGCCGTAGAATAATTTTACCATCTTCGTTCAATGGATCTCCAAGAAATATGTATCAGAATTATTTAGATGCAGTATCATTTATAAAACATTTCGAAAAGCCTTCTTTATTTATTGTAATGAATTGCAATCCAATTTGGCCGGAAATAATTAACAATATTGTTTTCGGTGAAACTGCTAATTTTATACCTGATATTATGATTCGTGTATTCAAGTTTTTTGAAAACATTAATGAGGGCCTTTAACAAAAAAATATCTTTGTTAAATTGAAGCATTCATTTATACAATCGAGTTAAAAAAAGAGGATTAAAAACACATCCTAAATTACATAAATATTTTGTCAAACATATGATGCCTGGTCCATGCGGAGTAATTAATCCTAATTCTGTATGTATGAGACGGAAAATGTACAAAAGATTATTTAAAACGTTTTAATGAATTTACATGTGAATCAACATGGACATCTATTATACGGCGTAATAATGGTACGCATGCAAAAGTTCACGGTAGTTGTCTTGACAATTGGTACGTTGTACCATACAATCCATATTTACTTGCCAAATTCAATTGTCATTTAAACGTTGAAGTTTGCACTTCATACAAAAACGTTAAATACATAAATAATACTGTTGAACTAGAGTCTGGTGGAAATGAACAAGGTCAAAATATAGAAATTAATGAAGTTACCAATTTTTTAATTGGTCGTTATGTCGGATCAACAGAAGCCATATGGCGCATCTATGAATTACCAATGCATTTTCAATCACATACTATAATCAAACTTGATATTCATTTACCGCGTCGACAGAATGTATACTTCCGAGAAGGGCAAGAACGTCAAGTAATTGATAATGACAGACAAACAAAATTATTAATATTTTGTGACTTGAATCGATCAGATCCATCAGCACGAGAGTATAAATATACTGAAATTCCTATACATTATGTGTGGGAAGATTCCCGAAATAAATGGAAGAAGAGAATCCGTGGAGGCGATAAAATCATTGCAAGGATATATGTAGTGTCACCAAAAGATATCAAACTTTTTCACTTACGATTGCTTTTATTACATGTCTGTGTTCCGAAGTCATTCGAGAATGTTGGAACATACAATGAATTTTTATACTCTTCTTTTGTTGAAGCATGCCATGCTCGGGAATAGCTTCAAATGATAATGAATGGCGGGAATGTTTAAATGAATCAAAAGAATTACATTCACCAAAACAAATGCGGATTTTATTTGGTTACATTTGTGCAATAAATGTGCCAGCCAATGCATTAGCATTATAGAATGAATTTAAAGTATATCTTAGTGAAGATTTTCTAAGACTTTGCAACGAAGAAGTATCCTTTAATAGAGCTCTATTAGAAACTGATGATATTTTGAATGTTCCATAATTTGTCCTGTCAAATTCTTGATTTTGCAGTTCCCACATACTCGCAGAGAATAGAAGAAAATACTATTGATATAATAGAACAAGAGATGCTGTTTTGTGAGTATTATCAAAGTGTAAATATTGAACAGCGTAATCTCATTGATCAAGTTATTCGTGACATTTTGTATCATGATACTGGATCCAATGTTTTTTGTTTAGCCGCTCACGCTGGTTGTGGCAAAACATTCACTCAAACAGCATTAATTCACAAATTAAATTCGCTTAATCTTCGTTGTATTCCAACTGCGTTCAGTGGCATAGCTTCAACTTTATTAACTGGAGGTAGGACTTTACACAATGTGTTTAAATTGCCTATACCCATTTTAGAAAATACTGTATCAAATATTACTTCAAATAGTAGCTACGGTAGTTTCCTAAATTCATCATCATTGATAATTATTGATAAAGTTTCTATGTGTCCTTTGCAAGTGTTGAAAATCCTAGATAGATTATTGCGTGATCTATATGATGAAAACGATAAACATAGAGTGTTTGGAGGAAAAACAATACTTCTGTGCGGTGATTTTCGACAAATTTTACCAGTAATCTCGCATGGATCACGTGGAACTTTAATTGAAAATTGTGTTACAAATTGGCATGAATTTCCTAATTTTCATAAATTTATATTTACTCGAAATATGAGAGCTTTACCAAATGAAATAGGATTTGTAGAATTCTTAGAAAAAAATGGTAATGGTGAGGCCCCATAATTGTCTTAGTTTGGTGAAAATTTTATTGAAATACCTCATCAATTAATAGGAGATAAAAACAATATTATTGATGAGGTGTATGGAAATATTTCCAATAACATACTCTCAGAAAATATATTGAACTCTGTTATTTTAGCACCTACAAATGACGATTGTACTTTGATTAATACTGATATACTTAATCAAATTCCTGGTGAACAGCGAACATATCATAGCTATGATAAAATAATTTGTGATAATGACAATGACATCAATAAATATCCGGTAGAGTTTTTAAATTCTTTGTCTATTAGTGGTTTACCACCGCATAAGTTAGTATTGAAAGTTAATTGCATAGTTTTATTGATCAGAAACTTAAATACTAAGGACGCATTAGTCAATGGAACAAGAATGCGCATCAAATTTATGCATCGAAATTCAATAGATTGCGAAATTTTAACTGGGACCGCACGCAGTAAGAGAATTTTGATTCCACGTATAATTTAACGTACTCTGGAACTATTTTACCGTTTAACTTTCAAAGAACACAATTTCCTATAATACCTGCATTTGCGATGACAATAACTAAGTCTCAAGGACAAACATTCCAAAAGGTTGGAATTTTATTGAATCGGCCAGTTTTCACACATGGGCAATTGTATGTCGCAGCAAGTAGAGTCCTTTCATTCGATGGTTCAAGGTTTTATATTTCTGAATATAACGATCAAGGACGTTTAGCAAACGATGAAAGAGTTTTTACAAAAAACATTGTTTTCAGAGAAGTTTTAAATCATTAATTATATTATCGCAATATGCGATAAAAAATGCTATTCAATGGAGAGAATTTTTTACCGCATAATTTTTTTATTTCGCATCATCTTACAGCATGTTCTGTTTCAATAATTTTTTTTTAAAATAGGTATTCTTTATTTTTCTCCTTTTCCATATAATTTATCTGTTTTAAATAGGGAAATAACAGCGTTGGCGAAATATGTGGTTATAGTAGTATATAGTCTTTGACAATAGAACCTTAATAATGTTTGAGCATTATATTTTAATAATTTATATTAAATAACTTATAATTTAAATTTATTATGGTCGAATTTCGACCACTGGGCGACCACTAGTATGAGTTAATCGCTTATGGTTAGATTACTCACTTTCCGTATATCATCCAGGTTTATATTTTAAAATAATTCAAAATTTTACGAGAAAAAATTTTTAAATATCTAAAAGTGAAAAAGAAAAATAACAACTAAAACGTGACATGATTTTTGGTTATTTGACTTAATAAATATTTTGTTTTTTTTTTTCCTTTAATTAAGATAATAATAAATATGAAAAAGAGAAATAATATGAATAATACTATAATATATAAAATAGAAAATATATTCAATAAATAAAAAATAGAAATAAACACTAAAGATAATGAAAGATAAACTTCATGGATTTTTTTTTGATACTTTAATTTTAAAATTTTTCCAATTAGAACAAAAACTGATTTTGTGAAAGATCATTTTAACAAAATTTTATTCTTTCATAAAGCCTATTGTTTTCGTAATAAACATATTAAATTTTTGTTCAAGGAGCTGGCAGTTAAATAGTAAGATATGAGCTGATTTACATATTGACAGTATTCATCGGAATTGGAAGTATTGAAGAACAATTTGTAAATGTGTGTTTCTAGTCTCAGAAATATTCCCGACTGTAAGAGGTGTCTTCCATATAAAATTTAGATAGAATCATTTAATTTATGTTTTACCAAATTAACGAGCCTTCCGATTAATTTATCAGCAATAATAAATATACACGCGTAATAAATCGGCAATTATTACTAGCCAACTGCTTACCACTAAGTTAGTGTTATGTGCGCAAATTATATTAAATAAACTTATATCTTTCCAAATGTCACAGACGACGAGTTCTCGACGTAAACGAGATACGTCTCCAATCTTTGCGGACTCAATTATTGTGAATGCCATGCAGTTCATCAGATTAGTTTACTTTAGCTGTTTTCATAGTATACATCGTACGGTACATTGTTGAGCGGTAGGGCTCCTAACTTATTTTGCAAAAGAGAGCTGTTCGTTCAATGTATGGTATAAATTAAGTACTCTCGAGATTTTCTCTTCTATAGTGAGGAAAAATATTAGGCATAAACGTAAACTGCTGATTCCCAACTTCAGACTTGCCAATAATAGTAGTTTATTTGTCGGGAAGTGTATACGCTTTTATATGAAAAAAACGAGTGTGCTGTAGACCATACGACTGAAGTAAAATTTCAAATTCACAAAATATGAACTTTAAAATGAATTTACAATTTTATTCGCTTTAAACGTAGAATATTTAATGTATTGAACAAAGTAATAATTTATAAAATTCTTAAAGAATGAAATAAAATTACAAAATAATCAAAAAATCACCGTTCGCGTAACGCTAGCAAACTCGCACTTATATATATATATATATATATATATATATATATGCATATGTGTATATATATATATATATATATATATATATATATATTTCATGTACTGAGAGGGAGAGAGAAAGAAAATGTGCGCGCGCAATGCTCTCTCCTGCTCCTACAGTGTGATACAGAAAATAGGCTTGCACTGTGTCTTAGATATACGAAACATAACTGGTTATGAGAGAAAGAGAGAAAGAAAATGTGTGCTCGCACCTCTCTTTCTTGTCCCTACAGTAATATACGAAACTTAACTCTCTCTCTTTCTGTCTTCGCTAACTTATATCTCCCTCTCAACTTCCGTTAGCCTCACCCGATCACACTTTTCGTAACACTCTCGTCACGCAGTCACCAGCTTACTCCCCAAGTCAAGCGTGCGTAAAGAAGTTTCACCTCAAAAAAACCAGGAGATATATTGAAATGGTTAGAAAAAAACATTTGAAACGCGTTGTGAAAATACATATACTCCAAAAAACATATTGTAAAATTACCGATTTTATAAACGACAATAAAGATTAGGGCTATCAGTCCACTAGTTCATTTTGGCAATAATAAATAATGATAATGTTGAAATGTTTATAATATGAAATATAAATCGATATTGGTTTTGTATGTAAAATTATGACTGACGTTCAACAATCGAACGCAACGTTTGTATGTTGAATAAAAATTAAAATTAAAATTCAAATTGAACAAATAAGTAAAATCAAATTGGTGAATTATACTTCTTATCAACAAAATACTTCAGAGAAATTATGCCCTAGGATTTCATTTATTTCAAAATTTTAGATAAATTTTCAAGTTACACCATTGTTTTTCTAGAAGGCGACTACGTTTTAATTTGGTTCAAAATATAATCTATTTAAAAAAATAATGGTAAACATATTCATACTTTACAGTTAAAATACTTATTATTTACTCTTTTAGGCGATAATAACAAAAGTCAATTGCTTATCAAATTTCACTTTAATTTATTTGTTTTACCATATTTTATTATTTTCCGTATTATCTTTTTCGTACAATTATTGGGAAAAATCTCTTATAGCATTCTGACTTCAGGATAAGATCAATTATATCCTTTTCAAGTTTAAACATATAATTTGCCT
Organism: Druceiella hillmani; assembly: GCA_039881145.1. Lineage (NCBI taxonomy): Eukaryota > Metazoa > Arthropoda > Insecta > Lepidoptera > Hepialidae > Druceiella > Druceiella hillmani. The sequence continues at coordinate 38,497,113 of JAYKKI010000010.1, forward strand.
GGTTTAGTAAATTATTAAGTACTGTAATTGTTGATATATAAAATGTCTTATGTCTTTATGCCAAATAGGTTAGGTAACCAATGCAAGATGACGCATAGTAAAAACCTACACGATAACGAGGTCAACACATGTTTGAATAACTCTTGTTTGACGCTTTGAAAGCTAGATATGTGCGTAGTAAATATGTTTAATCAATGTATTGCTGTAGATTCATAAATTTATACTATTTACGAAAACAATTTAGTCTTTTAATTGAACAAAGGTTTAAAGAAAATATTTGATCTGCATCGTTATAAGATCGATAGCGATAATAGTGAATCTAATTTAATGTATTTTTTGTGTCCATGTTTATAATTTCACTAGTCTTTTTATTATGTTTTCTGTATTAGTTACTTATATTTAAAAATACCAAAATAATGGATGGTGTTTAATCGTTTACGATAAACTTTTAAAGTATTTCATCGCAAAAAATTCAAACTACCTAGTTTCAAGTAATCCCGGAATTTGTATTCGAGTGCCTCTCTGAAATTGAGTACTTGATAAATTCCCTTCAGCGTATCCAACTTGAGTGATCGATTTAATCCTCTTCACTGATTCGATCTTGTCTCGAAAATTACTAACTTATTTTATGTAATAACTTCCCTGTGAAGCATACCAAGTTCTTTTGAAAATTCTCTGAAATTCAGTAGTCTGTTTGCCTTCGTAGACATTGAGCGGATTAATGGTTTAATTTTCAATTACTATGAAGTAAAATTAATGTGAGCTTAATGTAGTCAAATCTAAACAAATACTAGAAATACGGAAGCTAGTTTGTTTATTTGTTCGCATTCACAACTCATCTGTTAACCAAAATTGATAAAAAAATATTTGATCCACGGAGATAAGTTTAGTATAATTTTTATCTCGAAATAGATTTTTTTTTCAAATTATTTTTTAATAATGAATTTTAAAGTTACACTGTCATTCTTTCTTTCTCTAATAATACTTATGTAAAATATATTATGACTTTGAGACTGTCTTCAAACTATTCAAACCAGGATCAAAAACTAATGTCTGCTCTAGGTTGGATTGTAAACCTACCCAGAGCACAAATTTGTTTTTGGAAATTATTCCAAGATATGAGCTCGAAAATAATTTTGTGTCAAGTTCTTGATACGGAAGTTTTACTTTATTTCATTTTAAACCTGCACTATTTAACAAATTGGACTCTTCAGCTATTACTAGTTGTAACTACAATGGGCAAGGTTATTGAATAGGATTAAGTGACATTAATCACAATTAATAAATACTAGTAAAGTCTATTTTTTATTACGTATAATCTTATCGGAAAAAGGTAAAGTTTGGTCAGAAAATTGTCTTTTGTTTTGCATTTTCAACTTTTATGCCTTATTATTAATCTGCTATAATAAAACTAATTGGTAGGTTTAAAATCATAAATATAGCTTTAATACCAATTTAATAATTTTAATTTAACATGGGAACAATATGTGAATTGTGCTTCATCGATGTTAATTGTGTATTTGATGCATAATTAACATCGATGAAGCACAATCAATATTCTGTCACAAACCTAATGACATATTTTTTACTCAATATATTTAACTATGTCACTGCTAATATTGGACATAGTCACATTTGTATCATATCACAAGTCTCATTTAAATAGACGATCCCATTGAAAAGTTACGTCAACAAACATTAAAAACATGAAAGCGAATTTGGAATCGTTTCTTTACTTGAAAACGTTTGAAAATATTTAGGAACACGCTTTCCCGAATCAATATTTTAATAATATTAATTACTTATTTAAGAAAACCTATTTTATGTGCAGAAATGTAACAATTTTCTTAAGTTTCTTTTATAATTTTTCGATAAAAATAGGCATCGCAGTGTATTGTTTCATTTTACTGACTACAAGTTCATCTGTATGTATTGTTTTTCCGAATAACATAGTTAGGGTATGGCGACCCAATTACAGATGATATGTACAAAAGGTTAAATTTTAATGCGGAGACTTGATTTCAGGTTGTAAATTGGGAACTTAAAACAAAAACATTATTGAAGCGCGATTTCCATTAAAATGTATTTTTTATGAATTTATTTAAAAAAATCGGTAAAAATGTTTAAAAATTCCAATATTATCAAAAGAAACGCAACAATCGTGAACATTAAGAATTAATTATTAATTTCAGGATTGAAAAATTCTAGTGCGATCAATAGTTATTAACAATTTGATTATTTATTTACTAGCTGTGCCCGAGGCTTTGTCGGCGTGGAATTCTGTTAGTGACTGTAAGAGTATTATTAAAAAGTCAATATGCAAATTTTTATCACTTTATGAAAGTCGCGAGGTATTTTGAGGTTCTATTTATATTTTCCATTTTTAGTTGCATTTATTATTATTTTATGTATTTTCGATATATTTTGTATAAAAAAATTACGGTTTTTTAATAACCTTTTTCGCTATTATATATTGTACTCTTTTATATTATGTAATATCTATTGTTATCTGTAGCTGACGTATTTAAATTTATCGGTGGTTTAGAGTTTATCTCTATGCAATATTTGACTTCGTATGATTTGTTGTTGCGAAATGTTCTGTTTTTCTGGAGTTCCAACTCGCAATAAATCTTGGGATGTGTGTCAGCTGGTCAGCTGCAGGGCCGGTGAGGATGGTCGCCACGGTTAAATTGTCTTTTAAGTCTATAATTAGTAGCCTTGTACTCAGGAACGCATGTCGGTATTAAGTTTTACTCAGAAACGTATGGAGGTATTAAGTTGAAGTTAATATCAAAACCTTGCGCCCTTGGTCCCTTGTAGCAAAAAAATCAAGCTTCCTAATAAACATTATAAAAAAATATGGCCAGTTATGCCCCATACATTGTAATTCGAAAAGCGGAAAAAAACGGCGAAAATCGTTAATTATGTGTAAATGCATCACATAAAAAATATATTTTTTAAATTGCTTGCGAATAAAAAAATAAAAAAATATGTTTTTTATCTTGCTTGCGAAAGATATACTAGGCAATATATATGTTCGTTCAAAAAATTAAGATTTTTTAGTATGTAATATTACATTTTTACAAATACCTAAACGTGCACGGAATCCTCATAGCGCGGATACCACTCGTGCTTGACAAGTTTTTTTTAATTTTTCGCATCGCTTTAAAACACAAAATGTGGAAAGCGACAGCGGAAACTTAAAGTAAATATTTACTATTTAAGTTATTTGTTTCCTTTGCAATATTTAAATTGTTATTTAACATATTGGGCTAGAAAATAAGCTTTGTTTGGCGAAATAATAAATTATATTGCCCTAATAAAAATGTGCTTATGCCTTCAGTAAAACAGTAAATGGTATCCTTAAATATTTTTTATAGCATTGATTCTTATTAAATTAATCTCATCGATAACAATACCTTTAAAGTTCACCCGTTATAAAGTAAAAAATTGCCCACGTAAAATAAAAAAGTTCTTACAGAGCTCTCTTGGAGAAGTGTAGATGAGTGAGTTAGAGCTTTGGGCCAGATTTATTGAATATTATGTTTGTCAAATTAATGAATGATGAAGATTAGGTTGGTAAAATTTAAATTTAATATAAATTGTAACTAGATATTCTTATCTCCATATGCCGAACATCAGGTTTCTTATGAAATAGGATATTTACGTATTCAATATATGGCAACGTTTTGATAAGTTGTTGTGAACTTATAATAATACCTTATGTTATATGTTATTATTAACGGAAATTTATTAAATTATGGAATTATTGCCCTGGTTGCACAATTTACTATTAAACCGGTATGATTTAATTACAAATCATTTATTTGTGATTTCACATATTTCAGTATTTTTGCTAAACTTCAAGGTAAGATTTAAATTATTCTATTCTAGATAATTTTTTGACAGAAATCCAAAATTGTATTTTGATTTTTATTATTTTATTATTGTAAAGCATACGCTATAATTTAAAAAAAACATTGTTAAAATGCATATTTTTTTATTGACATAGTCGTCAGTATTATTACCTCCGATAAGTTTCGTAAATCAAAACATTCGAAGATGAAGTGAGGAGTTTGTATCCTATTGTTTCAGGTTGTTATTTTACATTACAAAAAATACCACTATAATATTTAATATTAATTTAAAACTACCAATTCTAGAATTAAAAATATGCACAAGTAACAAGTAACAAGAAATCTAGCATTTTTTCAGTTATTTCTAACAAGTATTTCGTCTACATTTGATTGCTTATTTTGGTAATTACCAAAACAAGCAATGTAATTTAATAACTGACTTTAAAATTATTATAGGCTTGTCTGTCATATGTTAGCTCGATACATTTTCATAGATCGATAGACAACCTGACGAATGTCCGATTCTTAATTTTGAGGCACGCTAGCGGCGGTCTCCACCTGCAGTCGATGCATTTGACGTGTTATATTTTCTGATATAGGCTATAGCTCAACCTGCAAGATAAGGAGGTAATGCAATTATATAGCACTAATTACACTGCGGTAAAATAGCGCATATTCTTGTTAAGGTATATTTTATCAATTCTCAACGGAAAGTTTTATAACGGCAGTCTGTAAGTAATGCAGTAAACCAAAAACTTTTAAATCACGCTCTAAAATATACGGAAAGGGTACTATAATCGTCTACACTTAATTTATTAAACGTATTGTCAAGAAATTATTTCTTGTATCGTCCAATTTGGCAACACAAAAATGCTAATAATACATTATCTAAAATAATACATACTGCAAATTTTTTGTAGATTTTTGTATTGTTTACAATATTTTCATTCTTGATTTTGACGTCGATAGTTGGTTTTAAAACTTTAAATCAAAAATACTCCCAATATTGACCAAATTTCTTCACTTAAACCGTTACTAGTCGTTACCTATATACTTTAAATTATCACTTAATTTTTATTCCCAACTAAATGAAACTACGTTGTGTAATATTATATCTACTTTATTTTAATACCGCATCACGTAGTTTCATTTATTTGTGAATAAGAATGAAGTGACGATGAATTTATACAAAATTAACACCAAAAATATTCAATACTTTAAAATTATATTATGTTTCTAAATCTATAAGAGCGCTATAAAATATAACCTAAATAAAAAAAACAAATGAAATTTCTCCTTTCCTAAAATTCGTATGATTATCCTGCTTACTTGAATTATATAAATTCAAAGTGATTAAGTTATAGTAATTTAATAATGAAATCATTATTTAATACAATTAGACTTCGACGTTTCATGAATTTATGTCAATGCTTCCAATACCCTCGGAATCATAAATGTCCCCAGCCTTGGCATAATGTGGCAAATGCCTCACAAATATTTGCTTGTTTTTATGATTCTTAATATTATATAACACTGTTTTTTTTTAATTTTTTATAATTTTTCCTCCACCTGACTACTCATAATCATCCACCCATCTTAGCAATCATTTCCTTTTTACAAATTTCTTTTCTTATATCAATATTTTCTGAATTTTTAAATAAATTAATTGCTTTTTATAATGTAACCTTAATTACTCTTTTTTTACTAAAAAATGTTTTTCAATATACAAATCTAACCAACTACATGATAGAGAACTGACTGATATATTAAAACGACCAAGAACTAATTTAATAATCATAACACTTGCTTTTGACATGACAATCACAAATTATATTAGTAAGAGTAGAAAAAGTAAAGTGTGTGAAAAAATGGTTCTGTCTAAATTCATGCATTAGTGGATGTACATAGAATGACACTAAAAAGCTATGTAGAATATTATTTTTACTGCTATAGTCATCTCGTCATCAGAGTGCATAGTAGCGAATACCCAAATTTCGAGTCAGATATTGTACCCTTTACCGGAATCGTTTCGCAGCTCTTTTGAAAATAACTCTCTAGCCCATAAATCGGCTATAGAGAATCATCGGCACTTTTCGAATTTTTGTATATGGCCTACAGTGTTCATATTTACGTTACAATATGATCTATACTAAGAGATCAATGTTTTTTTATTCAAATCAATTTTTACGTCTTTCTTGTACCCTTTCAGCCATGTGTAAGATTTTGTACAGTGGATATTGAGTTTGAGTCAGAAAAGGTTTCCTTTAAAATTAAAAATATTTCAGAATATATTTAAGTTCACTGTCTGAAATAAGAAGAAAACCTTATTTAGTTCTTACCAAATATACTTTGTGTATTTCCTTTTTTGTACTTATTCTATAACCTTTTCAATTAAGCGTAACTATAACTTTACATTACTTCCCATCCCTGTCATTTGTTTACAATGAGTGTTTATTAATGAATATATTAAATATTAAATTCATAATCCGTTATTATTTATATTATTAAATTTAAGTGTCAAACACTTAAATTATACAAAGACAAGTAAACGTTTCTGATGTTTTGAATATTGCGAATGTAACAGTAAAAGTATTAACAAATGTAAACCGTATTGTATGTTTATTACCTGATCCCAATTATATTTCGTATATATCTGTAGTACAATATTGTGTATTTTAACTGATTCTTTTTTTAGGATTTTTAAATAAAACCTCAACTCAGGAACGTTTTATTTTTCCATAAGCTTGTGAATCGGCGGATAAACTACAGGTAATGGGATTTATTAATATAAGAGACTAATCCTGTTCCTGAATATAGAACAACGCATAAAAACCTGGGGAGTTTTCTAAAAGTGTTTGAGAGAAAATTACAACAGTGAGGAAAATTATATTTTAAAAAAACTAATAGCAGTTTGAAATTCCTGCATCGATGTTTGACCCTGATTATCACAAATTTTATTTTCTGTCACATAAACACTTTGAAATCTGATTTATATTCCGGGAGGCTGAGACCCTATTGCTCGCTTGAGAGATAATGGATTAAAATTATTAACCTTTTGCCACTAAGTACCACTTTTTTAGTAACACAACATAACAGCAAATAATTCTGTTAAATAGTGCAATATGATGCAACGTATTAGTGTTTTAGCATACTCAATAAAGTGGTCCTTCTTACAATTACGAAGGAGGTGTAAAGAGGGAGATTAAATAACAAAATTTGTTCATTTTCGAATTCAAATTGAAGACTAGAATTTTTTAAGTGAGATTGTAAATTTGAATAAACTTTACATCATACTACTATAAAACGTCATAAAGAGATCATGTGGTACACTTCCCTGAACGATGCAACTTTTACTAAAATTAACGTAAGATAACGTCTAAGATCGGTCACATTGAAAAAAATCGTGGTTTAAAATCGATCGAAGTCTTTGCGTCGTTCTTTTATCGACATTTTTTAATTATATTAAAGTAGAATTAAGGATTTTACTGTGCAGGGAATTAACAGGCATTCACCGATATCCCATCACACAAGGCGAGCGGCAGTACCTAAGATGATGTTCTTACCAATTATATACTTGTTATATTTTATATGACCGGCAAAACCATGCATACATGCAAAAAGTTTGTTGGCTAAGATGGTTTTCTTTAAATGGAAGAGAATGATTGACACTAATATTTTCGTGAATGACACATTTTCTGTTAAAGAAAAATTAATGTGGGAAAGGAAAAGTTGGAACTTTTATCAAATATTTCCCATCTGTTTTTCGAAGAAATAAGGAAACTTAATTTTTTTTACATTTACTGTATGTTTGTATACTGTATGTCTTTATTTAATATTCCCTCAAAAAAAGGTCAATTAAACTATGCAATATTGCAGTACTGAAGGTGTACGTGAGAGATAATTGGGGTTCGATTATAAATGTGAAATTTGATATTCAGTTCAATCCCAGCGCTCCCTTTGTTCCTTTCCTCAACTGTACTCTTCTTTGTACTCTTAAATTTTTAAATAATATCGATTGTCTTCAATCTGGATTTGAAAATTAATGAAATTTCGCACTTACCAAATTTCTATCTTTACAATTTCTTTATTTAATGAGCTAGCTGGAAAGATATCGACGTACCGTTATTTTGCTTGATTTGCCAAAACGGTACCTGCATGTGAATGTTGGAAAGGCCAAAAGGATAATAAATTATTTCAATTCATTATCTGTGAAGTCAATAGAACCGAACCTCGGCCTCCTTGACTTTAAATAAGATTTAAAACTTTTGTGTAAGAAAGAAACAATAATTAAAATAATAAGGATAAACCTAGATAGGGTATCAAAATTTGAAATTGCTATTAGTTAATTGAAATATAATATTCCTCACCTTTGCAATTTGATCTTAAAACAATTTTGGAAAAAAATCTCTGAAGATATGGGTTGGTATAACACAGTCGAGTTTTTTTTTTATTAGTTCAGTCGAGTTGTTTTTTATCCAATAATAGACTTAATCTTTATTATTACAAATAAATATCTTTATTTACTGTTTTGTCTCAGATTTACAAACTTATGGGAAGGCAAGGTGTTTTTGAATAGATCTTTATTCCATAATCCTTTAAAAAGGGACCAGTTAAAATATGCTATAATATAGTAATGAAAATATACGACAATTGGGGAATGGTTAGGTAATATCTATCCGTTGAAATTCCTTAACTCGACTATTTTACTGGTGTATTCGCAATATTCTAATAAGAAGCCTTTATTCACTCATAATTTGATAATTCGGTTTATTTTAATACTTAAATTTACAGGTAAAAATCTGAGGGATTATGAATTTAATATATAGTATGTTAATTAAAAAACTATCATTACAACGAAATTACAGAGCTAGGAAATAATATTATATTATGACTATGCAGAATTGAAAAGTGTATACTATAAGTACAAAAAAGTAAAGATAAAAAATATATTTGACAAAGCTAAACATTTCACAATCAGGTTTTATTTTTATTTCAGAGAATAAAGTTAAAAATATATTAGTTCTTCCTAACTTAAATAGTATAGCCATTGCGAATGACCTTTACATATAATTGAAAGGGTACGGGAAATATTAACTCAGACAAAAAGAATATTGTTTTCTAACTTTAATAAATTCTCAATATAAATAGGGAAAACTGTACACCAAAGACAAAAGTAGAAAAGGGAAATTAAAAATTCTATTCAGCGTATTGAATTTTAATAATAGTAGGTCACTTGCCCTTTCACGATCTTTAACTTTTTGCATGATTTTTTTCAATTTTATGGTTGGCAAATATCTGCAGGCCCTTCTTAAAAAATTCAATGTGAATCATATTAATAATTTTGTACTTTCTGAAGTTTTTATTTGACCAACTGAAGTTGTATTATGTCAATATTTCAATTTTTTTTATCCTGACCTTAATTTTACTTCATTAGGTTTTCTTATTTCATGTTTCCTTGTTTTGAATCAAATAAATACACCGTTATGAAAATATGTTCAGGAAAATAAAAGTGAAGGAAGTTAATGAAATTTAATATCTTTATTATGAAGATAGAAATGTTTATTTTTCGTCATTTGTTGCATTTATATTAGTTCAAAAAACAATATGTGAAACTAATTAAATTTCGTGTTTATTACATTAATTAGATATTGAATATATTTGGCGTAAATTTTGTGGAAATTCATTATTCATTATCATTATATTATCATTATATTATTTCTACTTTCTTTAAGTTCTTTACCACGACCTAGGTTTCGTCGTATTACAACATCTTCAGTTGGGCTATTTGCAAAGATCTTTGCTAATAGCCCACCTGAAGTTGTTGTAATACAACGAAACCTAGGTCGTGGTAAAGAACCTAAAGAAAGTAGAAATAATACTACATCACGTAGTTTCATTTAATTGTGGACATTAATTAGAATTTAGGTTCGAAAAACTACGTACTTATAATGTTTCATCTTATTTGAAAACCAGTAATGTGTTTTATGTTTGTGAAGACCACGAAAACTAGGTATCTTTGAAAGAGTAGTTATTGAATAATCGGCGATTTTCGAGAGAAGGTCGAATCATTGAAGAGGATTAAATCAATCATTCAATTTAGATGCGCCGAAGAGAATTCATAAAGTATTCAATTTCAGAGAGGCAGTCGAATAGAAATTAGGGGATTACTTGAAACTACGTAATTTGAATATTTTGTGATAAAATACTTTAAAAGTTTATCGTAAACCTTTTTAGTATTTTTTAAAGTAGTAAAATAAGATTACATAAATATATATAATTAATCAATTGTTGAATTTTTGGTAACAGAATTTATCATTTAAAAAATAATTCAAACGATGTTCACAAACTCGTATTGATCGATTCTGGTAAAATATTGTTAATTATTTAATTTAATATTTAATTTTTTTTTCAAATTTGGCTCTATTTTATTTAGGTAAAATATATTATAAAGTAATTGTTTAATTAAAACCATTTGAGTAGAATATTTTAACTAATTTCAAGTTACTTTCGTAATAATAGTTCCTATATTTTAACGTTTCCTGTTCAGATCAGTAAAAAAAATAAGGGTTGTTACTTTCTAAACGCAACTTATATTTGGTTATACTATATTCGAATATAATTATAATTTATAAAAGAAAATCAATATCTGAGTTAATACTACTGTGACATAAAAATATGCAATCAGTACTAGAATGCCATAATATAGCTACCTACTCTTTCTAACCCTAAACTATGAACAATAAATAACGTTTATGTACATTCAAACTCTGTGGATGTGGGACAAAACCCAGTTGTGATGAAAATAAAGAAAGTATTTTGATTTTTATTTAAGTAGTATTTTGATTTTTATTTGTATTTAAGTTAAGTGCTATACTTAACTTAATAACTATGTTCTTAGACCGCTATTTATTACTTAGTTATTCAAACGTTCACCGAATACGTTTTATGCTAATTTGCATTTATTTCCTCCTTATTATTATAATAAATAATTTAAATGATTTATTTTGCATAATACTATAACTGATCTTCGTGATCCCTGCGTTATTACATGTTTTTTCATTCTTGCGTTTATTAACATAACTATTCATTATATTCTTTTTTGAAATTTTAATTTCCGTAAGGAAATACTTATATTGCCTTGTAATTCATTTTAATGTAGTGACTAAGTACATCAAAAGCAAGACGAAATATATTAAAAAAAAACTCAAAGTTTTGATGATGATGATACTCGAACACACCTAATATATATATATATATATATATATATATATATATATATATATATATAGGTGTGTTCGAGTATCATCATCATCAAAATTTATATTTACCTATTATATTACGAATAAATGATTCATGTGATGTGAATTAAATGATTATAAATAAGGATAGACAGGATAAGACGGCAAAAAATATAAAGATAATGAAACAAACAGAGGGATCACGTAGATATATATATATATATATATATATATATATATATATATATATATATATATATATAAATTACAGACGTGAGATTCGTTTATGCAAACAACTGATTTCATTTTCGATTTTTCTAATTTACACAAAATAATTCTTCATACACGTAATAATGTTATAAGCCTAAACTTCCAAGAAAATTTTTAAGCACATAAATACATTGACAATTTTGTTTAGCACAGGATTATGTATCTGATCTAGTGCAGTTCTTTCATCGTTTATATATTTCTATCTCTGAGTAGTTTGTCTAATGTTGAAAGGTCTGACCGATTCCCTCTACTTCCACTATATTTTTTTATTTTATTAAATAAACCTAATAAATCAGTCATCGATTAAAATACCTTTAGTATTTTATAAGGTGGTGGTGTAAACAGTGCGTTATTAGATCGATGGTACAGTATCCAACGTATACCACAGATTAATAATCCAAAGAATGGGATAAAAAATTATGAGACCCAAATCACTGCTCTCGAACTATTTAACAACTAGATTTAGCAGCGCAGTATGCAGAAGGAGATGAGAATCATTAATCCATATTCTCGATTGTGAAAATCAATTGTCTGCTTCTGGTACGGCCAGCATATAATATCATTGCTCCTTAATGGGACTCAGTTACATCTGACTCCGCAAAATTTATAATTCCTAGTAAACATAAATAAGGAACGTATATTTCGTTACATCTAAAAACCAAATCTATTAATATATAGTCGAAAAACAAGAACTCGATGAAACTTTGGTCTGAATATCATAATGGAATAAGTCAAATCTCGTAGAGTTCAACGTAGTGTAAAATTAAGTTTGTGACGTCTCGTCGGAAAAGAGTACGAACACAAATTCAGCGACTTTCCATGAAAATAAATAATTTAACGAAAAATGTCTTACTAACTGTATTTTAGTGACATTAAATGACGACCAAGGCAACAAAATGAACCCCAATCTAATAAGTGTATTACTCGCATATTTTTGATGACCTTTTCCACTGACGTGGTCGTTTTAAATTTTGTTGGAAGTGAGTTATGAATCTCATTTATACCACCATTTTGTCCCTATGTCACTGACTCAAGGATTCATTATTACTGAATTGATTATAATTATATACAAAGAGAATTATAAAACATGACTATTAGAGTTACAAAATATTTAACGCTATTGAAATAAATTCGCCTTTGGTATCTTGATCATTCATTCTCGATTCTTTCAATTTTACTTTCATAGCATAGCAAAACTTCTCAACGTACAACTAGCCTCCGTATTAAAAATAGGTACACTGGCAATAAATCATGTAGCGATAATATTCTTTAAAATAAGGAACGATAATATTCTTTAAAAGAAGGTTACGAATCTGACCGATGAAGACGAAAGTACCGTCTTAAGCATGTGAAATATTTCCTAAACTAACGCGTTGAGATAATCGGCATTGAACAAGAAAAATACATGTTACCTTTGAGGTTCTAAGTAAAATATATATTTATGAACGTATTTACGTATATAAATTTCTATTTTATGCATATTATCGATATAATGCTAATGAGGCATGGGTTTACCCGGTTATTGTTTTAGAGACCTATTTAGCTTAATCCAAGGTCTAAGGAAAACATTAAACTTTAGCTAAGATTAATATGGTAAAAAGAGGACATAGATTTATTAACCTATATCCATTCTCTGCAAATACTTAATTACCGTGTGTTTAAGCTATACATAACAGCTTTTGAAGTTGAGTTACATAATTTTATACATAAATAATATTTTCCGACGTAAGTTACTCCTTTCCATTAATCATTATTGAATAAAATTTTTAAAGACAATACAATAGAATCGAAAAAAACTAATGGAATATAACATCCTATGCGATCGGCTCACTAGTAACTAAAAATTGTAATGGAGAGAAATTAAATTTTAAATTGCTTCTTTGTAAATAAATTTTGAACTTTCGGTAAGTGCATGGGTGGTTTGAAAAATCTTCATGATTATTTTTTTATTCACTGCGCTAACTTTATCGTAAATTGTGAATATAAAAATAAGTTGCAAAAACATTTCTTATAATTAAACAAGACGTAATATTTATAAATAAATTAAATTTTAAATTTGGTATCCTACAGTCCAAATTTTTTGATGGATAAATTCGGGGTAATTTAAAATCTATTGCATTAAAATATTTCAGTTCTGTATTTCTAAATTTATTAACAATTCTCACAAAAATTAAACTTTTCATTTATTATTTCCATGCTACGAAATCTAGTGTTATACTATTTTGTATTGTACAAATAATGAAACGATTCGCACAAAAATTAAACTATTTATTCACTATTGCCATAGCATGTCCTTCAGTTTTATAACTGAAAATAAATAGTTTGCACAAAAAATTCTAGGGGACTATTTTGGGTCTTCCGCCTCTCTACAATAACCAATGAAATATTCTAATACAGCGTGTACGCCCCATAACGTATATAACAATAGAACAATAAATATTTTCCCGACATAATACACCAAATATATGTAATTCCGCCACGTTGTCGAAATACATTTATCACATATATTCTATGTTTTTCTTTCTGTCGTTGAAAAAAGTGCACCTATGCGAATACAATTATATTTCAATTGTTATGAAAAGAATTTTACGTTTCGAATTTAAAGTGAAACTATATATGGAATTAATGTTTGCAGATACTGCAAACATTAATGTCATATATAGGTTTTATCCACAACGAAATGGAGGAGGTATATTCGTTTAGGGTGGGAGATTGTTTGTTTACTTGTTTGTTCATCTGTGTGTACAATCCAATGTTCCCATGTAACTCCAGAACGGTTTGACCTATTTAGATACGGTTTTCTGTAATATGTTTATGATTCATTGGCATTGGTTTTTAGATAGTTTTCACTGTGAATACTTACCAGAGGGTGTCACAATAAATAGTTTATTGCAAATGAATGTTTCCATTTATCTCCCAAACGGTTTGGCTGATTTAGATACGGTCTTCTGCACAATATTTGGGACTAATTGGCGATTTGAGACAAATAGATGTTATGGCGATAATTTATCAGGGGATTGCCGTAATTAACATTTTGTTGCAAACGAATGTTCCCATTTATCTCCAAAATGGTTTCATCTACTTAGACACGATTTTCTGCAAAATATTTGGAACTGATCGGCGATGGTTCTTAGATAGATGTTACTTCACCAAGGGACGCTGCAACATTTTGATGCAAACGAATGCTCCTATATTTCTCCAAAGCTCTTTTACCAATTTAAATACAGTTTTCGGTAAAAAGTTTGTGATTTAAAGGCAAAGGTTGATATGCCAATGCCTAAAATGTCGCAGTTTTATCAGTTCGTGACTAATTGAAATTGTCTTTGGTGGGTAAATAGCTTTTCTATGCTACCATAATATAAATGATATTGTGAATGGAAATAGCAATGGCAGCCTAGAATTATATTAATAGGTTCTTACTTGTTTTTAGCCGGAGGTTTTCAAAAGAATTATTTAATAATTTTTCAATTACAATGACTAAATCCGTTGTGAGTTTTTTAAAATTTTGCTTTTTATGTACTAATTTTACATTTACACATAATTTCTGCACTTATTTACCAATATAGCGTTGGCTTTCATTAGTTATCAAACTTTGCCTGGAACCTTTGATTCTTACCCTGTGAGTGCTAATAATTGAATTTTAAGCCCCTTAGTAAAAATAAAAGTTTTTGCTTGAAATATAAGATATTATAAATTTAATTTGAATCTTGTATTGAAGCATTATCTGAATGTAGGTTCTATTCAAATTAGTTTGATAGTTTTGCTAGATGCTAAAACAGAGCGACTGGATAGATGGACATACCGGAATCGTTTAACACGTTCTATACTCATTTACTCGATTGATTAACTCTCGTTTATCCATGCTGTTCAAAGCCTTTTTTTTTCTCAGTCTCCCTTCTAGTGAAATGGCTTTTTTCATAATTATTACTAGTTACCAATTATTATATAGTACGTAAGTAAAGTAATGAAATACAAATATATTGAATTTATCAGAAAAGAGATTCAATCACATATCAAAAGCATATGCATATGATTTGCGTGTTGCCTCGATCAGGCATATATTCCGTCGTACTAGGAATATTGCCGTAAGTCGTGTTTTGATTGTGACGCATAAATATTGTTCCGAAACTTTTCAAAATCACAATGTGAAAACAATAACCTGTAGAAACTTATAAAGAAACAATAACACAAACAAAAACTTTAGAAGCATAAGGTAAGATTTTACAAATTTGAAACTTTTTGCAGATTTTCTGTCGATTGATCTGTTTACTATATACGCGCAGTGTAGAGCGGCGCATATAATATTTTCGATAGCAATGTTTAAATTAAAATGTTATATTGGAATTTTTTTTGAATTTTTTTTAGTTGAAACTATTGTTTTTTTCCAGTTTCTCAAATAATATCACAATTAAGGAACATGAATAAAAATTTTAAAAAATTATTTCCTACGAAGTATAATATATTCAATTTGCATAATTTGTTTTGTAGAAAAGTGTTTCCAGTTTATAAGTATAAGTCAACGTCCTTCGTGGGCTGTGATTATGCTACATATTCATGTAGGTTAATTATATGGCCTGTTCATTTTAATATCAATTTAATATTTATCACGTGATTGTTATACGGGACAGTCATTTTACAATGGTCCCGATTTTTTATACTTAAGGAAAACTAAAAAAGAAAACGGTAATATAAATGTTAGTCTATATAATTTGTCAGTCTCTAGTAAAATTAATTTTATCTATTTAATTACTTAAAACGTAGTCAGAGTTTTTTCCTAATTAAAAATAAACAACAATTTGGTAATTCTGATAATTTGCTAATTCTGTAATTTGATTTGTGTTTTTACTCCTTACTTTTAATAATATATAAATGTCACATAAACTTCTAGCATCTAAGCAGAATTGGCAACCACACAAACTTAAGCGACATTACCAATCACAGTTATTGCGGTACAAAGTATTGTAAGAATGTTATCGTCATAAATAATTTTATAGATATAATTTTATGGGTATCATGATATTAATATTTATTTTATTTTTTGGCCCTTTTTAATAGTATAATTGAATATTTTACCAAAATTGAATACGCTATTTACCCAAATAAATTATTTAAAATGAAAGTTTTTTCCAAATTTCAAGTTCATGAAATGACTAGACACTGGTTTTTCCATAGTCACATAATATGTTTTCATGAATTTTAATATTTTTTAGCAAATTATTTCACCTATAATCGTCTTCTGACACGCATGAAACCACTATTTCTTGTACTCAATATTCAAGTTCTGCTTTTGAACTCTTAATTTCGGTACTTCCTAAAACCAGAAGTCACCCGAAAAGCGAAATTCCTTATTGAGGTCCGGTATGCGTATTATTTCCACTTATGAATTCTGTACTTTTCTTCATTCATAAACTAGATAAGTTTACTTTGGTACTGTTTAATTTATAGCTGTCAAATTAAAAATAAGTGAACGTGAAAATTTAATATTTATCACGAGATTGTTTGCTGATTTGCATATCACATACACAAGTGTTTTTTTTATTTTATGATATATATATATATATATATATATATATATATATATATATATATATATATATATTTATATCGTTTTATAATCCCAATTCAATACTGATAATCCCAGAACAATAATGTTAAAGAAAATAATTGAAAGAAATATAGGTTTGACAAAAGCTCAAACATTAAAGCAAAATGTTTCCAAACTACCAAAGGCAGTTATTGGAAAATGATTTGCAATATTTTAGATTTTTTTTAAAGTTTATAAATTTGTGTATGACATTTATCTTGAATACAATCTCATATCGATTTTGTTCAAAATATTCACGGCAAGAAAATAAGTGTATAACCCAATTTTCTCAAATACACAATTTTCTAACTAAGAATTAAAAGATATTTGTCAAATATACTTTGTATAATTATTATTATATTAGTTATCTTACAAAATAATAAAAAAATTATTGATTTGTATTTTTAATTGTAAATGAAATATTCTTACTCCATATATTGTTTTTATTAAAAATTCTTTATACGTTCAGTTTCCGCGAGTAGAATAAATTCCGAATTTTGTGTTTTAATATATATATATTATACGTTTCTTAAATTTTTTTTATTTATGACATTTAAGGAAAAGCAAATTTATAAGCAAGCCAATTGGATTATAAATATTTGTACATTTTTTAACTTTAACATTTTCAATACAAAAAATCCATAGACATTTGTTTTACTTTCATTCTCATTCATAACGTCTTAACAAAAAAAACATTTAAAATCATTTGCCAATCACACTTTCGGTCAGATACTCAAGTTGATGACAAAAGTACGACTTACGCAATTAAATAAAATTTATATTAATGTGTACGAAGTAACCGGGCCTCTCTGATAAATTATAATTTAGTTTGTTCTTTCGACATAAACGTTATCAACAAGCTTTTATTTTATCAATAGTCAAACAGTGGGATGAACATTAATAAAATTTACTTAACGTTACCTCTTTTATTCAAATGCTGTTATAAAATAATCAGAGTAAATTTTTAAATAAAGTTATTACCTATCTGTTTACATGAAAAGCGTCCTTTTGGGTATACATCAATCCTGTATTGTAGATTCAAGTTACAAGATCAGTAACTTGCTGGTAATGGGCAGCACAGATATCTGTGTAATGAGGATATAATGTGGCGTGGGGTAAATATTAGAAGGCGCGTGCGATCGCGGGAAGTTTCAGTGCATTTACTGAAAATAAGAAAATTATTGAAAATAAATTTTGTTGTTGAATTTTATGTTATTTATTATAGACATTATCAGTGTCACTATTAATTTTATTACATAACTGCTGATTCAGACAAAATAATAGCCGGCCGACTTGAGAAAGAATCTAGGCGACGACAATGGGAGTGACGTGAAGGAAGATTTGCTGGAAGAAGAGGTTGTTACACACTCCCCATAGGACTGAATATAACACCAACACCAGGTTCAAGAATAAACTAATTAAACTGAACCTATTCCTTTACATTCGCCTTTGTCTTCTAATGCTAGTGATGAAAAAAAATTGCTTTTTGCAGGCGCTCTAAGTTTGGTGTAAGTCAGTCAAATTTGGTACAAAATTGTTAATATTAAATATCCCAATATAAATAATTTTGTCAGATAGAGTTTTGCAACCTGTCGTCTATAAGGAATATCAAAGAAAATACCGCATGTAACTTATCGAGTTTTGGAGTCACTGAATTATGTGGGTTGTAACGTAACAATGGACGACAAGTTTACTAGTGATTCAATCAGTAAGGAACTATTAGATGATAAAATTAGGTATTTTAAAAATACATAGACTGAAGAATTTTAATTGGCGCGAATCGAAGAGTTAATAGTTTTCTCTTTGGCTGCCGAATGTACAGTTCTTTAGCAAGTCATATACCAAAGAAAAAAGTAATTATATAACTACTTACGATGCACATCGATGATAAAATGTTTATTTTTTTCAAATATAAGGCTAATTTTATCTCAACAAGCACACAATATTAAAATTGTTTACTTAATTTTTTAATTGTTTCAACGTTAATAAACATTTTTTTATGGAGTTATCTAGTTTCTTGTGACCCTAATATAGTTTTTTTTTCATAACTGTAAAAAAGATCCATGCTGTTTATTAAGATAATACGAAAATATTAACAAGAAAAGGTAAGTACTAAATTTTCCTCCCAATAAAATATAATCCCTGAAAAAAATGTTTGTAGATTGTATTTCATTGCCTATTAAATAAAAAGAAATTATATTCTTTTTTTTATTTCAGTATCTATGAAATAAACTCGGATTACAATTAATAATCAGCTTATTACTCCTTTTTGGGTCTCGTCCCTTGACACGTGAGCATATTTCACTATTTTATTTTGTGGGAATAGAAAAAAGGCAGTTGATAATCCTACAAAAGAATCGGCATCGATCATTTATGGGCTTGACGGACTTCACAAAAGAAATATAAATTTCATATTTAGCGAATAAGCAGAGCTCATGGAAGCTACGAGTACGTATTGCAAAAAAAAATCGTTTTGCTGGAAAATTAATGAAACTATTGTAAATATATTCTATATCGAGAGTTCTTTCCATAATATTATTGAAACAGAGGAAAAATATTATATTTATAATATTATGTCGCGACGACATAGCGATTGCCGAACATTGGATATCAAAAATAATATAAATTTCGTGTATAGCAAATAAGAGAAACACCTTCAAACAGAGTTTACCCAAATTATTTTTTGCAATAAAAAAGTCGCGTTGCTTTAAAATTAAGGGAACTACTGTAAATAAATTGAAAACGGGTTTTGTTTGCTTGACAAACAAAATTATTTATATTTTGTGGCAACGACATAGCGATTACCGCTATGTCTCTGAATCTCTTTCCGTTTAAAATGTGTAGTTTATTTCGTGTAATAAAACTTTTTCTCTAATTCAGCCTTTTTCTAAAAATACTTAAAGTTTAAACGATTATCATTTTATAACTTAATACTTAAAATGTAGAGAGGAAATCCTTTTGGACCGAATTTTTATCTATTTTAGTAACATATTAATTATTTAAATTTTTTGTATCTGCAAACTTCTTTGTAAGGGATTTACACAGAAGAGAACGTATAAGAAATGTGTCCATGAATACCTAGCAATATAAAATATTTCGAAAATATAAAAGAAATATTTTAAATTCTCTACCACACTTTAAAACCGAAAAGACTTTATTGATAATAAGTGGATGTACTTATATTAGGAAAACATAATTTGTTAGTCTCAATGCCGGACCTAACTAAATTTTTTATTACCTTTTAAAATTAGATTGAAAAAAAAATAAAACCATTTTCTCATTAATAAGAGTTCTTTTAACGAAGTTGTAATAAATATGACATAAAAAAAACCTAATTAAATAATAAAAATATTAACATCAGAATTAAAGGAAATATGGCGATTTTTCCCCTTTTGTGCTACACTAACTTGTTTTTTTATTTATTTCTCTAATAGTCGATAAATGTGCGCCATTCGCTAATTTCGTATATTAGGAAACTTAGTTAATTTTTTTAAGGAAGGAAAAAAACTGCCGTGAAGAAAGCATTACAAAAAATGATTTTTGAGGAAAAAAAGACTGGAATGAAAAAAACAATCAGAAATCGAATGAAGTTTGATTAACTCTTCAAAATTATTTTATTTGCAAAAAATGTTTCTCGAGTAATATTTCTAACTTCACGGCATTTGTCTTTAATATTAAAATAAACTCATAGTACGTATGTTTGTTGCTGTTGTTGTTGTCGTGTCCGCATAAGGTGAAGAAGATCTCATATGGAAAAATTGTTGCCAGAGCGAAAGGTTGGACTTCTCCAGTCTCGCTTGATGAGCGGCCGGGAAACGAACTCGGGTCCTCGGGGCGCGCAATCGACGACCGTAGGTCTTGCGATCAACCCAACACACAACTGTGACGACACGCATGTTTAAAACAGAGTTATACGTTTTACGACACATTATTTTAACGAGGAAGTCCCTATTCAGTAAAAAGCCACATTTACCAGCCTATTTTTTGCTGCAAAACATGCCTATATAATTTAACTCAAATGTATTGTTTTTGTGACTGTATTCTCGTGGCTGGTAGCTTTTAAAATTTGATATCATATTATTTTATTAATGTAGCGTTGTATATGTATGTAGAAAACTTTAAAATGACATAGTAATGTATTTGTATCTTTATGGTGCATCGTCGGATGCACCATTTAACAATAAGGTTTAATTAGAGCATTGTAATATTACAGCCATCCATTTGGCCTAATTGAAAATATAAGATTTGTAAAAAAAGTTCAAAGAATCTAGTTTTTTACTGAATATGATCTAGAAAAATGAAAAGTATTATATAAAAAATTGTCAAAGCTGAACCAATAATCAAAATGTATCATATCACCTTGTAGTCATATTACTTAATTGATGAGGAAATAAAAATTTGGGGCAATTTTACTTACAAACTCTGAGGTATTTGCTTACTAAAAATGATTAATCAGCTAGTTCATAATAATTCTTAAGACTCAACAAATTGATATATCTTAGTAAATTTATAATAAAAAATATCTAAATTAAAGAATAAAACTTAATTTGAGATTAATTCATAAATGTACTTGTGTTATATACCGACATTGACTGTATAAATAAAAAGAACGTACACAATCTTTATCTACCATTTGTTAAACAAAATTATGAAAGGTTAGGTGTCCCTATAAAATATTATTTTTTATTAATTTCAAAAGAAAATTCAACTGAAATAACAAATAATTGCATTTCCATTTCATTTCGGAACATTTTTGTATATGGTTACATTTTGAGTTTTAGTTAACCTGATTTTACCACTTGTTTTTTTCTATTACGGGAAGCAATATTAAATCTTTTGTGTCTTTTTTTTCTTCATTTTTGGTTTCTAACAACACGTAAGAGGAATAGAAATTATTAAGTCGTCCAAAAAATCGAAGTTCATATTTTGTTTGAAAATAACCCTAAAAGATTAATTGGACTTAAAAACCTTTACCCTGTGCGTAAGTGTATGCGCGCTAGGTGTATGTGTATGTGTGTTGGATGTACGTAAATCCCTAAACTATTTTGGATGAAATTTTATATTTGGGAGGTTTTTCCGAATATATTCAGAATATTTTTGTATCTTTACTTAAAGTTCACTTGTGACTTAAATTGGGGCTATATTTTTATTTCATTTTACATGGGTAGAACGAATTTATTGGATATAAAGTCATTGGCCAAAATCGTTTTCTCGGAAATATTTTTCTCTGATTAAAGCACAGCAATAGAAGACCGTTACGAGGCTTGAGCAGCGCTGCAATACCTAATAATTTATGAGCTCAACAATACTCATACTTTAAATATCAAGCAATAAATTAAATCAATAATTGTTTATTGTGACATGCTAAAAAACACGTGCTACATGTTGTGTTGCGTTGAGTTGATGGCTTGCGCTTCACCCATAATAATTGATATCCACCTTTAGTTTTTATATAATATTTATGAATTAGTTATAACTTTGAAGTATTTAGTAACTTATTTTATTACGGAGTACCAATACTTAGATGATGAAGATTTAAATTATATTTCCAAATCACAATAATTGCGTCGACAAGGATAAGAAGCACATCTCTTTTCAATAGTTCTGTCTAGGGGGTGAGCGATTCGCAACAATTACTAATAAAGCTGTTGTAGTAATTGCACCCTCAAGGGTACGAGATATTCCCTTTCAATAGAAAACTTGCCCACAGCTGTTTCTGCGTAACTTAATTTATAATTCGAGAAACGTCACATAAACAGTAGTCACTTGGCAACAATACCGGCAACAGACAGGTTGCTAGGTATAATTACCACTTTCTTGCGTCGTGTAACTACAAGTTAAATAATTCAATATTAAATTAAATATAATAGAGCGAATACACCGGGGACTCTTAAGTGGCATAAATTTATGTTTGCAAATATCTTTAAAGCAATTTACAATATTGAGTAAACTGTTTACTGTATTCTTACATTTTAGAAATGAAATTGGATGCTACACTTAAAATAAAGTGAAATAAGATGTTAGTAGGCACTACTTATTAGAATATAAAATTTGGAAAAATACTACTAATATTTTCTTTGTTTAGGACAAAAATTATCCCCTTGTTACTTAATTCGTCAAAGTATACAATTGAAGTGCGCTTTATAGATTTTCGGCCGACGTCGCATTGAAATGTCCTTATAAGAGAAAGCTTTTCTCCGGCATAAGGCAACATAGATTGTTTCGTAATATTTACTTGTGTAACGTTTGTTCAAGAGTACTTAAATTTTTTTAAGGCCCTGCATCAAATCCCGAAAAACGAACTTTTGTAATACCGCTTCCAGGTCTTACTTGTTTGGAGTATATTATCTGCCACTTGACAAAGTGAGATTTATCTCATCTAAAAAATGTCACGAGATTCCGTGATATATATGGATTCCGATATATTATATATATATATATATATATATATATATATATATATATATATATATATATATATATATATAATTATTATCTGTATATCCATTATTTCACGAATTAGATAAAATATTCAAAAAAATTATCGTTGGATTTCAATATTATTAATATTACAGAGATTAGAATCTCAGAAAATCTTTAGCACAAGGTGACACAACATTACTTTTTATTTATTTCTTATATAATCTTTGCTTAAATCATAAAAAACTGTGTATTCAAGGAAAATATACAAAATACTACAAAGTCAACGATCAGAGAAATTTCTATATGTATATAAAATGTATAAATTGTATATTTATATACGCACGGTAAGAAATGTAGATAATTAGTAGCCATCATTAAAAAATAAATATTCAATTGTTCTGAGGTTTCTTACTTACAAGTAAACGATCTCATTAAAGTAAAAATATCTTATGAAAAATAAATGTTTTCCCGAAATCCAGGGTCAATTTTTGACAATATTTTATAATGGAAAACCGTGACTTAGCAATCAGCAATTCATCGTTAATTTTATGTTTTCAAAATTTCTCTTTCATTTTCTTATTCTATTTCATTTTCTTAGTATTAATTCACTCTTTTTATATTTTTAAACTTTATTAAAACCTTAAATTACATCAGTTTTTTCTTGTCGGAATTATGTTTATGTAGGTTTTGGTTTTCGGTTCTTACTGCCCTGTGTAGTTACTAAACGAAACATTTAATCTTTTGTCAGCAATTAGGCGGTTTGTTTCATCCTAGGTTATGGGCACATCATGTTTTTACGTACAATTCTGCGTTTGACATAAAATAAACATACTAACTACACAATTTTTAAAGCAAAGTTTTAACTTGCGCATCTATATATGGCATCATAGTTACTAAACGGTAACTATATACTTGACTGACCTTTTGAAAAGAAACTTGACCCCTTTTACAGTAATTGTTTGGTGGAAATTAATTATTTTTATCAGGTTTGTTTAAGGTTTAATGACTGACGTAAATATAGAAATTTTAATGTCTTATCTGCATTTTAAATTCCTTTTTATTTATTATATATTTTACATTATGTTTATTTTTAGCGTTCTTCAAAATTCTGATAATTTAACGGTAGTAACTTTCAGTCTTAAAGTTTTTGAAAGAATATTTGTTAAATTTTACGGAAGGTAAATGCCTATATGTTCTTACTTGGTTGTACTCTAAAGTAACCGATTTCTGTCCCGAAATTATATTGGAAATCAAAGTAATTAAACGAATTCATTACAGCGGATTAGAAATATATTAACTAAGGCGACTTCATTCTAGACAACCTGACGTATACTTAGCCATACCCAATTTTCATCAGAGCATTGTTGAAACTTAAATCTCTGAATCTTATATATTGTTATAGTGTATATCATACATATAGGTTAATAAGTTTAATGGTTGTGGGCTCTATTGATAATCTCAAACTTTGTCTTAATAAATTTCAATTAATGTATCAAACCACGGTTAAATTTAATAATTACTTCTTTACCTTGTTATTGTTATCAGGAAACCATATATTTGATTTACCCCGGCGTTAAATTTGGTACTGTCATTTATTTATTTAAACACTATAATACCAGTCAATATCGCTCGCCAAGAAAGGCACGTATTTCACAGGACCGCCAGCGCCTCCACCAAATGTGCCTATTAAGCGATTTTTATATACTACAAACTTGTGTAATCGATTTACACAATGCTCCTTAGTGGCATCTGAATTATGATGCAATTATAAACATCGGCGTTAGGATAATGTTGACCATGCTCGTTATAAATGTGAACCTGAAGTTCTTCCTAATATTCTATTATCTGGCGTACAATGTTTGACGTGACCCTAGAAGCATTCTCAATACTTCTGTTCACAAAATGAAAAACGTTATTATTTAGACATGAGCTGGTATGCTTGATATAGAGCCTACCTTATGAACATAGAGATGACCATAACCGAGATTTAAAACTAGATTTTTTTATCAACAAAATACTCAGTCGTGTATTGGTACTAAGTGAATTTTCTCATTGTGAAGATTTGACAAAATATCTAGTTAAATGTAACTTTTTGAATATATTAAATGCATAATATTTGTTCCTTCTATACCATTTTTGTCATTAATATATTTGTTCTAATAATAAAAACACTTCAAGCAATAAACAATTTTATAGAATCCAACTTTCCGGCTTGCATAGCTAACATTATAATAAAAAAAAATTATCCACTTATTTTCTTAAAGATAACATAACGTGGAAATAATCAAAGTTTTTTATTTAATTTCAATCATATTATGTAATATCAGTTTCGAATTACTTGCATAAAAAGACCGGTTTTTTAAAACCAAAGTATATGTATTTAAAATTAAATCATTATCACAGTTTTAAAACTCCGTAACTAACGTATTTAATGAAATCGCCGATTTGTTATAATATGAAAGAAGACAATATTGAGTATACACACAAAGCATATAATATAATTTATAGATTTTTTATAATCCAGAACAACTATAAGCACACACAAAAAAAGAAAAATATATATATATATATATATATATATATATATATATATATATTTATATATATATATATATATATATATATATATATATATATATATATATATAATCTTCAATTCCTGTCTCGGTGTACCAAAATTTAGTCCGCCAACATTACCGGAACTGAGTTGTGTGGTTATCAGTCATTTTATTCTTATTTTAAGCTTATTCAAAAAATTAAGTTATACCGAGATGACAGACATCCTTCGCTCTTGTCCAAAATCTTTATATTTAAAATTTACTTTTTACTTTTAGTTCATTTGTTAGTGCTACAAAAGCGTGTTTTTTACATTTTTTAAACTGAAAATTGTTTGTTATGAGACAAGAAAAACTTTCTTTTAGGTTTTTTTATCAAAGTTTTATTTTTGTTATTGTATTTTCATCGGTTCTTGAAACGTGCGTAAAATTTTAAATAAATCTGATATGTAAAAGTGGGTGAAGATTTAATTGAAATATTACATTACATACATTCATAGACAGTGAAGCTAATGAAATCGTGTTAAAAATAAAAAAATAATAAGGGGAAATCATAAACACCACCCAGTGAGTGAAAGGAATATGTTGTATTAAAAATAATACTTTCTAATACGCAGTAATTATATCTCCCACTCTTTTCTTATAATAGGTGTGGCGGTATCGATTGCTATTTATATGAGCTTACTTCGATATGTATATTATTTAATAGAAGGTAATATTTATGAACAGATTTTCATAAAAAATCACTTCATAATCACTTATTGGATTTAAGAACGTTTTACCTTCTTCACAATTGTGATGACAGAAATTTCAACTCAGATAAAACGGCTTTTAAAATAGAGTTTCTAATGTTTTTTGTCATCTTGCTCTTTGCGCGTTTTATATTTAAGAAAAAAACAGATAATATGAAGTTTATTTTAATATTTCAAGTGGCCAAAAATCCTTGGGATGTTGAAAAAGAAAGTGCCGAATAAAATTATAAATTCGACCTACATTCGATATCTGTAGCATTAGCATGCCTTTACATAGAAATTTGAGACTGGAAAAATCATTTCTACATTTTCACTTCAAAGTGTCTATTGAAAGAGTAAATTATATTCAATTCATTTTTTAATTTCTCTTTACTTATTTTTATTATCCAAGTATTTCAGAATGTTAATGATCGGTGAGTATATTTTTCCTATGGTTAAATATCGTAACTCATATTGAGTATAAATATTTATTAACAACAGAACTCATAACTTTTAGGCTGCATAGTAAATAATAA
This sequence comes from Druceiella hillmani, assembly GCA_039881145.1. NCBI lineage: Eukaryota > Metazoa > Arthropoda > Insecta > Lepidoptera > Hepialidae > Druceiella > Druceiella hillmani. Next base: position 38,524,307 of record JAYKKI010000010.1, read on the forward strand.
GAACTTTGGAAATTGACTATTTCCCTTTCTTAGCAATCTTTTAGTCAAATTACTGACTAATGCAGCTTTGTAGAAAGAATTCGCTTGCGATTTTCAAAAACAGTTAAGATGTAGTAATAGAATGTTCTACTACCGCCCAGAATTCGAAAATGGTAGTTAAAAATCCCAAATTTTTATCAAGATCGAACTTAAATTTAGGAATGGCATAACGGAAGGCCTGTCCAAAATTTTATTGAATTTTATAAAGTAAAGTTCAATTGGTCCTACCCTACGCAAATTAAAAATTTCACATTGCGCATTCTGACTGTTTCAGTGTCGCAGGAAAATATTTCCGCAAATTTCTGATGGTACTAAAGTGTAGAATTAAGACGTCGGAGAAGACATGATCATACTTTGTGAAACGTACAAATATAATGGAATATATTATTTCGTATCTTTTATTGAAATCTACACAATATTGAAAATTTCTGTCACATTTCTTTCAATCTGTCCAGTTTTATTGATATTATCGTATTACAAATAGACACACAACTGATCGGCCTTGCTCTATTCTGAGACTTTGCTTTGTCCTGTTAAAATATTACACATTTAATAATAAAAGGAACATTATTTTCTTATATTTGCGATACGAAAGTAACATTAAAATCTACTCTGCGTCGTATTTACCACGTCAGAAGATATCAAATAATCTGCTTAAATCGCCGAAAAAATTTGCATTATATTAATTACTTATTTCTTGTCGAAATAGTAACCATGCTTTGGTATCTGCATTTACTTCATCGGATCAATGTGAAAGAGAATTAAATATAATACTACTCATATTAACAGTGTCAGTTATCAGACTCTCTATACATAAAAGCTGATATAAATATTGAATCAAAATTTGAATATAGTTGGTAAATAATCTGCCTATAATAATGTAATATATAGATTACGGGCGTTTCCACACTTTTGTGTGAAAGTTATATATGTCTGTATCTAATATATTCTTACTAAAATATTAAATAGTCATTGCGTGATAAGTTTCATACTCAAAAATATATTCAAATATAATTGAAATCAAAATCTTTATGTAAAGCATTTCTCATTTGCTGAATTACCGTTTTGTTTGTTTATAACCCTCGTTTATATCTCGGACTATATCTTGTTAAAATTGCAGAAGAACTTTATATAATAGAAGCTGGCTGTACTATTCCTCAGAACTACGAGTAAATTTTTGTTTCACATTCCTGAAGGAGAGCGAAATTATGAAACTAATAATACACGGGTTTCTCGACTTAGACATGATGGTATCCTTGTTACTCCGGTAATTGCGAGGCGCCTGAATTACCTTTTTACTTGGACACGTGTACCGTCTAGCATATTTGATGGAGTTGTTTGTCTCACGGGAAGTAACAGAAGTAACGTACGTATTTCTTTGTAATAACATAAGGTATGAAGTTATTAACATCGTTATTATAAACTATTGGGATAATATAAAATTCTGTTTTCGAAAAACTTTCTTTTGAAATAGTAACCGTCTAGGAAATAATTATCTGACAGGGTATTTTATATAGTGTTTATATAGCGTTGCCATGTTTTGACCACACTTCAGATTAAATATACTTAATTACGCTTGTTCTAATAGACTTAATATTCTTCATGGAGTAATTTGGCTTTAGTTACTGTTTATTTTGTTTAAAATTAACAAAATATTATAATAAGAAAATTTTTTTGTGTCACTCATTATGTAAAATAGAGGCACTTTAAAATCTTTTTCATAAAATAATTTAGTTTTGTATGTCATGGCTGATTTTTAGCTCGAGTTACTTTTTACGAATACAATTACAATAAATATTTTGAGTTAACTTTACATTAAACTACACATCCTTATCATATATTCCATTAAATTTTTAATAAGTTATCAACAATTAGTTGAAACTTAATTATTGTCAAAGATAAAAAGTCATTATAAATATAATTATTATAACATTAAAGTTTATTCGAGTTTTGCAAAATGTTAAGAGTGAAATAATAAATATTTTGGAAAAAACCGCTCGATTTTTAAATTATATTTTGAGATACATTTCTTCTAACTTTTATATTTAAAAAATAAATTTGGAAAACTGACAAATATATGTGTTAAAAGGAAACATTTGAGCAACGGTTTTTTATTTCAAAAATTTTCATCGGCCTTACCAATTGCTAATGGATTTGACAGTGAATTCACTTGTGACTTGAAATAAACTATCAAAGATAGAAAGTATGAAAAGAATTCAATTAATACGTTTATAACTTTAAAATCTTAATATTAAAATCAGACATTAAATCTATTGTATAAAATCTTCGATAGATTTTAAAGAGTCTGAAAAAAAATTTTGCAAGTACATTTCTAACTCTTTCTATCATAAAAACGAAGTTACCAAAGCTAACAAGGGTGTCCAAAGTTTTTCAAAGCTTATTATCGTGATCTTATTATCAATTATTATTTATTTATGATTAAACGTCATAATTATAGCAACCTTTTTATTGAAAATTAATTACTAAGACATCTGAAGAAATCATCAAAATTGTTTTATACTTTTATCCCTTTTTTTTAAATTTTCATTAATAATTTCAATAAATCTAGAAGTTATTAATTGTTTATAATAGAATTGTCACGAATAATTATTTTAAATTAGCTCAAATGATATAATTGATTCAAAAAAGTCTCATGTTCCAACTTACAAACACAAAACGGATTATAGAAGATATTCTGTAACCATTTGCAATATTTATCATTAAATTTTGAGGGTATATTATCTCTATTTATTTTATAGTTTAAAATGACTAGTATAGTTTAAGAGCTTAGCTCAAGGTTAGATCCAGTACACTTTGTTACTTTAATAATTAATGCTTATTACCAGCATGTTCTAGAAGATAGTTTATTTGGTTCGGTCCAAGCATATTTAGACTCATGTGGATAAATATGGTTGTGTCTTTTCTTTTCATTGCTACCACATAACACCACGCTTGGAACAACCTACAATACAAACAACAATAACCCAAATACCTTGTGAAGTTTAAATAATATACACTGATCAGTTTAATTGCCTGTGTGTCTTGACATTCAATGTAAACCTGACATAACTGAAATAAATTTGCAATTTTGGGAACCAGGCTATCACAAAATTCTTAACTGAAGTAAGTTCGATATCAATGCCGATAGAAGGATAGATGACAATTGTTTATAGTAATTCTAATCCATCACTTGCAGCAATAAAAAACTGATCGAAATTATTTAACCGAGAATGGGATTGCTTGAAATTGACCAACGTGAAAGAGATGCTGTGAGAGCGGTTACCGAAGAAAATATTTAATTTATGGAGAAAATGCCTAAGTGATCGAAGACTGAACATAACGAAAATAGCCTTATAAACTGTTATTTCAAAAACAAGTCTCTACCGGATATGCCACAAGTGTCCCATGACTATCCATATATGACAAAAATCAATCCAAGGCACCTGCCTTGGGGCCACGAATCGGGTGCACGGCTAAAATAGCGCTGCGTTGAATGTTATGAACACTTCTCGGAACACTGTGTTGAAGAACGCAAGGCCATTATTGAGTTGATTCGGACGGTAGATGAAGCTATGAGACTTTATTATGACCGTAACTATAAAGGAAATTCTATGTAATGATATCGAAGAAGGGGGCCGGTGCCAAAAAGACAGGGTTACTCAAGGCACATAATGCTGATGACAAGAATGTTATCATTTTCATTAATTTCAAATAATGTAATACATTTATCAACGCTGAAGATTATTCTAATTCTGCGGCAGTTCGTCAAAGGTTCAAGTGGGTTTGATATCATAGGAGGATATCATTGATTTTATTAGTGAAAGGAATAAATAGTTTGTTTTCAGATTGTTGACTTAATCACATGATTCAGCAGCATGACTATCGTGAACTGTGTCTCGTAAGTAATCGCCTAGGGATATACATTGTGGGATTTAGCAGAGTGCGAAGGTTATATACAAAATACAGTCACACTACTAAATCTCGTTATCAAATTGCGCCATTAAGTCGCATCTAATCTAAACTGTCCTTTTTTTTAATATTATTGTTTTTTTGGCGGAATTTTAATTAATGTTAAATTTTTGTTAATTTCAATACGACATTGCGCGTTGAATTTTTTTGGATATCGGAAGGTTATAATCGATACACAAATCTTGTCAGAGAAATAAACATAATCGTTTTCCGTGGATATTTCCGAAAATAACTGATTTACATAAAAAAATTCGGGGTTGAATAGGTAAGGAATCTTAAATTTGAATGATTTCCTTAATCTAGATGCGGAAACTTTATTATAAGAAAAGTATTTTATGAAATATTTAAGTTTAAGGGGCGGTCAGATAAAAATCGACTTAAGCTATATCAATTAAAATATTAAAAGATGATATACGTCAAAAGTTCCTGCAATAAATTCTCGGGCATCAATGATTGTAATATTGTCAACATTATACTTATCTAATGTATCATAAATATTGAAAAGTTAATAAAATATGAAATATTTGCGGTAATTTTGTATTTTTATTAATATTTGGATGTCGCATATATTTTGATTTTATATTAAAGGATTCATGTGTCCTTATAATGACAGGTAAGATCATAGAAAATAATGAAAAGGTATAAGTACTAATAGAGTTGAATAAAACACGAAACAACGGAATAGGAACATGTATGCGTGAATGGATTAATTATTAACACAAACACTTTGCTATCTCAAGGAAAAAATGAAACAACACAAGTTTACGACAATAAAATGTATTAATACATGTGACTTGACGTCCAAGAACACAACACTAATTATTATTCGTTGTCTACCAAATTTTAGGTCTATTATAGTATCGCAGAATGTCGTTAATAATGTATAATTATGAGAGTATCTATTTAGTTCTTTAAAATGTAATCTACTCGATCAGTCAAAATATTTTGAAAATGTTGTTCCAACATACAAACTCTTTTTTAATTTCAATTTTACTTATTTTACAAACAGCTTCTTGGGTGACTAGTAGCTGAAGCACTGACAGTGAGCATTATGCAGAAGAAAAATTATTTTATATACATTTAAAAAAATATATACATATATTCCGTCATTCCGTCTATTCCTTATTTGGCTGTATCTTCTAAAAGACAAAAGAGGTTTTACGTATCTATGAAGGTTAACGTCTAATTGAAATGTAAAAGGTTGAGGAGATAACTTTCCGAGAAATTTAGTATAAAATGAAGGGAATAATTTATTAGAAATTACTTGGAAATACGTTACCCCTATTGATAAGTGTAAAGACGGTTCAAGAATTGTTTTTTTTAGATTTACATGGATATAGTGTGTAATATAACATGTATATCACATCATGCATTATCTATACATATATAGTTTCACATTAGTTTTATATCCCTTAAAGTTTTCCCTACAAAATAAAATTAAAATTATTCAAAGGGAATTTATTTTGAACATCGGTGCAGTACCGTAAATTCAACAGAATAAAATTATCAAAAAATAATAATTCACAAAACATCGCTTCTTTTATCTATATTTCTTATTTGTTTTTTGTTGTTTATAAATAGGTTGTGATTACGAGATTTTGTTGTTTATAAATAGTTTGTGATAGCGAGACAGTTGTGTTTAGCATTTGATGTTCACTAATGAATAATATTTTTCTAAATACTTTTTGCGGAATGCATTGTAAATGAGTCATACATTTGATGATTTATTAACAAATGCGATTGAAACTAAATTCTAGTGTTTTTGTGTAGCATCTTTTACTTCATGTCATATTTCTTTTTTATTTAAGGTGTAGATAATCATGCATTATACGATTATTTTGCTTTCTTCCAATATTTTCCTATGATATTTACGGATCCTGATATATAGAGTTATATTTTAATGGGTTCACAGTCGCTTTAACCAAATATCCTGAAAATAGTTTAGTTTTACTGGTTTTAATACCTTCCATCAAAGAAAAAGTTTGGTTCGGTCACATTAATATTAGTTCGGAAAATTATACCACGAAAAATACTAAAATATTTAAATCGACCTATCACTTCAATTCATAGTGGATATAAAACTAAAAATTTCTCAAACTAATTTTTGTAAATCAATAGAGGTGTCGTAACGTACAAAAGTACCTTGTCACTACAAAAATAAGCTTATTGGTACCACATGCCCAAAATAATTTTAAATACACTTTCTTAAGGAGCACTACTTTCAATATGTTTTACATTAGTTCTAAAATTACAATGTTCCCCACGCGTGCGAGTTAAAAACCATTTTGAAACCTTGCATTTAGGAATTAAAAGGAACAAGAAACTTTTAAAATAACTCCTCACTATATGAGTTACGCGAAAATATGTCATTTAATATATGTCATATTAAAATAATGTGCCACACCACACTGTTGGCAAAACGGTAGGCATCTAGAAGAAATCCCATTTTACAAATGTGGTCGGTTACGTTATTTCTGCTACAAATTAATGGAAATCTTTATATATAGCAGAACATATCTGGAGGTTTCAAAACGGAGTAATTGTATATTATAGTAAAGTAAAGTAGATAATATTATACATAAAGTTGAGATCTCCGTGCGCAGCATCCACTTGAAAAATTTAATACGCAAAAATCTAAAGCTGTAGGAACAGTAATGCTGGGAATGGATTGATGGTCGGAGAAACGAAACTATGAGGATTAATTTTTTTAATATTAAGTTTTATTTATTTACTACTAGATTCTCACAAATACTATCATTATTTTTCACGGTACAAACATCGATTAAAGGTGGTAAATCTAAATCTTCAATTTCAATCAAATCATCGATTATCATATTTTCATAAAAACTTTCATTTATTTCACCTAAAGCTATTTCGAAAGAAAACCTTTTATATGTATTTTTGGAAAATTTAACGACGGCGTAAAAATGTTTGCAGAACGAACCGCTCTTTTCAGCTAAGCGATAACAAAAATCTGCATCGATGTTGATAGCATATTTTTTTTAGTTTTCTGTACTAGAAGAAACATTAAATCGAATTTATGCCAACCACACTTAGCTTTCAACTTTTTTGCGAAATCGGAATACAAGCTTAATTTTTCACGCAGCCTACTTGTGAAATCCTATAATCGGCGGGGGTGGTACTTTTCATAAATAGATATTATAAAATCAATAAGTGTACACACGTTGAATATTTTGCATCGTCACAATAATACGTATTTTAGTATTCTAATGGATGTTCCTGTGTAATTGTTTATGTTATGGCCACGAGTGATTATAATGTCACTGTATGATTTTCATCTTTCCAAAATATTTTTTCAAATAAACTAACAATTATTTATTTCCTTGTGTATACGGATAACAACACACTTTATTAAATTCAATCGTACTTTTATGAGGTATATTATAACATAGTTTTTTGTCTTTTAGTTAAATCAACAATGGCTTCCATAATATAGTCAACGCCAAAATAATTATTAAAAAATTAAATGCACACTATTACTTCGTGAATTAATTTTTTTAGTAGTACCGGAAAAAATAGTTTCTAAAGAATTTCTTTCGGCTTTACTGTCATTAGTTTAATAACTAATGGTTCCAATTTTTCAAGTGCTTTCTTGACAGTCGAAAAACATAACGTGTAGTTAGCTTCTGACTGTTTGGTACGCAAGACGCAAGCTATGGAAATTGTACCAACTTTATTTGTTTTTCTAGTCGCATAAACTGGTAGTATCTACAAACAAGGTTTCATACAAAAGCCCTAAAGATGCACGTTTCATAATGAGTAATAAAATTACTATTATCCAAGCCTGTACTTTATAGGTCACGGTGAAGCCTTCCTCTTCTTGTTTCATTTTCTGTTCCATAGCATTTTTTTTGCGCGGTCTCCATTTGAATCCCTCCATTTCTGATGCAAACATGACTATCAATAGGTTTAAAACGTCAGTTCGTTAGATAAGTTGAATTATCTGGTACATATTTTTCAATTAACAGATCACGATAGGTTTTCGAAGCATCTGGTGTCATTCCAGTTTCAAAATATATGTCGAATCACGCTCCATATTGGCTTCACAGCGTCAATAGCTAAAAGCTTGAGCAATTTAATTAAAATTGAAATGCTTGAAACATATGTTCATAGAAACCTTAAGCTCCTCTTTCAGGTTTTTGTTATTTCTATATTTCTTTTAGCTTGAATATACAAAAACGGATATGTTTGATATCCTCGGTTATGTATCTTTGCGCACATAACGAATTAGGTTTCAATATTAATGGCAATTTTATTATAAGATAAATTTTGACACAAAGAAGTTTTCCGGAATGCTAACCGCTTTAGTACCAAATATGTATATCTATCTATCCAGTACGTGTATACTAGCTGTGAACATTTTGTAACCCAATCCGAAGAAAACTTATTATAATTACCTTCATAACTGTCTTTTATTTTGAAAAAAAAATATCTAAATTAAATTTCTCTTGTGAAGTACGAAGATACGCATTTTGTTCAGTGACAGAAAGAAATGCAAACAAAACAAGCGTCGTCCCCGATGGCGACTTAGCGTTATACAAACATGTAGAATGGATTTATAAAGTAAATGCAGCGATCGTGTATTTAAATTAATACTATATGACAACATTGCGTATCAATTCTGAACGTGTTAGAAACGAGAGTCGTATGTATACCTACCGATTTTTGTGCTGACATGAAATAGGAAATTTATCACTTTCATATCACAAGCACTGTTTAAACCATTGTGTCGTGTCGCGGCGAGGGCCGATGGCGCATAGTACCCTAATTACAAGTGGATCGAGCTTGCGTATTTAAACAGTGGAAAGGCGAGAAGGCGGGACGTCCTAAATAAAGTTTGTGAGTTTGTTAGTTTTTAGGAAATTACCTCAAACTGACAACCTCACAAACTTTACTTCTTTATTATATTGTTATATTTCACAGTAAACAATGATTATTATATTATTTGATAAAGAAACGCACATCTATAGAGATATGTTTAATTACTGGATGCATTGCTGATTATTATTAAGGATGGGGCAGTATCAAATAAAATTAGAGAAACGTAAATTTTCAAAAGAGGCTTCTGTAAACGTCGATCCGAAATAGTCAAATAGACAGTTAAGGTAGTTTTCATGTAAAACGCGTTATTGACGAAATTTGCTGAATTTTTAATATACTCTTCTAACTTCAAAACATCTAACTTATCAAAAGAGTTAAAAATTATTTATCGTTTAGTTTTGGTAAAAATCGATCTCAAAAATTGTATAATTAACATTACGGGAAAAGTAATAGTTTCATTACACTTACCATTATTTAAAAAACGCTTCGGGTGATATGTCTGAAAAACTAAGTCAATATAAAATGTTATATTAACATTTACAAAAAAAATAAAAAATAGGCAAGGATAGGGACTGCCGAATGAAGTGAAAACTTCGGTTTATGAAATAACAGTGGTTTTATAAAATTTTATAGAATTTATAATTTTGACAAAAATATTATCAAGCAATATATATATATATATATATATATATATATATATATATATATATTCTTTCTCTGCTGGCCAAGCGCAACACGTCATACTCATAACTACAGTTATACTTTTACCATTATCATATCGGTGACGCGAACCCATAATATTTTCCCCTACCAAAAATCTTTCAACGTGAAGAACTTCAAAAATTATTTTTAATAAAACATTTCAAAATAACTTTTGGATCTTTCTTACTATCATGGGACAACTAACTTAATGTATGAAATTTTTTTTTAGTTTGGAAGAATAAACACAAAAATTTCTCGACACACGCGGTTATTTTCAAATTATATTTACTCAAATATGGTAATTTTTGTGACTTGCGTTTAGCAAAACAAGAAATACATTGGTACAAAATAAAAATAGATATCCTAAATTTTAAAACATCAATATAGCAGCCGCACTGGAAATACTCAGCCGCTGAAGTAAGTGTTGGAAATTTCGGTATGAAAATTATTTTAACCTTCACCTTACGGTTAAACATGAATAGTTCAAATTCGAACCAGATATACCATTTATTACAATTTCCACCCAAGAGAAATATAATGAAGCGCAGACACGTGCCCAACTGAGGGACGCGTTTCTACAAAATATTTGTATCATCCTCGAAAGGAAAATATTACTCAATGTAATGATTTCTTACTATTAACATAATTGGCTTAACATAATTGGTTTTATAATAGAAATAAGCTTCGAGATATTTTAATGGGATTTCTGTATTTTCCATCATTCTGTGAGATATCTAAAGAACAGAATATGAATTAATTTACTTGAATTTTTAAGTGTCAAATAATACTGCTGTTTATAGGAAAAAGTATATAAAAAATTGTCTGACCTATTGTTAAATGTATGTTAAGTGTTATTATCGGATTAAGTGTTATTATCATCAAATTTAATTTAGTGCTTAGATAAAAAGCATGTGTCATACGTAGAGCACTTAAGCAGAAACAGGTGTTTATGTTTGCATTTATTATAATGTTAATGTAAGAGGATATATATTAAAATGTTATTTTTATAAGAGTTTATACTGTATATCCGGAAGAAAATGTTTCAACGTTATGTTGAGCGTTTAAAATTTTCGAATTTATCTTGCAATAAATTTCAATTTTCGAAGTTATCTTGATTTATAAATGAAGTTGCAATCAACCAATTCTTATGAATTTATTAAATTTGAATATTGGTAAATTATTTTTGACATTATAATGTGTTTTAAAAACATGACTGAAGGCTTATAGTAAACAATAATAATCTAATCGGTTGCTGAACTCGGCAGCGCTGGAGAGCGAGTTTTCCTAACATTTTATTACTGCACTCCATATGAACGCAAGAAATTAAAAGACCGAAAACGTTTTAAGTAATTTGTCTACTATGTTTTGTTATACTTTGGCTTTTTATTGCGGGTATTATAGTATTTACCTTTCGTTGTAATAGTAAACGTGTTGATAGATATATGTTGGGTGTACTTTGTAGTTACTATTTAAAATTATACTAAAAATTACAAAGTAATAATTAAATAGAGGCGATTCCTTTATATCCAATTTTCGTATTTAATATGTAGTATATTTTTATATCCAAATTTCGTATTTATTATATATTATAGTATAATTCGTATTGTGTGTGCGTGTGTGTGTGTATGTGTGTGTGTATGTGTGTGTGTGTGTGTGTGTGTGTGTGTGTATGTGCGTATGTATATAATATTCCTCAACGGATGAGAGTCTAAGGATCCTTTAAGTATTCCTCTTTTAATCTCCTTTAAGTGTTTATAAGTACTTCAGACCGATGATTGGGCCGGATGACTTGTTTTGATGAGTCCTTTGACCACAACAATTATATATATATATATATATATATATATATATATATATATATACACAGACACACATATAACTCTACAATGATGTCTTTTGACGGAGCCTCTTATTTTTTTCGAATAATTACATCATTTTCTGTAAGAACTACTGCCACAATGCTCTCAAATTCGTTTACTTCTACAAATTTCTGTGATATTTCCTTATTTAAGCACACAATTACAATAACGTATTCGCAATATATACTCGTATAAAAATAAATATCCGATTACTAGATACCATACCTTCAAGTTAAGAATAATAATTAAAAGTGTTTAATAATTAAAATTGAACGTAAATACTATTATTTTATAATTGAAGCCAAAAATAACATTGTGTTTTAAAATTAGCGGCCAAACATCGAAACGCAAATTGTCCATCAATCAATATGTGACGTTGAAAAGAACTTCGCAGTTAATAGACGCATCCAATTTCAAGTAACTGTGTGTTATTAAGACAGTGCGGTCTCGTAACTGAACTCTGTGAACAATATTTATCGATCATTATAAAATTTCATTATTTCAATTTCATTACGTCTTTGGGGCATTATGACGTCATGGTATTTATATATTACCGAGTGTTTGGCACGAAACTTTGCATGAATGCAACGAAAATAACTTTTTGGCTTTAAACACATTTTTTGGCGGAAACATCATAATTTTATATTGATACACACATTAAACACTTTTTGAAAAATCATCAAAAACCCTATTGTACAAAAGTGATGTATTGATGACAAATGCTAAAAGTTAGATTTGTCAAACAGTTAATGTCATACTTTTGAAACTAATTTGAAATGCATAACTTTTCCACATACCTTTTCTGTTACAAAATAAGGATTAATAAAATATTTTTTCATTCAGACTTGAAAAAAAATCGTTAATTTATGGTTCGCATATTGCTATGAAATTAAATTTATTTGATTTCATTTCTAGTTACCGGAAGTTAATCGCGAAATATTTTCATATAGTAAATTTTTGAATTAAAAATATTCATGAAACCGAATACGTACCATGATCGTACATTATAAACTATTCGTAATGTAAACGTGAAGAATCCACATTCATTTTTTCAACATGAATTTACTTCTAACAAAGTAAATAGTACAAAGTATTAAAATAAAGCTTTTTTATTCTAGAATTAAAGCCTCTTTATTATAAGTAAAGTTAAAGTGGAAAGTTGAACATTTTTATTCCATATTATCAAAGAAATTTTACTTTTGATGTACATAAAATAAATTTATATAAACTTAAATATCCTCGTACAAAAATATTCTCTCTCTGGTATATTATCTAGCAGTTTTATTTAAATAATATCCCTTACTCTCTCATATAGTCATATTTATTTTGGTCCTTTTTAAATTACAATTGTTTTATCTTGAGTTATGTTTTTTTCTCAGTTTACCTTCGAAAAATTAATGTGTTTTATGTTTTTGCACTTGTGGATCCAATGTCTCTTACGTTTTCCTTATATGTGTTCCAAAGATTATATTTTTGCACTGTTGTCTGACAAATGTTTAGCAACATTGTAATTTAGAAATACAAGAATTTGTTTAGTGATAACATTGCAATTTCGTGAAGTAATTACTCATATAGTAACGATTTAACTAACCATATTATTTTTTAATAACTACTTATTGATGCAAGTTTATTATGTTTCATATTTTATATTGTATTATTAGTAGTTAATAGAAATATTGTACTAAATGTATGTAGGTATAATAAATAAATATATTTATTTACGCATACTTAGTTTGAGGAGGTATACATTAATAATACGTGGGAGAAATACTCACCATCAGATTGGGATAGATAATAAAATATAATCGACGAGAAACAGAAACATTGTGAAGTTAATGAGGTTTCTATATCGAGATTCCGGGAGAGTACTTGAGATAGGTTAAAGAACTTTATGACATAATCTTGGAATATAGAAAATACAATTTGCGACACCCCATCGGTGAAATTGATTTAGTATTTTTTCAATATTGTTGTACCTTACTTCTAGTTGAAGAGATGGGAAAGAAGTCTAAGAAAAGGTTACTAATATTTAGTAATTTCCATTGATTAATTAAAATATTGGATTTTATATGAATTTAAAACACAAATTTTGATTTTCCTGACAAGAGTATTTGTAGTACTTTGGCATGATTTGGAAATTGAGAGAGGAACGTGTTTATTTAATATTGTATTCAGAACGAAAAAAAATTCACTTCGAACGCATGGGCACGTTGATATATGGAAGTGATATGTCTGAGAAACGAAGATTTTAGAGTTTTTCTTTAGTAATATTTAATATCTTCTAAAATCATAAAATATTGTTCGTTTGTACGTCTATAGATACTATTTTATTTTAAATTCACATTTAGTTTTCATTTTACTCTCTTATTTAATCCTATCACCAAAAATAACTTAAATAATATTGTTTAATTTTTTTGCAATTTTCTCATTATGTGGTCATATTATCAAGTTCTCACATATTTGTAAATAATAAATAGCGTCCACAATAACAGCAAAAATATCGTGAATGATGAAAACAAAATGAAACCACCTGAAGAAAAAATATGCTGCAAGTACATTTGGAAGTCGCACTACCAGACTTTCAGAAATACCATAAATAATTACAATAAATATAAAATAATCTTTGAAAATTATAACCCGTGAAGAAAGAAAATGTGCTCTTTGTGTGCTTAAGCACGTGCCAACTTTTAAGGGTAATTTATATTTCGATTAAATTTGATATAACATTAATATTGTTTTTCCAATGTAAATGTATTATTTTGGTATAAATTTCACGTGCTCATAAATATCGTAATTTTTAAAAAAAAGATTAATATATCCAATCTTTGCTATAATTTTGTTATTAATTAATAATATAATATTTATAATAAGATGTTTTTTATAATAATATTTATAATAAGATGTTTTTTATAATTTTAATTTTAGCAGTTTCGATTATTGACCAGATCCGTTTTTGTGAATATTTATAAATGATACCTACACGACATAAAAAATGTCTAAATGAACATTTAAAAAAAATTCCAAATAAACATTTTCTTTATATGTGACAATGTGTTTAATCGCTATGTCACATTTTGGGTTTCCACGTTAAACGGTTTTTGAGAAAAACGACTAAGATAAACCACTGGCAGAGGAAGACGCGAGTTATGAAGGTTTCGTTTTTGTCATTAGAGGTATGGAAGCCTAAAAAATAGTGACCCGTCACCTGCAACGACAAAATGAGCAACGTAAATATGAATACAACGAAAACAAAAACTTAATTTTGAATCTGGATAGAAAAAAATACAGGAAAGCAAATGCAAATCGATAAAATTTGTTAAAATGAAATTAAAATTTAAGTACAATAAAATTAAAATTTAAAAAGTACAAAATAAAATTAATTTTAACTTCTGTAGAAGAAATACAAAAAAAATATATCAGTAAATGTGGATTTGTAGTTTACATATCGGTGAAAGAATAAAATGGAGTTTACGTATCGGTAAAAGAATAATATACAGTTTACATATCGGTAAAAGAGTAAAATGGAATATTTAAAAAGGACATTGGAGAAGACAGAAACGAGAATCTGTCGGTTCGTTTATAGTCAAAGGTGCTAATATTAACAGATCCTGCCCACGGGCGCGAACCTAAAATTTGAGTTGCGCGGAAATCCTCGGGTAAATATAAATTTGTGATAACATTTTTCAATGTTGCAAATTATTTATTAAATACTTTTCAAAAATATTTAATATTTTATGTATTATTATTTAATATTTTATGTATTATTATTTAATATTTTATGTATTATTATTTAATATTTTATGCAAGCGTCAACATATTAATAGAATTTTCTAATTTTATTTTGTGAAATAAGTTTCCAATCTTTTCTTCATAGTTTACATATGAACCCCTACATAATGACTATTTTTTTAATTTTTCATTAAGGCGTAATTTTTATTATGTAATTTCATTAAGGCGTACTTAAAAAAATTAACTAAACGTTTTTAAAATAATTAAAACCTTACGTACTTAATTAAATAACCACATTTTAATCCCCGTTCGAAGTGAAATCCATCACAATACCCGGCTCAAATTTGTACGTTTTTCGAAGACTAAAACTTTCACATTCGTATTTTACTATAAAATTTGAACTTCAAAAATTGATTTGTAATTATGACGGCTGGACAGAAGTTTTGGCTGGAAAATTGTAATCAACTTATTTATAATGATTTAAAATTTATTTATTTGGTAAACTTCTATTTACACATTTTTATTTCTGTTCAAAGTGGTCGCTTTGCAATTGCCAATTGTTTTTCAATATATTCAATATGGCTCTGTATCACATTTTATTTCACGATTATGAAATTATAATTACATTATCAATTATTTCATCGCACACATTTGCACTGAATTTCACTTGATGATAATGGTCTCTAATTGCATCGGAATTAGTATAAGTCCAAAAATGATTACTGTATGTTTGTTTTTTGAACAATCCCTATCGCCTCGATAACCTATAGATCGCATAGTGGTACATGCGTATGCAATTAAGCCAAATGGTATACTGACTACAAAGGGGTTGTTCCGTGACGGGGAATGAGACAGTTGCGGGGGCGGTTTTTTTGTACACGCCGCGCACCGCATTTTTTCTGTTCATCGACACGGCGGTAAATTTATTTAGAATTACTAATTTATGATCTACATGCGTTTTTATATTTCCATGGAACGGTTGAATAAAATTGTAAAAAAATTGTTTTTATTTTTTTTCATTGTACGATTTAGTTGCCGATATTTAAATGTTTCTTAAAATTTGATGACTGATCAAAATGTAAACTTGTATTTAAGCACTATAATATTGTTCATAATATAAACAGTACACGAAGAGACCTTAATATTTTCTGAATGTTGGTAACATACAAATAATATAGAATTGTTGAAATTTAAAGATTAAAAAATAGTCCTTATTTGATAATTGAATTTATTTATATTTTTGTTATAAATACTTAATAGTTTCCTTAAAAATGGTTAAAAATTACTTAGTAATGAAAGAAAAATGAAAGTAAAAAGATTAAAATATGTTCCCTCTCAAGTGAAATCAACTTGGCAGAAATTTTGCAAATTGATTTCTAAAATAAGTAATCAATATTAAAATACGTTTTTTTTAATGTACTTTCTTTCATATCATATCGAAAGCATTGTCAAAATATCATTGGCTCTTAATTACACTCATACTAAGTAGTGAAGTTAAAGAAGTGCCTGCGTGTTTATCAGTGCTAGTCATATTAGAAGTATATTTTGATGAAATAAAAATACCAAGTGGAGAAAAAAATCGATCGTAATCGTCAGCAGTGATTTGTGATATTGAAACGTTTAATGTTTCATATTTACACTAAAAATGATAATAATAAAGATATTATCTCACAACAGTTAGAGGGAGACGTGGAATCGTTGTAAAGAATATTGCAGTTATTATAAATTACGATAAGTACACGTTATGGTTTATGAATATATATGTTTAATTTAATTTCCCTTCACATACACCTATATATGAAACATGAATGAATTAAAAGGTTAAAAATCTGACAAATATATAGATTATTGACACCAATTCAGCACACATATCGAAGTTACGAACATTGAATTTGTTTACTAGCTGTTGGATGCTAAGATAAATGAACCATATTAAAATCTGCCGTGGAATTTACATTTCCAAGAATTTTTATTTAATTTGATTTTTATTTAATCTTTATATTATTATTATTTTATTTCTAAAATGAGCAAATTTTAAAACAAATAATAATATAAATAATAGTTATATAACCATATACCTATGTGGTGATATTGACAACAATAAATCAAATTATCATGACATTATAATAATATGTAGACAGAAATGTATCGTTGCGAATGCTGAAAATAACACACTAACTTAAGAAATAACATCGCTCAAATGTCAAGTAAAAAAAAGGGGACAAATTGAACTTTTAGAGAAGAAATTATTGTCGCTTGAAAAAAAAGAAAATGACGGGCTGCATTACAAGTAATGCTGCACATAATAAACACTTGAAATAGATGCCCTGAAGAATAAATCGAAGCATGAAAAGGAAACGGATCGGCAGAAAAAAGCAAAGCTACTCTGTTAGTTAAAATTTTAAAAGTAAAATTTAAAAATTAATTATTTCAGATAAAATATTTCAAAACTCTAGGTACGTGTAGTACTCTAAGGATGCAGTTTAAAAATACGAAAATTAAAACAAATATTTTAAAGGAAAACAATTTTACAAATTTCAAGGAGGTTTTTGGCGCACGGTACATAAAAATGAAACCCATAAGTAAGCAACCACCTACTGAGCACGTAACCAAACGGCTCATTTTTAAGCTGAAAGTTAGTGTTTATGGTGACGAACTTGAAAAAGGCCTCGGTGCAGTGCTTCGCGATTATAATAGTGATATGAATGTTGTTGCTTACTACAAATCTTATATTTCATTGGACGAAATTGTGAGGGTAATTCTTCAGGACATTGACAGCTTATGCAAAGAAGGTATTATAGTAATCATTTCAAAAATCAATCATAAAATCTCTAAAAACGCGTATATTGCTTAGAACGTATTAAATATTTATGCATTGCTATAAGCATAACTTTATTTATAAATTCAAAACTATACATTAGTCATAATATCACATTTTTTAATTGATTGATACAAACAATTTATAAAAATATTCGTAGAATATTTAAAATGACTGTAGGTACCACCGACGTAAAATTTCTTAATTTAAATAAAATGCAAAAAAAAACGTTCAACAGAAATGGATTTCTTAATGAAAGTGTTATATTCAATTAAGTATGAATATATTATTAATTTTGTATACTTCAACAAATACTAATTCATATAATTGTCGCTGTATAACATATTAAACCGAGCTTGTCCGTAGTTTAGAATCTCATAAAGAAGATTCTATTTATGAATTCGCAGATAAAAATTAGTAACTTGAAAATCACAAAGCCAGTTTAAAAGAAGTGATAAAAATCATGTAGCACCGTAGCTCGTCAAAATATCTTAGGTTATGCAGGTGAAGAAAGCAAGTTAATCTGTACTTAGAAAATAATTCTGTAGATTTACGGTTCATAATAACTGCAGGTATTATAATATTATTAGTAGTAACCATCTATTTGTATTTAACAGAACTTGGACGCTTATTTTGGCCAAACGCTCTACGAACATGTCAAATATTGAAAATATAAATTCGTAGAAAAAGACTGAAGTAAGTTGATAACTTTAACATTTTGAATGTTCAAAGATTACCATTAGGGAATATGGAAGAAGTATTTGTGAAAAAAACTTGAAGAGTACCTCGTTCAATTGACGTTATGTACTTAAGATAATATTTTGATGTGGGGATTTTAAGGTCAATTTTTCAAATTCATAAACTCTCAATAGTTTCTTCTTAAATCGACAATTTTATATATATCCAAGGTGTAGTAGTACATAATAAATATATATGGGCATGCATGCCTACTGACAGTGATACAG
Source organism: Druceiella hillmani (assembly GCA_039881145.1). Lineage (NCBI taxonomy): Eukaryota > Metazoa > Arthropoda > Insecta > Lepidoptera > Hepialidae > Druceiella > Druceiella hillmani. The sequence continues at coordinate 38,543,230 of JAYKKI010000010.1, forward strand.
TACACAAGGGCAACAAGACAGTCTGTAACGTGCATTGATAATATATTTAGGGATACGAGGGTAGAAAACAAAAGTTTCCTTAAATACATTGAGTATTTTTATTATGGATAAATAATTAAATTATGAACTACTAACAAAGAGTAATATCAAGTGTATTAAAGGCGTATTAGGGAAAGTCTATGAAAATAATGACATAGTAGATAGCAAAGATTTTTTTGAAAATGTTATTTTACAATTTGATCATTTTATATTAATTAAATTGAAACATAAACGGCAAAAATGTTTTAATGGCTGGGCAACACCTGCGAATAGAATATATTAAAATAAGCTATTCTTCGTTTGTGATTTATCAAAATTATAAAATAATTGTAACTTTAAGGTTAACATGCGAAAATATAGTTAAATATGTTAGATAATTTCAGTAGAAGTTAAACGAAAATATCTGAAGCGAAAATTTGTTAAGGTGCCTAATAAAATTAAGACTGCTTGGAAAATAATAAAGGCAGAAATTGGTAAATCTTGTGATAAACATGTTGATGAGAAAGTCACATGTCAAAGAATACAGCAGGGACGATAATACAAAGATTGATAAATATTTTAATAGGTATTTTCGAATATAATGCAAACACTAAGTTAACATCTACCTGCATCGAAGGAAGCGGCCCTGTTTGGTTAATTCTGTATATTAAAAAAAATTAAAAAATTTGTAATTGAACCATTCACCAAAGATAAAATAAATAATGTATTTAAAAATATGAAACCGAAATCATCAGTCTATCAATGGCATGTGTTCCCTAAACTAACCTTTTTCCCGGATCTAATGAAGTTGGCGGATATAATATAATTTTTCAAGAAATATTCAAGGAGTGAAGTGCAAAATTATTGTCGTTACTCTATTCCGCGGGAATACAGTAAACTTTTTGAAAAACTTATAGTGATAATACTGATGAATTTTATGACTAAAATTGCATTAAAAAGAGCAAACCATTTGATTCCCATAGAGCAAAATCTACAACAAATTCAATTGCCGCGGTCTCCGTAAGCATTTTATTAGCGCTAGATAGATCGGGGAAAATTATAAGGTTATTTTGGGATTTATAAAAAGCGTGTGATTGCGTGACCCATAGTATATTCTTGTGCAAGCTGAAATATTATGGTATAAGACGAAGGGAACTTGAAGTTATCAAATCATGTCTGCCAGAAAGATCCCAAGTGGTAGATTTAATCTGCCTAAATCTAAACCACACCCAATTCAGTATAGTGCACCTCAAGGACAGGTGCTAGGTCCCCAATTTTTCCTAGTTTACATAAATAATCTCCGTGTTTATACTCATGAAAAAACTGACAATTTTATGTTTCGAAATGATACAATTTTAACTACGAAAGGCTTTAATCATAAAAACCTTTCAAACAATATGAAAGAAATCATCATCAAGTTATGTCAGTGATTCGCATACAATATTTTTTACTAAATATGGATAAGACAAGTATTATTAATTTTGTAATTTTGAAAAATGTATATCTAAATAAAATTAATGAAATAACATTCTTAAGTGTAACTTTAGGTTAAAATTTAAATTGAGACATTCACATTTCAGGGCTAGCTCAAAAATTAAGTGCCCCTGCATTCGCCGCAAAGAAGGTAATATAATTGTGCGAAGTAGACGCCGCAAAGGTGGTTTATTTTGCTTCTTTCCACAGCATATTGATTTCTGGGTTATTTTTTTCGGATACTGCGACAAATTTGAATATAATGTTTATTGTTGAGAAGCACGTAATTCGATGTTTAGCAGGTCTAAGGTCGTCGCCGTGGTGTGTTGGGTTGATCACAAGGCATACGGCCTTTGACGATGCGACGCACCGCGGCGACCCGGGTTCGATTCCCGGCCGTTCGTCGAACGGGGCTGGACTGGTGTTGTGGTTGGCTGTAAGAGATTGCTCTTGTAGCAATAAGTTCGCCATATGTATCAATTAGATACATTAAAGTAGATAAATAAATAAATAAATAAATAAGAAACTAAGTCTAAGGTCACGTATTGCATTATTATTATTTCATAATAATATTCTATTATTAAATGTCTTCTAATATTTAAAGAGATATTGTTTTTAATTATTTTTCTTTGAATGTACTTTTGAATTCATTATGTACAAATTGACGTGATTGAGTGTGCATTATGTACCAATATCAAATAAATCTATGACTATGACTATTAACGTAAAGGATATAGGACTATTAATACCGTGTTTAAAAGTAAAAACAAGAATTTATTTTGCGTAACGAATTCCTTCTTGCATATCTTGTCTATTTTATTTACAAGTTATTTATCTCTATACATTATTTCCCAAATGTGTTATGTCGATATGCTATTTTCTCCGTAATACTTCAATGTAATGCAATGTAATACATATAATCAATGTAATACATACTACTACGCCAATGACTGAACTACCTTTTTGAAGATTACCGGATGTTTTTTTCGATGAATTTTGTCGGAAAATAAACAAACGAATCAAAATTATTTTTTTTGATTGAATTTGTTAATATTTTTAATCATCTATATATTATTGCTCAAAGGCATTTATATTACAAACAGCCTCATTACGATATTGTCAATCTATGTAACTACACAAAAATCGTTTAAACAGTAATTGTTTATAAATAGACGTTAATTTATTGTCACTCATTGCCACAAAAGGGCAACTGAATTACTATATTAAATCAACATCTAAAAAGTACAGGGTTATATTACCAGAACCTATTTTTTCGGACAAGTTATATATAGCTTTTAGACGAATTTGTACACAATTATTTTTATGTTTATGTCAAAGATACATATGACTGAAAAGTAAACAATGGTCATATTATCAATTATAATACTGTTTTGAAAGAAATTTTGTAAACTAAGAGGTTTAATAAAACATATAAGAGAAAGCCTATCTGAGAAAGCCAATGTGTGTTTTTTAACGTTTTACATTAAAAATATTATATACAATAATAACTATTTTTACAATGAGACTTTTTTTATTACTTTTCTAAATAAAATAAATATCGGTTGCTTATTTTCATATTAAATTACCATTCGGCGACTCGCGAATTATTCACACGGGTCATATATTCAAATAGTACCACAATAAAACCTAAACTTAAAAATTCTGATTTTTACCGAAATATGTAGGAAAAAGATTTGACGCGTCTTTTACATTCTTGGGTTAAATAAAATACCTTTATTTTTAACTTTTCTTGCACTTCCGCTTTATTTTTAACCTGAATCCTTGCAGTTCTCTCACTATAGCTTCTACGGTCTCCTGGAGCCCTTGATAGCCCTCACACGCTGCAAACGTTTTTTTTTATGTGTTTTCGCTACAGTGTCAGTCGTTAAGGAAAATATATTGTTTACCATAAATGTGCCCAATGTCCCTAATTGGGGACGTCAATATAAATAATATTTTCACATAACATAAAGTAAATAAAATGTTTATTAAGTTTCTGCAAAAATAAAAATTTTTTGAAGCAAACATATTTTAAAGAAGTGCTTACGTTTTCGTAGCCACAATAATTCACCAATTTGCCACAAAAACTGTAACACTAAGCGATTATTTATAATTAGGCTGAAATGACAATACATATGCACTATTAAACTTTGCGATTTAGTTTTCGAAACTGGCTAATCATAATAAATAAAGATGTTGAGGGTAGGTTTGAATGCATCCTCGTTTGGAAATGGCGGGCGCATATGGGTAACGGCAATTTTTTTAATTAACAAAAAAATATATTCCGACATAAAATTATATTCCGACATAACAAATATCTAATGTTCATTTTCATGACACAAACTGTATTTATGAATGAAATTGATTGTATGGTGTGATTTACATAGATCAGTTGAGTAGCTTCTCTGTGTGTAGATTTTAAACTGAAACAAAGTAAATAAACAGAAAATTCCCTTTCGCATTTATGATATTAGTTTAGATCTATATACAAATCAGAATTGTAACGATAATAATACGTTGAATGCAAAATATATATATATATGTATATATATATATATATATATATATATACATATATATATATATACATATACATATACATATATATATATCGTTCGTCAAAATATGCTCGTTTGTCAAAAAAAGCTAAAGCAATTAGCTCTTTGAAAAGATACCAAAGATGACCCAACATTTTTTTCATGGCGACTTTGGCTATAACTGTGTTATATTTTTCAAAATCAACCCAATATTTTAATATCTGTAAGTCATTCACTGAGGCCATATGAGCCACTGGCGCTGTAAACCAGTATTTTGCGTAAACAACTACAACAAATATACAAATATCTGTAACGTCTTTAGCTTGCTTAATTATGATTTTAAGCTGTTGCTTAAACAAAAGTTGTTGTTTTCAGTGCGTATAGCTTTTACCATCCATTGCTGGGGCTTTGAATGAGATACTGCTTTCAGGAATTCCTCCCAAAAAGATAATTATCAAATGAAGGAGCTCTTTGCAAACGTCACGAAGCTGAAATTTTTCCAGTTGATTATCAACAAAAGCGATGATATCTTTCGAGACAGTTTGAAAACAATTCTTTGTAGATGGTTCGGACATTGCAGTTTTGAAGTCTTTTTGGTTTATTTTTGGCCTAATATCCATTCTTTGGTGACGTATAGAAGAATAGCTAACGTTATATTGTGATACATCACAGCCCAGACGTTTGAGCGTAGAAGCCAAAACGACAGTTGGTTTTCGGTCAATCAACTTAGCGACATCAAGAGTAGTAGCTAAACTCGAATCGAAAATTCTTTTTCGACCTCCTTTCTGTGCTGTAGTAAAATCATAGCTTGAAGAGGGCCCTGGCTGAGGAGATATAGGATGACTTTGACTTATATCGCTATCACTTTCATTCCCTGCAGAAGAAGCTGAAGAAGATAGTAAATCACATTTGTCAGTTAATTTATTAATTGCTTCTTTTTCCTTTTCTATCATCTTTTGCAATTTGGCTTCTATCGATATTACCAATTTTTCGTGGGCGACTCATTTCTCTTTGTTTTAAAAGAAATTGCTTATCTTCTTCAAGAGTTATCATATTAAGGGCATTTGAGTAAGCAATATCAAACAAAACATTTAAATTTGATTGCCATTTGTTTTCTTTTTCTTTTATTGCTGCTGAACGTTTTGCTTTATTTTCTTTATTTTTTTAAATTCTGCCATTCTTTGAAATATTTAAGTATTTTTATGGTAACATGTTGTTTTCTTTGGTAGGAATCAATCCAATCGGTCCAATTATATTTCAGTCCTTTTTCGCGTTTTTGTAATATCGGATGTCATTTTAGAAATACAAATACGATAATAAAGATAAAGTAATCACATTTACAATCAAACACAATCACTTTGGCTCGCAACGATGGCGTTACTGGAAAAGTTTTATACACTTTAGAGCAATAGATTAACTAAATTGTGGGTATCTACAGAGAGCACTGAAATACCTACGAAGTGAGTAAACAAAGAACTGTTTACGTTAGCAACTAAATACCGTCATCAAAGTATACCATAGCCATTGTATATCATAGTATACCATAGCCATTGTATAAGTAAACCATAGCCAGCATCGCAATAAGTGCAAATTTTAAGGTAATTCTTAAAAAAATCATGAGGCGGTAGCGACTCTTAAATATAAATTAAAAAATCCAAAATTTAAGGCAAAATCTTATTTTCGTAGATAGAATGATATTATGGGTTTAGAGTTAAAATAATTAAAATTTGAATTTTATGGATCACCCTAATATATTTATATTTACATATATATTTACGTTGTACACGCATTACTTAAAAACTACAAACCAAATTCTATAGATTATATAAAAAGACAGTCGAATTGACTTGAAGTTGAATGGTGCGGGAGGGGAAGGTGCTTGAGTAAGCAATCCGAAGCGATTTAAGGCACGATGACAGAGGTCGTTGTCGCTCGTCTTCCTCTTTTCAAATCTTTCAATGCCGTTGATTTGTCGGTATTGTGTTTTAATATTTGTCGATGTTGTGAATTTGGTGATTTGTCGGTGGTGTATTCCATATCAGTTTACGTTTTTTCTCAGTTGGTTCAAAATTTAATTTTGCAGTAAAAATTTGTAATTTAATTACCTCGATAGGTGTAGAATTAGGCTATAAAAATTTGGTGATTACTTACCTAATTATCCATGCATATAGCAAAACTGTAGAATTTTCCTGTTACATCTTGAGGATATTTGCGAAAAAAATATTTAGGGGAACATAAAAAAGTAAGAGAATACAAACATTTTTTCTCTATCTATGAGTCTGTCTCTTCCCACAGCTTGCAAGATCAGATAAAGGGATTTCTATAAAATTTTCATTGGTGGTTTATGACGAGTCCAGGGCATGTAGCATTCCACGTATTTTGCATTCCAATTCTCTTACAAAAAATAAAGTATTGTAATTTTATATTAATTTAAAAATCATAATTACTTAAAATAAACTTACTTTTATAAATATTATAATTTATGGTCTTATGTGTACAGAATTAAATGAAATTACATGCCGCAAAGACCTTTGCTAATAGCCCACCTGAATATGTTGTAATACAGCGAAACCTAGGTCGTAGTAAAGAACTTAAAGAAAGTAGAAATAATACTACATCACGTAGTTTCAATTAATGTGAATAATGAATTTCTACAAAATCAACGCCAAATATATTCAATAGATGTTATGTGTATTAATTATATATTTAAATTAATCACATTTGGTAAATATCCACATGAACGAAGTCGCAGGCATAGCTAGTAAATCATATTTTGTTTTTACTAAATCGTATTATGTTAATAAGAAAAATTCACTTGATAACATATAAATACAAGTTTTCTTAAATTTAAAGTATATTGCGTACTCAGGCATGACGTTCGAAAAGGAGAAATAAAATTGCAGTCTAAACATATTTTTATTCTTTCTTAATATTTAATATGTAGTTGTTAATACAAATAACCTGAATAATTTTATTTGTTAATTATTTTTTTAATAAAATGTCATTTATAACAGTAAGTGGTAAGGTAGTAGTAAGGTGTATATCACTTAAGGAAACGAAAGGATCTTATTTTGTATTTTTTTATAGTTTTTGCATTTAAGCCAAATAAAGTTTGTTTTAGTTTTGAAAACAAAATTAAATTACTATCTAGACACATATTTTGATTTTTGCATAAAATGAAATGAAAATATAACGTTTAAAGTAATTCTGACATCTTTAGTGTTCTAATACTGACTGAAGATTATATTTTCATCACTTAAAACAATTTCAGTCTTTGCTCTCTAAATAAATAATCGATCAGCTCATTAAAATGAAATATTTTCTTTTTTGCCAGTGTAATGAAACTAAACATTATATTAAAATTTATTAGCTTGTTCATTCAGAAGTATTTTTACGTATTCGTTATTAAATAAGTTATTCATTAATTTTGAAATAACAAATTTTTACGTCTTTTTATTATTTTACTTTAGGAATTGATAGCCATAACACATGTTCTATTTATACACTTAATCAGAAAAAAATTCAATACTATGCAAATTGAACAAATATATTATTAGTGATGAAATAAACGAATTAGTGATGCAAGCAGGAAACAATAACCATTAATCAATCAATAGAACCTATTTATTTAATGTGGTAAAACATTATATATTGGACAATTCAAATTAAAAGTGTTGAAGGCAGCGATAGAAATCCCTACTTTTTCATACCGAAGCCAAATAATCAACTTCTTTAACGGGTTCATAAAATAACTGTTTACATTTTCTTTTTCAGTCATTAAATTATTTTAATAATGTTAAAAATGTCTGATTTATAAGCGAATAAAAACTATTTCATGTGAGAATAATGGTGGCAATGTATGCAATAAAACAGTTTATCATATATGTTTACTACGATAACGTACAGAATTTAATCTGGATTAAGTAAGATTTACTGCGAATACATCTGTACGAAATTATGAAGAATCATATGCATCTGATTTAATATCATGTCTCCACTATGCTTATCTGATTTCATACCGACTGACAATATAACTAATCACCTAAATTTATTTACGTATTATATTCTTCGTATGAGAGGAAATTAAAAGCTGTAACGAAAAATCCCTTGGCCTTGTTGTTTAAAAATATATTCAATAATACAAAACAAATTGACAACCGGAAACATAATAAAACTACGTCTAGTTCATATATGTACACAATATGAAGTGTTTCTTATCTAAATTTCCTTGCTGATGTTTCTCAGGTCGTAATGGGTGAATCATACGTTTCCTTTTCAAAGCGAAAATTGTATTAAAACATTATTTTTTCCTCGGCTTTATTTTCATAATGGGAGCGTATTTTCGCAACGCTCACAGGCTCGAGCTTTTATTTGGTGCGGTATATTAGGGAAACGGTATATTTGATCTATTGTTGAGTACGGTACGAGGATTCATAACATCGTGAAAGATTTCTTAAGTAATTTTGGCATACTGAATATGAGAAATAGCATTATTGGGAAACTTTCTGATTGATGTGTTTTTGAAGAACGTCTATAAGTTTACTGAAGATGAATCAACAATTAATAAAATCTAAGAAAGTACGTGCTGTTATTATATTTATTAGTTTTGTAGTACATAGCTTAACACTACACAGTTAGTTCGCTAAAACTGAAACTTCTGAGAAGAAAGCCATCAAAAGAATATATGTCAAATATATATCAAAAGAATAGATGTATACATGTATATATATATATATATATATATATATATATATATATATATATATATATATATATATGTATATATATATATATATACATATCTATATTTTTCATTTATATTTAAGCGACGCCTGTTTATTTTTCCTCATTACTATGAGGAAAAATAGACAGGCGCCGCTTAAATATATTTTTCCACCTAACTGAATACAGCTTAAATTATATCTGAGAATCGATATTATGCACATGTAATTATTATAACTCCGAACCTTTCTAGGATAAAGTTCAAGACCGCTCTAAGCGTGCGTCGGTAAGCACGTTGCAATTTATTAAAAGAAAATATGTTTTCCCTCATATCTCATTACGGTCGTCCGTGAATTAATTTCTTTTGCTGGATAAACCAGTTTATTTATCTGGGCAGCTTGTTTAGGAGAACGAAATTTTTTCCTGCGAATTTGTTCCTTCGTTTGTGAAAGATATAATGTGTATTTTAATATATATATATATGTATATATATATATATATATATATATATATATATGTATATATATATATATATATATATATATATGTATATATATATATATATATATATAAATATACAGTTGCATATTGTCGTACATTGTCTTAGATTACTGGGCTTCCGGTAGTAAAAAATGAACATCGTAACATATCGACACCAAAAATAAGTAATATTCATAACTTTAAATATGGCCTTAGCGAGATTTAGATATCGTCTTCTAGTTATTTTTTAATGACTATTTTACTAAATTACCCAATTCAACAAGACCTTTTTAGAATTACGTGATAAAAACGCAATACTTTTTAGTGACTAAGCTTCCACCCACTTTTGCTTTAGTACTAAATTATCTCAATTACGCTTAAAATTTCGCTGGAACAGCCGCAGGCAACGGCACAGCGTCCGATAAAGACTAAACCTGTCTTGAATTCTTGCGGGCGCAATTATTGTGGATTGCAAATAGGACACTCGGTAGAGAAGACAAAAATAAACAAACTCATCAAACTTTTCCGTATTTTATTATGACTGACAAGGGGAAATAGCTGCCGTAATGAATGTAATTAAAATTTATGAAAACGCAGATTTAGTTTCGTTTTTAATGACAAGTCCAGTTTACAGAAATATTTCAGATCTTTTGATCGGCCCTTAAAATGATAACTAAATTTCAGTTCATTTTCTTGCGGGAAATATAATTTAAAAATTTCAGCCATTTTTTTCCAATTTTGAAAGGAATATTGAAGGCGTTCCTTTAGAACTATGGTATTCAGAATTGAATTTAGGGATATTTAAATTAATTGAATCGATGATGAGTATTGTGTGTCAAATTAAATGACAAATTTTCTGTCAAAAAGTTTTCTTTCAATGAATTTTACCGGATTCTTATTATATAATGTTTCAGATGTTCAAAGACCTTAAAATAAACCTTTGTGGTATATAATCCACTAGGATTAAACTTTTGATCTATGTAAATATATTAACGTGCTTTCGTATAAATTAAAATATTAACAAAATATTTACAACATATTTGTTATTTTATACATTTTCTTATACTAATCCTTCGGATCCAGGAACATTTAAGAATTTTCATATCAATTTTAATTTTTCCTTTTGATATAATTTTGTAGTTATTTTGATAATTAAATTAGGTTACAATTAAATATTTGTAAATAATTAATCAACGTATTTTTTCACGTCAATTCAAATGAGATATTTTATAGTCTCCAAATTACAGTATTTTAAGTATTACTTTTATCACTGTAAAAAGTAAAAACTTTAATCTCTATAAATTTAAAAAAAAGAAATAGAAAATTTTACCGAAAAAATTTTTAGTATACTATCTGCGTACAAAATATTCGATTAAAGAACACATTTGTTTGCATTTTAATTAATTTTTTTTAACATATCATAAATGCAATATACTTAAATAAAAACGAGCGGTAACGTGATTTCGTATTCAGGAAAATATAGAAATCTTTTAATTTATTACAGATATTTAAATGTTAATAGGATAGTAAACTTCTATAAAGACAAGTCCAGTTATTAACCGGAGACAGCAAATTTTTATTGTACCTACAACCTTTCGAAAATATTTGCCAAAGTGTATTTTTAATTTAACTCTTACTATTATTTACTTAAAACTACGAGCTTAAACTTTTATTAAATCGTAGATCCAGTGGTATAGTTTTTTGTATGTTTCGTATTGTTTCAAAAGGCAAAATATGGAAAGGGGCAGCGAAAACATTAAATATTTCCTATTCTAATTATTTAATTCCTTCGTAACATTTTCTAGTTAGTTACATGTTATACATTGTAATTTTTATTACGTTAAATAACAAGTTTATTAGCCAAATAATAAAATGTTAATCTAATATAAATATATTAATGCCTACACTAAGATCAAAAAAATTATAGTTATAGTACCTGTTTTTTATATTTTTTTAAATGAATCCTATCGAAAGTAATGTTCTGGATAGGGCTAATTTTTATTTAAAATTTATTCATTAAAAAGTAGTCAGACAAAAGTAGTTCTTGCAGAGCTATGCTAGAAAAGTGTTGATGAGTGAGTTAGAGCTTTGCATCTAGATTTACTTAACATTACACAGAGCATATAAGAATATTATATCTACGAGTATCAATAAAGTGGAGATTGTGCTAGGAACGAACTTATTATATACATCGTGATCAGATATTTGTCACTCCACATGCTAAAAATTGGACTTCCGGCAAAACAGGATATTTACATGTTCAATATGTTGTAACGACTTTTTTAAGAGATTTTGTATACTCTGTAAAATACATGGAATTAATTCTGAAAATGTAGACTTATTAAATTATATAATAACTCATTTATACTATTTCCTATTAAAGCAAAATATTTTATTCTAAAAAGTTTAAATGTGAATTTAATCTTCCCAATATTTTTGGCTTAAGATCAGGAATGTAAGGTTTATACCATAGTATTTTAAGATCATTTTGTAACTATAATTCAAAATTGTATTTTGACTTTAGTCACTTTTATGTAAAGCATACTTTATATTTTTTAGAAAAGACGGTTGAAGTTTTTATTTTTGTCTCTAATTTTTTTTTCTAGCCCAGTCATTTAAATGTTGTTACCTCCAATTTCTAAGTTTCAATAATCAAAACCTTTGGAAGTAAAGGGAAGAGTTATGTATTTTATTATAATTTTTTTTTGTTTTAAATTACGAAAAACCTGTTAAGTATGAATAGAACTCGCAAAACCAGGATTCCATACACATTTCGGTACTTATAAACATTTAAAGTATTTTCGTTAAATTGTTCACAAATATTATTTTTTCACAACGTATATATTGCAACGTATTTTATACTATATTGTTCACAAATTTTAACATAGTGCAAATTTCATAAATTAAAAATCTAGGATAAACGCTATAGTTTTCCTGTAAACTTCTAATCAGGTTTTACCAACCCTACTTTTTTCATGATTTTTGACTTAGCAGTTTCAGAATTAGAATGTGTTCTTAAAGTAATAATTTAAAAAGTGTAAATTTTTTTTAGATGCCCATTGAGAAATAAATATTTTATGTGCCCTTCCGAATGATACTTTACGTGAAACACAAAATTTTTTTTTGATTTTGTGTATTTATTTCTGCTTTAATTTTACACAAATATTTTTGAAAAGTTGGTAGTGTAAGATATGTGCCAATATTTTGGTTAATAAAATGTATTACTATGCTAACTTTCAATTTTCCTTGTCGCATGGCTTCTGAGCAAATTAGCCTTGAAAATAGAAAAATGTAGATGTATTGCCTGCTATATCTTTCGTATGAAAACATGGGGAATATTTAAAAAATTACATCTAGAATCATCGCCCTAGTTTTTTTAACATCCAATGCGTAGCCATCTAAATGTTATGTCTGCCATTAATGCCGGACCTAATTAATAAAAAAATGATGTTAATAATTTTTTTATTCGATATTCGGAATTAACGGCGGACATTTTCGGCACTTTTTTCATTATATATTTGAAGATATGACACATAATATCAAGAAAAAATATTTTTGAAACCCTTATAACAAACGCTTTTAAACGATACCCGGCACTATATATGGAATTGAAAAAAAAATTCGATTACGTAATTACCCTATAATTGTCATATGAATATTTTTTATTTGTAGCTTTTACAGTATACGTGGGTTAATATTTTATTATTGTGCTAAATTTAGAATTTATACATTAATCAGTTTCTGAGAAAAATTGCTGTGATAGACGTATGGATCGAAACGTGAGTGATCTTATTGCGGTATATAATATTTAAGATTAATTTTATTTAAAGTTTTAAAACTGACCATTCCTGAAGTAAAATTATGCATAAATAACAAAAATCCAGCATTTTTGCACTTATTTTTATAAAAAGTATTTCGTCTACTTCTGATAACCTGTTTTGCTGACTGTTCCTTAAATTTATAAAGCTTTCTCTATTCTACATTAGCATGATGTAGTATTCTTAAAGGTCAGCCAACGTGACTGTGTGAAAAACATAACGAATGACCAAGTAATAAGTTTTAGTGACGCTAGCAGCGGGTTCGATCTGCAGCCCAAAGCATATGATAAAATAACCTGCGAATTCTATGGGGATTACGAAAGGATTAAGTGTTTATTTCACTGTGGTCAATAAATAACCTATACTCTAGATAAGATAAAATTTCTCACATTTTGACAGTTTAATCAGTTTCATGTCGGTGAAATATTTTGTCAATTCTTGAGGGAAAAGGTCAACGAGTCAAGCACTTTTAAATCGCACTCGGAAACATACTAAAAATTTACTGATACTTTAACAAAATTTGTAATTCTTTCCAATTAAGAGAACCCGTAAAATACTATATCGAGAATTCACAGAAGACTTTGCATAGCAAGGTAATAATTGATATCCAAAAGTCGAAAGAAATCGCGAAAAACTATCTCGAGGATTCACAGAAAGCAACTGAACTCAAATTATATAAAAAAAAATAATATTTGTAAAACAGTCTAAAAATTTGTAATGTGATGCTCATTCGTAAACTGGTCAATAAGAAAATAATGATTGCGACGACAGAATAATAAAAGATTAACTTAGTATTTTTAAATTGAAATAGAATAAAATTCTATTTTTTCCAGAAAATTCTTCGCAATACAAATATGTATGTATATATAAAACAGACAATTTAGATAATGCTACAGTAATCAGGGTGCACAGTATTGTGCAAGTAAATACCGCTATTGCCACATTATCGAACATTGTACCTTTTACTCGAACTGTTTACCGACCCGAAACCGAACCCGAAACTTTTACCCGAAATCTCATTTTTAAATAGAAGAGGAATACCATATTATAATTTACTTCAAATCTTAAAGTGTGCTTCTCTAGTTATTCCTAAAATATTTGACTACTATTATAATATAAACTGGTTACACTATTGTTTTTTATTAATACGTATAGGTAATTTCTTTACCCATATTGTTTCATTGCTTATGACGTTTCATAACTACGATTGTGATTTTGTCTTAAAAAGAAATACTCATTTTGGAAACCTGATTTTGTTTACAATCAATATAAAAGTACTTAAATAACATGGAGTATTTTATCGCGAAGAAACAGGGTTATTAGATTGATCAGTCATGGGTCCATAGGATTCATATTTATTTCATATTATTTTTTATTTAAACTGAGGATACTTTTAGAATCAGACCAATCAATGTAGAGTATGTAATAAATCATTGAGAAGAACTACGAGTTTACAACTATAAGCCACGCGGTCGAATCCATGCTAATAACGAAATAGATACTCGAAAGGTACTCTACACGCCTAGTTATGGTTCAGTCGGAGGTATAATAGATTTGGTGCATGAATTGATAAAGTATCGCATTAAGAGTTTTTAATAAATAAAAATCCAGGATATATAGTTTCAACAATGGGCCACTTGACTCCGAGTCTATTGTGTGGACAAGCTTACGTACCGTTATCTAGAATGAAGACAATTCAAGTAACATTGATCTATTGTCGAATACAGCCGAACAGGTTCGTTAGGAACGCCATAGTCTAAAAATTGCCAGGAACTGACTTAATGTTTTTTATTTAAAATTTATCTGAAATCAATTCCGAATCCACTTCATTTTTTACAGACGAATTTGTAAGTTAGTCAGCAAAATATCAGTGATCATGCATATCAAATCTGTTGATAAAATTTATTATAGATGAATCCAGGTAGTGATATATTTTTTGTATGGAATTTGTTAAGAATAATATAGAGTTTTGTTAAGAATTACTTTCGCAGATTTAAAAAAATGTCTAAAAGAATTAAAGAGCGTAAATGGGTCAAGCGACTAACTATCGCTAAAATCCAAAACGCTGAGTGGAATTTTTAACCTACACTTTTTAATTTCTGTATTTGGCATACCGGTTTCCATATTTAGACTGAAATTTGACTTGAAGTTCGAGATAGACTTGTTTTGGTTTGAATAAATTTACGCTCTTCTTGTACTCCTAGGTCTATATGTACAATTCAACTGGAATGGCTTTAGGATTTGAGTCAGAAAGGTCTGAGTTAATTTTTACATCCTTCTTGTATTCTTTTATATATGTGTACAATTCAACTATTTACAAATTAAAAATATTTGTCTGTACATTAGATATACAGACAAATATCTTGCCGTCTCTTATAAATAATTGGCCATCCAAAATAAAAGAAAACCTTGTTATGAAACTTTCGGCTCTTTTCAAATATGTTTCATAACTTTCGTTCTTGGTACATATTCTATACTATTTAAAATTTTGCTTTATTATCATATAGCATTATTCCTCAACTTTTCGTTTCATCACAATCATAGTTTATTAATTAATATATGGATTGGGAATATGAATTAATAATTTTAAATTCCTTATGCATCAAATGTAAATTATTAAATTTAAATATTAAAGTAGGTCTACTTTATTATACGTAACGGTAAGTGTTTTTCATGTTTTTGAATATTGTGAGTGTAATAGTAAATAAAATAAGTTAAAGAGTTTCAGCGATAATTCATATTTATTGTCTGACACCAATTATTTTTCACGAATATCTTCAAAGCCTAAATACTGCGTATTTTAACTGCTCATTTTTAAAGGATTATTAAATAAAGCATTTACTCAGAAACGCCTTGTTTTCCCATGAGTTTGTAAATAGGCGGCCAAACAGTAGATAATGAGATTTACTTTTGATATAACAGATTAATCCTCTTATTGTGTATAAACCGACACAGGTTAACTAATTAAAAAAAGCACAATCGCGTTATGTTTACCCATGTCTCTAGGGAATTTTACTAAAATTGTTTTAAGATCAAATTACAAAGGCGAGGAAATTATATTTCAATTAACTCAGAGCAGTTTGAAATTCCCTCATCCTTTTTATGTTTCATCCTGATAATTATTTAATTTTTTTCCTTCCTACATTAAAGTTTTAAAACGGATTTAAAGTCGAAGAGGCCGAGACTCTGCTGCTCGCTTAACAGATAATGGATTAAAATAATTTATTAGTTCTTTACTATTACGGCTTATAATATCCGAGTACTATTTTTCTTTGGTTATTGTATAATTTTGGGCAAATTATGCAAAATATCTGTATATTGACATTGTCCAGCACACCGAAAAATGAAAGGATGCGTGAAGATGATAACTTTTTAAAATACAAAATCAACTTTCAATTTGAGATTGAAGACTAGACTTTTTGAAGTGAGATTGATAATTTAAAGAAATTACACGTCTTTAATAGAAGGCACACTTCCCTGAATAATGCGTATTCTATTTATATTAACAAAGAACAAATGTCTAAAATCAGTTTTTTAAAAAATTGAAATCGGGAAACGTATCAAAGTTTCCGTGTTTTTTATCACTATTATTTAATAAATTAAAGAGAGGAACTACGGCTAGGGATCAACCGGCAATCTTTGATATTTCATTTCACGAACGTGTCGTATGGTGTCGATATCGATCAAGTACTTACTACATTTTGCGTCATCGATAAAAAACCACACACACATGCACAGCATGGGCAAACAATTTAATGGCAATCGCCTTTTTGAGATAAATGTTCTGATGCACTAATGCAATTTTTTTCACTATTTTTATACCACCTTAAAAAAAAATTGTGGAATTTGAGAACAAACCACTCTTTTTCACCAAAATAGTAATATAAAGAAAATTTCAAATATTATGAAATATCATATACAGAATAACATTCAAGTTTTGAAGAAAGTTTATGTGTATTTTTTGGTCCAATAAAGTTATATTAAATTCATGGCAGTTCGTTACTCCCAGTACTGAATACGCATTTACAAAATATTTCCGTAAAGATAATCTTTCATGTGAATAGAACACCCGAATTAGGAACCTAAATTATAATAAGAAGTTTTTTTATTAATGTCATTTTAACAAACATAATTGTTCTAAAATGATTGGGGGTCTTATCTTACATTTTTTTTGCTTTCTTTTATTATATTTTTTATTCTACTTTTTCGTTGGAAATCTATTTTACAACATTCTCCGAGCCAAATAATTTTACGAACTGGTTAAATATAAACCGACTCATTACGAGTAGAACTTGAAATACCAAACATTGCGTAACCTAAAGTTAAGGTTCTTATAAAAGTTTATATTAGATATTATTTTAAACATATAAGTAATTAAACCATATAAACTACTCAACAAAGTTATAAATTCACCGATTTTTTTTGAAATTATGCCTAATTGTTAAACAAATGTAATTTGATACAAAATTATTATGTTAGAATTTAAAAAAAATCCGTTTTTAAAAACCCATTTTTAAAATGGTAATGTTGTACTTATTAATAAATTTTCAACACTTTTTATCTATTATTATTACAGAGTAAGAGATTAACAAGAAATTTTCTGGCATTTTTATATCTTTTAAATATTGAACGAGATAAAAAAAATTGTTTCCACACAATCCATTAGTAACAAAATCTCAGCTTTAAAATTTATTTTTATACAACAATTTTCCACGAAGTTGCTTATACCTCTTTAATTACGTAATGGAAGTTGACTAAAATAATTTTGCATTGTAGTATTTACTAAATGCCGCTGTGCTTATTTTTATAAATGTTTGGCATATGTATTTAAAAAGCTGCAGGGTTGGAGAGACATACAGACAAACCACAAAATACTTTGGAGCCATATAAAAATGTATCACGTACTAAAGTTTTTATATTCAATTTTAAAAGATCTCTCTTATGACACAGCGCTTGACGGAGTCCATAAAAATAAAAATATTCATTCGCAATACCAATGTGGGAACACATTTAAAATTGTTTTCCCTAATTTAAGATCAAAAAGATAAAAACACTGCAATATTTAAATAAATGATATTTAAGTATAATTTTTTTAAGTATGTGACCTAGGTAAACTGGATCAGAAACCAATCAAATAATGAAATGTTAATTTTTCGAATTCACCATTACATTTCAATTAATTTGAATTAAATTATTTTTGTGAATATTATCGAAATTTTGTTTAATAACTAATGTAAATTATAAAGACTAATTAATGTCAATCAAATATATATCATCAAGCTGTCGCAGGTCAAATTATTTTATAAATTAGTAGCTTTAGCCCGCGCGTCATTGACGTGTATAACGGAAACGAGTTAATGGATTTATTTTTTACACATTTATAAATATTTAAATGATATAACAATAAAATTATTGAAGTTTATATCACAAAAGCCTGTTTTTCGAGCCACTCGACATTTCTTCTACTCCAACTTACAAATTTAGAACCATGATTCAACATTTTATATTTTTATTTTAGTTGCCTCCATAAATGGCTGTGCAAACTTCAATTTACGAGAACGCGCATTCCAAGATTCTACTTGCAAAATGTAAGCATTTTTCTCAGACTTCTATAATTTTGAGTTCTTGTGCCGCCACCCTATTGTATATAAAAAAATAAAATATTACCTATGTTAGAATATCGCCTCTCTACCAAAGTAAAAATTTTAAATGATTTCCCGACAGTCGGATAGTTTTAATATCACTTTAGTTACTTCACTCAACTTACAAACTTAAGAACTACATTTCTTTATTTTCTTAACTAATCCTAACTGTATTTGAGCTTCTGATTGTTGTATCGTCATGAAATTTGGCGGTTGTATGTAGTTCTAATGACATCACAACAAAATGGTGTCGTCAGGCTGATTCAATGAAATAGAACCGGAAGTTAGACACTGAACTCGATAACTGAACAACCTATCCTCATCGTGTTTAGATTTCTAATATTTCCTCCATTATTAAACTTGGCGGTTTTAGGTAGTTATGATGACAAAACAATAAAATTTTACCATTGGACTCATTTAGTGAAATAGAACCGGAAGTCAGATCGAAGAATTAGATTGTTCCGAGCTTACCGAATAGACGCCTTGAAATACTGATGCATTGGCAGAGATGAAGGGAATGCGGGCTCAATCGCCCACAGGCACAGAATCAATAACAGACATCTCAAGCTAATCAATTATACTGTCCTTCTAATTCGAAACTTGTAGAAATGTATAAACAAATCATTAATTTTTGCCAAAAGTAGTTTTAAAAATAATACGAACCAAGACCAAAATAATATTATCTACTTTAATATGAAATAAAAAAATTACAATAAATTAATAGTATAAAAAAACTAAAAACCACGCCGTTAAAAATATTTCACTAAAAGGCAAAAAATAAATATCGAACTTATTTTCTCTGTGTTCTATATAAACACTTTAGGGTAGTATAATTTTTTTTATTCAGCTGACTTCTAAAAGGTTAAAAGTCCACAATCAGTCGGGTGCTCCCTTCAGGTAATCCTTTAAAAACCCACATACATTCGTACTTACAACATATATACAATACATTCGTACTTACAACTTCCATTGAAAACTCCCTTCTCCCCTTACTTTCATTGAACCCCTTTCTCCCCTTACTCTCCATCCAGGACGACAGTGCTTTCATCATTTTAATAAAAGTAAGCAGTAAAGTACGAAGACTAAAGTCGAACAGGATAATACATTTTTATTGCCATATTTACAAATTACTGCCTGTATTAAGGACTAATATGTACAAATATATAATATTTGGAAAGGTCAAGAAACTTTTAAAATATTAACCATTTAGAAAAGGTCAAAAGCCTTTAAGCATAAAACCTCTTTTATAATAAAAAGTGTCACTTATTTCAAAAAGGTTGTTAATTGTTAAATATTAGCTTCGGTTAATTGTAATAAAGATTAAGGCCTTTATAGAGCTAAACTTTTAACATTTTGTGTGTTTATTTTGGTGATTTTGAATATGTTGTGATATTTAAATTAAGTAATAAATTTTCTGTAAAAATAAAATAGTTAATAACAACGAAATTATAATATTTGCAGAATAGGTTAAAGAAATATAGGAATTAGATTACAAGAATAAACCCTTAAGGGAATGTAATTAATATTTCCAAAGCCTAAAGACACAATTGATATCAACAAAACATAATTTTGGGAAAGTTTTAGAAAACTGAGAGGCTTCTGTACGCCGCAAACTTATGAGAAGAAATGTCAGTAGTTCAAACTAATTTATATCGAGAGACTATTTTCTGAGACTTTAGACGTCGATAAGTAATTATGGCGTTGAGATTCCACAAATTCTTTAATGCTCAGTTGTCTTTAGTAGCAGTATTTGCATATTATCAATTGTTGCAGTTTAGATTTTATTTGCTATTTATAAAGAAAAAGAAAAATTAAAAATGTTTGAAATGAACAGTAAATCTATTTACAGTTAAATATTTTTTCTCCAACCCAATTTAATACAGGTAATGTAAAAGAAAGTATTAAATGTTATTATGTCGTTCTAAGAAGATAATAGTACCAAAATAATTAGTAAATCACATTTTTAAGATTCTTTATATCAAAAACAGAAAAGATCGCTAATGTGTCCATTCGTTTGTCCATATAATATAGCCGTCTTTGATGAAGATGCACTAAACTTAGCATAGTGATAAGACATGTAGGTTTTATTACATACGTCAGGGTTTACTACTTTATACTGTAATTTTGGAATGATATTTACTATTTATTTTAGAATCTAATATAAGCTGATAATGTACTTTTAATTAAAATAAATTACTAATATTAAAATAATGTCTAATAGTGGATTATCAATTCAAGATTATTTTAAAACAATATTGACAGAATGACAAATGATAAAATAACTAGATGCTTCAAAATATAATATCACACAAAACATACTGAAATTAATAAACCACGACTATCAACAACGTTTGTAATTGAATGGACACAGGCGTAAAAATACTTGCATTCCTATCAAAGCTCTTTTTGTCCGTCATCAATTGATTAAATTATGGCTGGAAGTAATATTTATAAAGCAATTTGCTTTATTAATGAGCATGATCAGAATAAATAATGACCGAGCTGGCAGTTCTCATCGAAAAGTCTATCTGTGGGTCGAAAAAGGACGGATTGATAAATTTAATCTAGATGCTACTATTCCATAACATTCGTCTTTATTTCATAATAGACAATGATATTTCGAGTAGAAAGTTATATATTTATAGCACTAGTTGGAGACCAACAAAAATATCTTCAAGTATTCCGTTTGTTTTTATGTAATATGATTACTCATTTTTAAGTCAAGGTTAGCGTAAAACATATACTTAAAATTAACATATATTTAAAATTGTGATACATTGAGATTGTGATACACTTATCACTTCGTCAAATCTCCAATAGTGGATTCTGTGAGTTTCTGAAAACTAAGTTTCAGTAAAATATACGACACCTTATTATCGTCATGCAATCGGCGGATCGTATAAACGGCGGATCAATAAATAATTTAAAGGTATCGTTATCTGTTCAAATATATTACCAAAATAAAGCGAGAATTATGTGAGGATTATGCGCATCGTTTTTAAACGAATAAAAATTTGCAAAACAGAAATGGGTTTCATAGAAAAATTATATGTATTTGTTGGTCTAAAACCCATGGAGATTTGTAATATTTTGAAAATTGCACGTTTATTGTGCTGAGTGCGTCATTGATGTGAATATTCATCGTAGGTAACTTATACATACATATCCGTAAGTGTGTAATTATATATATATATATATATATATATATATGTACGTGTGTGTGTGTGTTCGTGCGCGCGTGTGTGTGTGTGTTTGTGTGTGTGTGTGTGTGTGTGTATTTGTGGGTGTGTGTGCTCGAAGCAGGGGCACGAGGGCTGCGCGTGCGTGTGCGCATGTCTGCCGGGTAATGGATGGCTATCTTTGACAGTAGGCGTCAACATATTAGCTCAAGAGTGAAATAAGACATGTTAAAATTCAACACGCAACGTTTTTTGACGAATCGCCTTCAAGCTTGGCTAAATAATAACTCTTGTATACTTCACTGTTTAACACAGATAAAATCAGTTAAAGGAAAATTTGGAAAAATAGCATACATTCTCAGGTCTGCAAAATAATACATAAACTCAATACAGTTTTAAATATAAAATTTATAACTGCATGTCCCAGCTTACTAGGACCAATAATTGTTGAGAAATCAGTGCACAAAACAATGTGCCGATAGCAAAACATTACGTTGCAGTACGTTACCTGGGAAACATCAAATACACTACTTCCGCCTTTTTTATATGATATATTATTATAAAATCTATCAGTACCTTTACCTATGGTGCAGAGTGTGCAACGCACACGGCGTAGGGTCTTAGGGGGTGCCGAGCGCCGCTCTTGACGCCTCCAAAGAGCATGCGTCACTCGCGGTGCTCTCAAAAACCATGCGGCCCTTGTCTATAGCTGATGTCGGGCGGATGTAACAAACCATGAGCGGCTCCTTTAGATCTTGTCCATAATAATGCTGTGAAAATTGCATGCATTATTACAGAGCTTTTTACTAAGAGTAGTGCATTACAAAATGCATCAGACTCGCGCGTGCACAGAACACAATTCGGAGCGCGCGTGTATATATATCATAATATTTTTCCACCCTTTATACAATAAATTTTGTTTTGTTTCAACGTGAAATAAGCCTTAAAACAGCTAATTAAAAATTATATATGCGTAGTGTTGCATTGTTACTAAAGGCGCAAGCCGGCATCTGTTTTGATTTGTTTCAAAAGACGCGACGCCAAAAATTATTGCAAACTTGTCTGTATTTGAATGGTATAAAATACAAATTGCAAGGGACGCGAAATTTTTAAAGGCGCGTGTCGGCGTGCCGCATCTTGTGTTTTACCGTACACCGTTGTCCTGTGAAATTAAGTCTTGACGAAATAAATTAAGTATTTTGTTTAAGTAAACAAGGAGGGAGGTAGGAGAAGGAAGCAAATCGGCTTTTCTTTTAATTTAAATAATATAAACCTTTCATATCATTTAAGTATTGATTATTAGTAATCACAATTATTTAAGCATAGATTATAGTTATTATAATTATTTTATTTTCACGTAGGTCATTGCTCATCAAAAATAACCGTGAGAGTGATAATGATGTCGAAGATATGTACCTAACTCTCTGGAATTTTTCATCTGTTTATCTTATTGCAGTGCGGAAGAAGGGTACCTCCTAGTATACATAGATATTTATTTAGGTCTTATTCCTATTTGTAACTTCTGAGCGACGAAGTTTTAAAACGTGGGATTGTGGGTCATTGAGTATCGTGGATTTCAAAATACGACTTTCGCTGTTTTTTTGTTTTGTTTTTGCAATGATTGTACTATTGACATGAAATTGAACTGATTGTACTATTGACATGAATTTTTTTTCATTTTATCAAAAGTAAAAAAACTGGTAGTATTTGAACGTAGATACAAAAAAGCGCATTATTCTAATAAACTGTGCTATGCTGAAATATTTCCGATGTTTATTGACGGTTCCACTACGCCGTTGAATATTTTAAATTATTCGTTTACGAATAAATTAATTTCAGTGTTCCCAAACCTGTCCACAGCATTTAGAATTAACCTCACTTTGCCAGACACTGTAGCGCAAAGCGAACGATCATTTTTTAAACTAAAAATAATTAGAAACTATCTCAGATCAACATTGTCGTAAAGTAGATTGCCAAATTTATCGTTAATAAGTATTGACTATTAAACGTAAATTTAAGTCAGTGACATCGTTAAAGATTTTGTTAATACAAAACACGAAAAATGTTTTGCTAATACAAAAGCACGAAAAGTAATTTGTCTTTTAATTCCTAATTGGTAATTACATATATCTAAAACTGAAATGATTAACGATTTAGTATATTATACTAAGGTGTATGATTAAGTCATCCCAGGAAATTAAGATTAGAACCAGTGTTTCGGAAACACACAAACTACGAAACAGTGTTTCGGAAACACTTTAGTTAATCCAGGAGATTTACTTAAGTTAATTGTTTTAGTTTTCATTTCAATAATTTTCTATAGCCTGTAGAGATCGCAAAGTTATGTAAAAAGTAATTATGGATATTTTGCGTCTTTTTAGGAGAAGACCTGATTGAATCTTTTTAAGAAGGCTGTAGTTGTCCTTAAACTAAGCTAACAAAGGTTTCAAGGTACATGTTTTATACTCATTGAAAGTACCAATGTGCACTCTGTTGCGCGTCTGTAGGCGAAATGTTATTCATGCCTAATTTACCCTGTGATTTACATTTAATATTTAAATGAAATATTTACGAAATGACAAAAAAGTCGTCGTTTTTATTCTTTTAAGCCCTTTCCTCCTATAAATACTTTTTACTCGTCTACTCCGCGGTCCACATGGGGCGTACAAGCGAAGTAATCGTACTATCGCTTTCCAACATCATTTACTATAAACAGTGATCCGGAATTGTCACTGATGAAAATGTAACTGTAAGTATTTCATTTTGATCGCACGCCTACTAGAGGGTGTCAGGGTCTTGATTACACCCGGATGTTACATGCCTTAGAGACACTGATTACTATTTTAATAGTAATAATGGCGCTAAAGGACTCTGAGTAGTGTTGTATATTTATTAAAATCAAAAAAATGAAATACATTTCAGGGTACATTTATTAATTTAATATGTAATGACATAAGTCAATCACAGCAGTTTTAGTTATTTACATGTAAAAATTTTAAAAAATTATTGGTAATTATATTAATAAAAGTATAAGTATACCTCCTTATTTGCCAAAGTTAAAAAAAAAAGTTATATTATCGATAAAGCTTTATTGAAAGCTCAAAGTATTTTGATGATTAAATTGTTGAACAGTAAATTTTATAACAGCATTGCAGCGCCCAGTCACGCTGTTTAACTAACTTTATGAAAGATAATTTAAATAAAGACACGATCAAAATTCTGAATATTTAATTAACATTTTGTCAAATTTATGACGTAAAGTAAATAACGTTTGACATCTGTAGACTTTTTGAAGGAATAGGGGTGTCAAAGAAATAAATTTTGTGAAACTTCTTAAAGTTTATCAAGACAAACCTTTCTGCATTGAGATAAACATAGATTTATGGCGTTTTGTTTCTTTTTTACTTTTTTTCAATATAAATGAATTATTGTTAGTATTGTTGGTCAAATGTTAATAATTTAGATTAGTCCTTGAATATGTCTCTTAAAATTTACAGGTTCTTTCGATGAACTCGGTGATAATCGCGTAAATACTGACTATTAGG
Organism: Druceiella hillmani; assembly: GCA_039881145.1. Lineage (NCBI taxonomy): Eukaryota > Metazoa > Arthropoda > Insecta > Lepidoptera > Hepialidae > Druceiella > Druceiella hillmani. The sequence continues at coordinate 38,568,644 of JAYKKI010000010.1, forward strand.
CTATCTATTCTCTTATTATATAGGCTATCTATTAGGCTATCTATTATTATATCTATCTATTCGTTTTAATTCTCATCATTTTATGTTAATGTAAATCCTATTCTGGAGTTCACGTTTTTTTATTAACTTTATCTGCATTGAAAAAGGTGGTAATTTACAACTGATAACGACACTTGCACTTCGGATAGATAGAAAGAACAAACGCTTTAATTTCTCTGTAAAATATGTTTATAGCTATGTTTTAATTTTGCCTGAAATATGTGTCTAAAAGGCATTAATCTAAAATAAAATAAGAATGTGACATAGTAAAATGTAATTTCTTAACTTTTAGCTTAAATTCAGGTACCCTAATTTTTGTATAATACCTTAAATATGAAGATCGATATCTAGTATGGGTTTAATTTACATAACTGATGTCGACAAGTCGTCAAAATTCGAACCCATATCGGATTTTTTATTCTTAAAAAATAATAAAAACGTTCTGGTAATCGAAATATGCTACTTTTACTTGAGCAATCTAAAATTGTTTTGCATGTTAACTATCTGGTTTTTATGGTAATAGTAGATCATTCGATGTAGCATGAAATGAAGAACTACAGAAAAGATAATGGAATCAGAAAAAATAATTTCAATGAGCTTGTAATTGTCAGTATTTGTTTCCCTTCCGTATTTAGGTATCAAAGGGTTTCGTTTTACCACGGAGTTGGGAAAGATTGATTAATTATAAGAAAGTGTTTATTGACATTTCCGCTGCATTCTCGGAAGTGGTGACCGGGTAATACGCAAAGATCGATGAATGAATAAGTTTTTCAAAGCTAGCGTTTTTCAAGACATATCCAAGCGCTTAATGCTTATCAAGGCTGCACCAATCTCATACTTAGATGCTAAAGTTTGGCATATTCGTTGCATGTCGTTGTATGAATACGTTTAAGTCTATGTGTACGTCGGGCAGATAACCAAAAAAAGCAAAAGCTTTCGCTGTCGCTGCGCCCTTGTGGGTAGCGCCAGAGCTCGAGATACACTGAAAAACGATACAGTCGGCGCACTTGATAATTACGTATTGCAAGAAGGAAATACATTTGCGCGACAGAATATCATTGATTTCAAATATATATGCCGTTTTGAGCACTTCATTTAACTAAGAATAAGAATTAAGAATGGAACCAAATCGTTTCATAATCACGTACTGAAGGAGTTCGCTTAGACCAGTGATGTAGAAAATGCTTTTGTTGAATATTATTGATTAATTTATGACCAAATATTATCCAGTGCCTTCTGTATTTCTTTCTGGGTACACAAAGATGGGCGATATATGCGTTGCAACAGTGCAATTGGAATTTCCACGATGATTTGTGTGTTGTCGTACATGCATTTTCCGATATGATGCGATGTGGCATCGCATTATTGAGTTTGTGGGTTGTGGGTATTTTCTGATAGTAAATAATCTAGTTAGGAAAGGAAACAGGAAGTATTGTGTTTGTTCTGCTATATTAATGTTTTGCTATTTTAGTATTTTTTTTTCCATCCCCATTGTAGATTTGATAGTGGTTAAATAAAAATATGTAAGTCCTTTTTTCTCAAAATAAATAATAGTTAAAGTATTTTTGGGGGCGATAGTAGAGAGAATTTTGACACTCAATGTGTCAATCGATATGTCAATTCAATTTCAGAACATTAAAAACTGTATTTGCATGTTGTTTCACAATCCTGCTATTTAATATAGAGCTATTCTTCTACCCTCTCCCTCTTTTACATTATACTTAAAATACTAAACTGATATCTAATAATGATATTCCATAATAAATATTTTGTTGTCCAAAAATCTCTTCAATATACAAAATATTTTCATAAATGTAATTTTCAAATAACTTTTTGATATATCGAAATGAAATCAAAATAAATTTTCTCTCTCGTGTTTCGTATACAGCATGCGGCCATTTAACTTTTTATTTACACAAGAAAAAAATTATCCAAAATTATCTCACGTTAGAAAGAAATGTTTGGCTAATATAAGTTTCCCATCAAGCGTTGTTGATATAATTACATTTGGATAAATTATATTTGGATATAAATTTACATAACTATATTTCTTTCTTTCAAAAGTTTATGTTATATTTAAATCATCTATTCAACGTATTGATTAGCAGTAAAATTTTGGTAAAAATTGTTATAAAAATGCAAATCATTATTTTGAAACAACTTTTATATTTTTTTTAACCTGGTACAAGTATGTATTTTTGTTCCTTATTATATATACTGAAGCGGAGTAGTTGTGTGTAGTTTTCACGAAAATGTGCGTGCTTGTTGGCCTATTATGTCGACGGTAGTGCATTCTTATATACATAATCATATAGAAGTAATCATAATTTATGGCAAAATATATTAAAATTTATTACAGATATCTGGTTTTATATTTATTTGCCTTAATGTAGCCGCTTCATTAGAGGCTAAATAAATTACTTTTAAGCGAATAAATATATATAGCTTACATTCATTTATTTTGTCATTTCATTCTAAATTATTTATTAAACACATAAGTTTACACAAAAATTTACAAGGAAGAACAGAATTGATGGAAGATATGAGGTAGAAAAAATATTAGTTAACGATTTTTTAATATTAATTGCCTCATTTTTTTAAATACATATTTATATAAATATTAAATTACAAGTGACCTAATATAAATATATTTATGTGATATATTAAAGTACACATTAGATCTTCCACAAACGAAGGAACAAAAATGAAAATATATTTCGTTCTCCTAAACAAGCTGCCCAGATAAATACACTGGTTTATCCAGCAAAAGAAATTAATTCACGGACGACCGTAATGAGATATGAGGGAAAACATATTTTCTTTTTATAAATTGCAACGTGCTTACCAACGCACGCTTAGAGCGGTCTTGAACTTTATCCAAGAAAGGTTCGGAGTTATAATAATTATATGTGCATAATATCGATTCTCAGATATAATTTAAGCTCTATTCAGTTAGGTGGAAAAATATATGTAAGCGGCGCCTGTCTATTTTTCCTCTTAGTAATGAGGAAAAATAAACAGGCGTCGCTTAAATATAAATGAAAAATATAGATATGTATATATATATATATATATATATGTTTGTATGCATGTATACATATGAAAAAAAACAATAGCCTTGTAAAATGAAGAACAAAAGATGGAACAGAAGAATTACTTTACGACTTGGAATCGAGAGCGCCACAATAATTGTATTATTCAATAAAGGAAACAAGTCAGACCTGTAAAACTATCGTCCCATTAATTTTTTACCCTAACTCTTCAAACTATTAAATAAGATCATTACGATTCGTCTGGTTATAAAAGTTTACTTTCGTCAAAGAACTGAACAGCCTACGTCTTCAGAAATGAATCTGCCACCATCGACCAACCACTGGCTATCGGAATTACCATCGAAGATGCCACATAGTATCAACTTTCTTCATGGTTCGCATTTATTGAATATAAAACAGTTTTTATGGCATTAAGTCCTGAGCAGTCTTTACGAAATGCCAAAATAAGCCACTGCTACACTCACGTAACAGAAAACATTTATCAAAATGAACCAGAAACATTGCGTTCCTGGTTGAGTAGAGAGAGTGTCCGAGTCAGAATTGAGAGCGAATAAGACAAGGAGATACCCTGTCTCCGAAACTCTTTACACTAGTATTGAACGACATCTCTAGACTGCTGGATTGAGAAATAGTGGCCTCAATATGCAAGAAATAGACTGAGCAATCTAAGATTCACTGATAACGTTTTATTATTTTCAGACGGTCAAAGAGACCTGGAAAGTATGATAAAAGGAACTACGCAATGCTTCTGGGCGGATTTCCTTGGAAATTAATTTATCCAACACTAAGGTTATAACTAACTGTAGAAATAGTATCGCGAATATTAGGTTAAAGCAAATAGTTACAGGAAGAGTACAGAAAAACGTAAATCTTGATCAAGAGGTTGTTATGGAGAAAGAAAATCAAACCAGCGAAAAACACTAACGCAAATTTAAGACTGGCATGAGTAGCCTACTCCAAAATAGAATTCACATTCAAAATGAAAATTAAGGCTGAACAGAAAGCTCGCAAACATGACCCGTGGTTCTTTACAAGTACTCACATAGAGAGATGAAACCTGGGTCTTTACAATAGAAATCCTCACCGAGTTCATAGCGTTTCAGAGAGCAATTGAAGGAAAATTGGTAGGAATCAGGCTGAGAAACTGAAAGAGGAACGAGTGGCTCAGAGAGAAGAGCAGGGCCGTGTATGTCATCAAACGTGTTGCGAAACTTAAGTGAAAATGGTCTGTCCGCGTTGCAAGAAAGCAGAACTCCTGGTGTAAAGTGCTTGTGGAATGGCGATCGTGGGACTTAATGCGTCCACGCTTATTCAAATGTTTATTTCGATTTCTGTTGCTGTACTTAATACATCATCAATTAAGTCATCACATTAATAAAAATAAAAAATAAAGCCCCCTTTTTATATACCAGATGGTAAACGAATTCCTATACCAATAAAAGGAGAAAAGTAATGACTGATTTACCGAACTTAACGCCCATGTCAAATGATAGTCGAAATTTTAACGTAACTATATATTTGTCCCCAAATTTTTAAATTATCAATGTTAAAACAAATGCATTAATATTTTATTAAAGGGGATGTAATAAGGTAAAACCTCATTTCGGTCACAGAGGTGTTACTTGCAAAAACCATACATAACGAAATATATATATATATATATATATATATATATATATATATATATACAACAAGATCGCTTCTACTTTTGGAAGTATGGCACCTACCGGCATTATTTTAGTTTCATAATTTAGAGGACAGGAGTAGTTATTCAATAGTGTATATGTTATTCGCGTGTAAATGGCGCTGCAGTAGCGTGCAGCACGACTCATTCAGAAATAAAATTACCAACGCAAGTTGTGTTTAATTAGTGATTACTCAGCAGTGTATTGATCGATTCGAGCGGTAGTGATAGATCTTATGACGTTATAATAGATATGATTCTTAAAACTTACACTTGTAACCATTAGAAGATGTAGAATTTAAAAAAGGATTGTTTTATAAACAAATTTACGATTGCTCTACTATGACGCCCACGCGTGCGCCATGGCAGATCAGATATCTGTTTTATACGTAACGTACAAAACTGATGTGCAGGAGCTCGGGCCATCGACGACCCGCTTTTACCTCGGCGGAACATGTTCGTCTCCAAAGGGAACGTGTTACACTTACTACATTACACACTCTCTAGTACGCTCAAGGCGTTTCAAGTAGTTCACTGCGGCTTCGTCCCTTATACAGTCTACCCGCTTTTTTGTTATTTAAGTATTTTAATTAAATTTATACGCGCGCACTCATGCATACATTTGTATCCATATATGTATACATACATATATATATATATATATATATATATATATAACATTGATTTGAAAATGATTAAATTTGAAAATATGAGCTCTTTGAACACAAAATCTATCACGATTTCCGAAAATCTATAAATATTATGGAAAATCATAAAACTTTGACAGAAGTCGAAATTTAATAGCATTTGCAGATTCGACCAGTGGATCGAAAAACATTACTTTTCGTAATTTTATATTCAACATGCTACGTTACAAAAATTAAAACTAATATTGCGTTAAAACAAAATTTTACTTGACTATAGAGACGTTTGATATTTAAATCTTGAACTAACAGTAGTAGGAACTACTTAACAAATTATAAATACTAATATATAATAATATGTATTTTTCCGCTACATATATGGTCTTAAAAATATGGCAATATGGTCTAAGAACAGATACGGTTAACGTTTTGAAAACCTACGCAAGTTTCTCATCTCCAAACATTGTTTGTCTTTTTGTGAACATACCTTTACATTTAGTTATGTAACTCAATGTATCCTAGCATCGGAAATTTACCGAACATATACGCTTTTAAAAGTCGTTTGACAAATTTACCTTTATTATTTAACCAGCTCCCTTTTATTCCCATTCATATTCTATTAGTCTTCATACCTCATCTCTCCTCCTTATACTATAAACATGCAAATTTAGACCTTTTTCTTGTTAATATTTTTTAATTCTATTTAAAATTATAGTTTTTTGTCGACGTAATACTAACACAATCTTTTGCAGTCGACCTATGAAGTAATCCTATTTGGCTGGAAGAATTGCACTTGTAACAATGAATCGACCATTCGTACAAGTACTAAGTTAAAAATTCAATAAATAAATAATGTTAATGATTGAATTGGAGCCACTTACTTTATTACGATAACATATGGTAGATAGATATTCAAGAAATTAGTATATATTAAATATTTAATTTGGCGTCACGTATTTATTTCATGAGTTATCAGAAAAATGTTCAGATGTTCATGAGAATACTATTGTCTATCGAAATTGCGGAATTCACATATTATACTTAAAAAAATATTTTCTTTTTGAACCAATCCCATATGGAATCAGCAGTAAAATGTCATCGGAGATATACATATACAGAATTCCAGAAACGTTTTTGGGAGAAAAAGAGCTTGATCTGTACATATTACATGTATGTAATCAAAGTTAACCAAAACATTTTTTTTAATTCTATGTACGTTACGTTTCCTTAGAATAAGTAAATCATTTTTATGGCAGAACCGAATGAGAACCAGGAGTGTAAAACTGTTTGAAGGTAATGAAATACGGCGAAGAGAAAGATTATGGTAATAAAGTTTTATATTTAGACATAATAAAACACATCGCTACATATTAGAGTATTTTACGATCGCGGTAATATTCCAAGACTTTGCTTATGTATATAATCCGTAACCAGATTAGAGTTAGTAATGACTACTTACACTGTCAGTTTTTCATTAAAGAGAAAATATCAAATTTTATTTTGTATTGCGAATTTTGCCACAAACTGTACGACACGCTTCTTTAACACTATAACCACAGTTTATTTTTCCGATGGATAAATAAATTTTCGTTTTTCGTAATATTCGAAAATTAAAGATTTTCTAGGTTTATTTACTTCAATATTAGAAAGTAAAAAATTTAATTGCATATAACATGCTTCAGGTAAAAAATTATAGGGTAGCAAAAATTTATCGCACATGTCTGGTATTTTTCATTAGACTAAAGACAGTACTCAAAACTTCAGTACTATTTTACTTTTTTTGATTAGTATCTGCCAATTGACAGCGTCGTTTCTTTATCTCTAGTACATTTATTTTGAAATAGACTCACTGAGGGTGGCTTTGCATTTAGAAAGTATTTCATTAAACTTGGAATATTCTAGCGAATACAAACAAAATAAGTAACTTGTTAAACGACGGTATTTTTTTTATTTTTCATACAATTATATGTGCTGATCCATTAGACCTGATTTCAAATGTTGGTTGACCTGTTATGAATACTGTGATACGTAAATACCGAATAATCTTCACAACAACATCTACATAGGAATCAAAATACCATTTGTTTTATACTATATATAACCTGTCAAGAGCACTGTTTGATAATATCTCAGAATAACACGTGTTTAGAGGACCTCAAATTAAAAAGTATTAATGAGCAGTGCAATATATTCTGGCGGGTATAGAATGGATGAGTTATTACCCTCTATTACTATTTGAGTCTTAATATTATTCGGGTTTACTTATACAACCTCAAAAGTTGAATGTCATATTATTCCTAATATTATAAAATTACATAGATGTCAAAAAATGTGATTATCAGCAACGTTTTTTCGACATTCACACAAAGAAATCGGTAATTTTGAGTAAGAAAACTACTCAATAAAGTCAATAGATCAACGAAATTTTTTTTTAAATTTTGTATCATATTTAAAAATCCTCAAGTTCGCGAAAAATTATTCAATTAAAGTGAAAAAATTAGCTAAGTTTTCATACATTTTTTCCATCCTTTGAATTTTTTTAACCCTTTCTGCAGATTAATAGATAAATAAAAATATTTTTAAACTTAAAAAGATGTACGGGATGAAATCTATTTAACGCAAAAAATTTAATTACTGCACATTAAAATTCAAGCGATTAACTTTAATTTCGTTTTTCGAGTTCCGTAGCCAACCTAGGAATCCTTATAGTTTCGCCATTTCCGTCTATCTGTCAGTTCGCTCATATGTTAATGCCGTTTTACTCGTAAATTATTAGTGCTATAAAAATAACTTTTATTAGGCCTAAAAAGTTTTAATAAAAAGATTTAGAGTGGGTACCCGGCCCAAATATAAAGTGGGGATGATTTTTGTAGGATATCGTTTAATAGGTCCGTTAAAAATATTTAGGGTAAGTTGGAATATTTTTTCAATCCACGTATCCATTTACGAAATATTAAGCTTTAAAAAGGTAATTTTTTACGGTTACTGCTCTGTATACTTTATTAGCTAAACCGCTATATTTGAACAACTGAAAACTCTTCACAATAATATTATAGTATATAAAATGAAATTAAAAGAAAAAATATCATAGCTAAATAAGCTTATTATCTTACGAGTAATATTTGATTAACTTATGATGTTTATTTGGGTTGTAAAAACCCCATAGAAGTGACTTACTTGTGACTCAATTGCAAAAATAACTTTGTATTTTAAAATTTATACTTGTTATCACTATGAAAGGTAAGGCAACATAATTGTTTTTAAGCTTGTGAAAATAATTTAAGGTAATATTTTAAGCTGTTAAAAATTAATATTTGTGAATATTTAATAGAAACACCATATACTTTTAAATGTGTATAAGTGCCTAAATATACACGGAAGCTACATAGTGCTTTATTGGTTTTTTTATGATATAAGGTGTAGTGCTTTGTATAACAACTTAATTAATAAACTTTTCGTTTATTTTTTTAAGTTATTAGTACGAGGATACTTAAATTGTAGTACCAAAAAGCTTAATGAGTTAATGTTCAGTTTTTTTACTTGTCTGTGCGATCGAATCTGTCGTAATGTACACAAATGATAAAGGGTCATCGTAAACTTTGTTGAAACATCTTACGGAATGCAAGTCACAGTCCTGCAGCTTTTGCAAACGATGAAAGCTCACACTTGGTAGATTTACTCACATTGCGTCACGTTAGGTCCGGTAAAATGTTGGGGCACTCTGTCAAACAAGACCTTTAGTGATATTATAACGGACAAATATTTTCGACGACCGCGCTTATGACACGCATCGGTAAACATGTTTCATGTTTATAAAACGGAAGTGGATTATCCCTCACAAGTATATATTATTTTACCGTGAATTTATTCCTTTGGTGGGACGCTGAGGAAACCAATTCGGTATAATTTTTCCCTGTTATTGCTCTGCGTTAAAATTGAGATATGTTTTATAAAGGCGCGTGAGATGCTCTGTTTATTTATACATAGTATATATATATATATATATATATATATATATAAACTGTTATTACTCCAATAGTGAAGTAATGTTAAATTGCGTATTTCTTAATTTTTGCGAGAGTTACGTTGGCACCTTACGTCCATGATAATATATTTTATACACTTGTTTAATCCACAGTATTTTATTTTATCACATCATATTAAAACTAAACTCAAGTATTTCGTTTCTGATTTCCCTGGCTTTGAAAAAATTAAATAAAACACATACATTTGTCTGCCTTCTAACTTGTTACTTGAATATAAACTTATAAATTTGGATTTTCGCACCCATGATATTTATATGACATGTATAATAAAAGTATTGTTGAAGGGTTCCTTTTAATTATGATAAAGACAGTTTATGTAACATAATAGAAATATCCGAATATGTACTCCATTCGGTTAAACTTGTAGCATATTAGACATATTATTTATTTCATTTCATTAGAACACATAACCAAAAATCTACAAAACATGTATCTTTCCTAACCATCTATTTTTTTATAGTGTTAAATAGAAAAACAAGAATATTCACACAATCAGTCTTTTTTATTATCATTCTATACGCTAAATCAATCACTCTTTTTTCTCTTAGAATTTTTTGACATTTTTAACGTGAAAATTTTTAATACGACGTAAAGGGATGAATTTTTGTTTAAACAGTAGTAATTTTTTTTAAATTTTTGCCATTTTATACTTTGTGTCGCACAAAGTATAAAATGGAAAAAATTTATGAACGCAGAAATTTTATGAACACAGTGGAATCGCACAACACAGCAATTGTACATTAGCTTTGATCGTTCTCTCTTTTAACGTTTTATAAGAAGTGTCTTACGTGAAAATTTTTTTCTTTATAAACGACTACAAAATTCGAATTTTCATTTCTACAAAGTCATTTTTATATGTGACTTAACATGAGACTGCATTCAACTAAGAGTTATAAATATTTGTTCAAGGAATAATTTTTTATTTTCTAAACAAATAATTTTTTTCAGATAGTAATTTTTTACGTAAAAATGTAAGAGTTTTGAACTACATTACTATGCACCATTTTAACTTAAAAATATTTTAAACCTATTCCAGGTATCAAAGCGTGATTGGGATTACTCTTGATTTAAAAAAAATAGTTTAGAAAATAATATGTCTAAAAATATGATATAATCGTATTTATTTGTAAAGTACAGATATTTAAAACCTATTGATACAACAAATTACTTTACTTATGCATTATTTTAAATAACAAAAGCATACGTAGAATAAATAAACAACTTTCTTTGTAATATTTAAAATTCAGACATCGATACAAAGGAATTTATTTTTTACCTAAGAAAAGATTAGATGCTAATTTCTTGTTTGTTTGATTTTAATGTAAGTTTAATTGAAGTTAATGTCTAATTACATGAATTTAATGTCTTTATGATACTAATGAACATAAACAGCCTTAATTAATTTACTCTGGGAATTACAATTATAATTAATATATCGAACTTACTTGTCGATATTCTTGTTCCTATTTGATTATGATTGGTGATTTTACATTGCTGGATCGAGCATAAAGACTTAACGCTTACCAATCATTTCTATTGGAAAAAAATAAATCCTGGAGATGAGTACATGGTCCATTTCTATTGTGATCGTATCTTGTGTACTTTATGTTTCAGCAGGCGTTATCTGGGGGTATTTTTATTGTATTATCTCATAAACAGCCTGTTTTTATAAGCAAAAACGCCAGACGTGAGACTTCCGCTACCGCTAATATCTATATATTAATACGTGAAGCAAAAATTTTGGACCCCTTTTTACGAAAATTGCGCGGACGGAGGAGTATGAAATTTGGCACAGTTAAAGTTTGTATGGAGGAGTACGGAAAGTTTAAATTTTTATATCATAATGCATTAGAAATACATTAAATTAATAAAAAAAACATTACACATACTACCATGCGTTTGACACACACACACACACACATGTATATACGCACATATTGACATATGAGTTGTCCATAATTTTATTTTTCCGCTGGCTTTCCATTGTAGTTTATCTGCCAGACAGTTTCTAAGTTATTGTGCTTTAACTTTGTTATTTTCCCATATATAGTAGTAAAAAATTTGACCTTTTATCTGAAATTAGAGTTATTACGATTTAATAAAATATTATTCAATTTTCTAAAGGTTAATAATAACCATAATTTAAAGGTTAATAATAACCAAAATATTAATATGCTAAGCAAAACATTTATACTCCTTTTTACGAAAATTACGCGTGCGGAGGAGTATGAAATTTGGCACAGTTAAAGTTTATATGGAAAAGATATATGATGATATTTTATGTGAATATTTTTACATAGAAAGATATATGTAGATTTTTATTAGAAATACATGCGTTTGACACACACACATATGTACTATTTTGTTTATGATTGAATTCTATGGTCAAACTGAGATTAATATTATTTGCCCATAGTCTTACTGAATGTCAAAAATAATCATAATTATATATTCTATGGTCAAACTGAGATTAATATTATTTGTCCATAGTCTTACTGAATGTCAAAAATAGTCATAATGTCATATTCATAGTTTGTTTCGCATACACACATTAATAGACCAAACGCAAATTTAAATAATATTATTAATATTATTTACAAATGAAGAAGTAATTTTTAGAGATACATATAAATGTGCACTAAATGTAATTCCAAGTTTTTTTCATAGTTATGATTGTGGATTAATGGATATACAATGCAGGTTTTGCAATGCGAAACGTTTTGAATCTGAAGTGACTTTAAGTGACAGGACTGAATTTAATTAATGTTGTCATAAGGGTAAAGCAATATTACCGCCCTTAAGTCAAAATGAACATTTTAAATCGTTGTATTATGGACTTATTTCAAATGAACCTTCAATCAAAAGTAAGGCAAAGAATATTCAAAATATTCGCAAATATAATTCATTTGCTATGGTTAGCTCAGAAGCTAAAATTTGCGGGGCAGTTACAAGTGGACTGTATCGTTTCAAAAACAAGATGTTTTTATCACAGATCTGGTTCAATGAATGCGGCATATAGTCGCTCGAAAAAATGTAACAACTAAAATTATTGAATGTCAAACAGAAAAGTTTAATTTGCCCCATATTGCATTTAATATTAAAAATACCATGTGAAATACCGCTCGCTTATACAAATTTGTGTAATATAAGTTCTGTAGCAGCAATCTACATTAACAATATCATCATACAGATAAAAAAATATATAATTTGTTATTGCTGGTTCAATGCAATTATTGTATTTTTAATTAATGCCTTTTGTAAATAATATCTTTGGTAAAGTTGAAGCACTCATTTATACAATTGAATTTCAGAAAAGAGGATTGCCTCATGCTCTCATTTTACTGACTTTAAACGAGCAAGATAAAATTGTTAATGCTATAGATATGGATACAGTTGTATCTGCGGAGATTCCTCACATTGAAACACATCCAACATTACATAAATATGTTGTAAAACATATGACGCATGGTCCATGCGGAGTACTTAATCCTAATTCTGTATGTATGAGAGATGGAAAATGTATAAAAGAGTATCAAAAACGATTTAATGAAACTACATGTGAATCGTTAAATGGGTATCCATTATACAGAAGATGTGATAATGGTATTAATGCGGAAATTCGTGGTAGTTGCCTTGACAATCGGTATGTTGTACCATACAATCCATATTTACTTGCTAAATTTAATGGCCATATAAATGTTGAAGTATGTACTATAGTCAAAAGTGTCAAATACATTTATAAATATGTGTATAAAGGCTATGACAGTGCATCTGTTGAACTAGAGTCTGGTGGAAATGAACAAGGTCAAAATATAGAAATTAATGAAGTTACCAATTTTTTAATTGTTCGTTATGTCGGATCAACAGAAGCCATATGGCGCATCTATGAATTACCAATGCATTTTCAGTCACATACCATAATCAGACTTGATATTCATTTACCGCGTCGACAGAATGTATACTTCCGAGAAGGGCAAAAACCGTCAGAGTCAAGTAATTGATAATGACAGACAAACAAAATTATTAATATTTTGTGACTTGAATCGATCAGATCCATCAGCACGAGAGTATAAATATATTGAAATTCTTACGCATTATGTGTGGGAAGATTCCCGAAATAAATGGAAGAAGAGAAGCCGTGGAGGTGATAAAATCATTACAAGGATATATGTAGTGTCACCAAAAGATATCGAACTTTTTCACTCACGATTGCTTTTATTACATATCTGTGGTCCGAAATCATTCGAGGATGTTAGAACATACAATGAATTTTTATACCCTTCTTTTGTTGAAGCGTGCCATACTCGCGGAATATCTTCATATGATAATGAATGGCGGGAATGTTTAAATGAATCAAAAGAATTACATTCACCAAAACAAATGAGGAATTTATTTGGTTACATTTGTGCAATAAATGTGTCAGCCAATGCATTAGCGTTATGGAATGAATTTAAAGTATATCTTAGTGAAGATTTTCTAAGACTTTACAACGAAGAAGTATCCTTTAATAGAGCTCTATTAGAAATTGATGATATTTTGAATGTTCATAATTTGTCCTGTCAAATTCTTGGTTTACCAGTTCCCACATACTCGCAGAGAATAGAAGAAGAAAATACTATTGATATAATAGAACAAGAGATGCTGTTTTGTTAGTATTATGAAAGTGCAAATATTGAACAGCGTAATCTCATTGATCAAATTATTCGTGACATTTTGTATCATGATACTGGATCCAATGTTTTTTGTTTAACCGCTCACGCTGGTTGTGGCAAAACATTCACTCAAACAGCATTAATTCACAAATTAAATTCGCTTAATCTTCGTTGTATTCCAACTGCATTCAGTGGCATAGCTTCAACTTTATTACTTGGAGGTAGGACTTTATACAACGTGTTTAAATTGCCTATACCCATTTTAGAAAATTCTGTATCAAATATTACTGCAAATAGTAGCTACGGTAGTTTCATAAATTTATCATCATTGATAATCATTGATGAAGTTTCTATGTGTCCTTTGCAAGTGTTGAAAATCATAGACAGATTATTGCGTGATATACGTCATGAAAACGATAAACATAGTGTTTTGAGGAAAAACTATACTTCTGTGCGGTGATTTTCGGCAATTCTTACCAGTAATCCCACATGGATCACTTGGAACTTTAATTGAAAATTGTGTTACAAGTTGGCATGAATTTCCTAATTTTCATAAAGTTACATTTACTCGAAATATGAGAGTTTTACGAAATGAAATAGAATTTGTAGAATTCTTGAAAAAAAATTGGTAATGATGAGGCCCCACAATTCCCTCAGTTTGGTAAAAATGTTATTGAAATACCTCATCAATTAATAGGGGATAAAAACAATATTATTAATGAGGTGTATGGAAATATTTCCAATACCATACTCTCAGAAAATATATTAAACTCTGTTATTTTAGCACCTACAAATGGTGATTGTACTTTGATGAATACTGATATACTTAATCAAATTCCTGGTGAACAGCGAACATATCATAGCTATGATAAAATAATTTGTGATAATGACAATGATATCAATAACTATACTGTAGAGTTTTTAAATTCTTTGTCTATTAGTGGTTTACCACCGCATAAGTTAGTATTGAAAGTTAATTGCATAGTTTTATTGATCAGAAACTTAAATACTAAGGACGCATTAGTCAATGGAACAAGAATGCGCATCAAATTTATGCATCGAAATTCAATAGATTGCGAAGTTTTAACTGGGACCGCACGCAGTAAGAGAATTTTGATTCCACGTATAAATTTAACGTACTCTGGAACTATTTTACCACTTAAATTTCAAAGAACACAATTTTCTATAATACCTGCATTTGCGATGACAATAAATAAGTCACAAGGACAAACATTTCAAAAGGTTGGAATTTTATTGAATCGGCCAGTTTTCACACATGGGCAATTGTATGTCGCAGCAAGTAGAGTCCGTTCATTCGATGGTTTAAGGTTTTATATATATCAAGGACGTTTAGCAAACGATGAAAGAGGTTTTACAAAAAACATTGTTTTCAGAGAAGTTTTAAATCGTTAATTATATTATCGCAATATGCGATAAAAATGCTATTCAATGGAGAGCATTTTTTACCGCATAATTTTTTTATTTCGCATCATCTTACAGCATGTTCTGTTTCAATAATTTTTTTTTAAAATAGGTATTCTTTATTTTTCTCCGTTTTGAATTCCATATAATTAATTTTTTTAAATAGGAAAATAACAGCGTTGGCGAAATCTGTGGTTATAGTAGTATATAGTCTTTGACAATAGAACCTTAATAATGTTTGAGCGTTATATTTTAATAACTTTTATTAAATTACTTATAATTTAAATTTATTATGGTCGAATTTCGACCACTGGGCGACCCTAGTGGTCGCACATATAATTTTATCACATATTTTTTTCATATAATTCATATATCGCGTCGGTCCCACATATTTTTTTCATATAATACATATAATTTTACGAACGTCTTTTTTATCCTAGTGCGGAAGTAAATACATTAAAGCATCGAGTTTATATATTTTTTTTCGTCCTATTTCTTTTTATTATACTAATCATATGATTCTTTGCGAGGTTTAAATGACTTATTACTTGTAATTTGCGAATATAACATGTTCCTTTTAACTGACCGGCTAATATTCAGTTACATCTTATTATAAAGTTATGTGATTGCGAACATTTCATTAGTGTCCTTTAAGAAAAAAGGATAATAAACAGCATACACTTTCCTTGCAATTTTTAATGAATGTCAATAATTTTTAAAAATATCATAAAACAGCGTAATTACTTACTAAACTTATTAATTATGAAAGGAAGCAGGAATTTATTGAATTAAGCGCATTATTTCGTTAATTTACTAGTTATTACCATTATAATATTTAAGTGAAATATGCTAAATTAAATAAGAACAAAACGTGTGTCTGTCAAGTTTTTTTTAAACAAAAAAATGAATATTCATTTTGACACTTGACAGCTTATAGTAACATGAGACGTTGTTAAATTGAGATTTCGCCCTACTTTTTACAAGTGTTAATTTACATATAATTATGATTCTATATAAAATTAAAACTTTAAAAATTTTAAAAATTAAGCGACTAATTTTAAAGAAAATCACATTTTGCCAGATAACCCATGTCTTTGACAAGTGACAAGTGGTTGAATTGGCAAATTTTAGTATATACTGTATAATGTTAAATCGTATTATTTACATATTGCACAATCTCTCGATATGTTTATACAGAATTTTTATTTTTGACGCAAAGATACCGAGTTATTATTATGCCATTTTGTAGGGTCAAAAGTAATTTATATATTAATTTGAAATATCAACTATGCATGTAAACATTTTACAAAAATCTGTCCGGACGTTTAGGCATGTTTGAGTAACAAGTATGCAAAGCACGTTTTACAACATTAATAATACACTTATGTGCGAAACCGCATGCAATAGCTTATATATTACTCAACCAGACAAAATGTGTATATTAAATTTGATAGTAAGAATTACTTTGGTTGAAAGTTATTAGGTACATGCATCTAAATTTTTACATTTATAATACAAATGGGATATACTTATAAAATTAGATTTGTGTCTCATGTTTATCCCTAAACAAATTACAATAAATTGAAAACAGGGTGAAAACAGTGATGTGACAGGATAAAAAACAAAGACACTAGTTAAAAAGGCAGATAAATGAAAAGGCAAACAAAATTTTCCAGGCCACTACACTGGATAAACTATGTCTTTTTTTCCATAAACTAAGTTAGACCACACTGGATGACGGGTTCACATTTGGATTTTACGTTCTTTATTGAAATTTGCATTCATAGTGTTCTAATTAAATAATCAATGTAATAATAATTTATGGCAAATTATGGTACTCAAATAATGGATGGTTATAAATAAACGTTTTATTATAAACTTGTTTTCATACAAAATGTCACTTTAAAAACATATCTTTTTTTAGTTATTGTATAGTATAAAAAATCGGTAATAGATAAAGGAATCGTATGAAAATTAAAAATATGAAGAGAATAACTATTCTGTATAAGTAGAACTTGTAATTATTTTGATCTATCTTAAAAGTATTAACAGATCATAAATTTAACACCTCTTTGAAATAGACTGCAGAATTATAAAGTAGGCTGAAAAAATACCGAAAAGCCCATCGGTATACACACGTACACGAAACACAACGTTCACGAAATATAACGATAACATTTTATTAGAAATACTTTAAAAAATAATTCATTGATAATTTTTAATCTCAACTCTATTTTAGAATGGTAAGTAAGTCGTTGTAAGTGAACGGACCGACCGACCGCAGCAATTTACAAGTACAATGTTTCAAAGTTTCACTTTCAAGAACTTTACAAGTAATTACCCGAACTACATTTCACGTTCGAAACTAAAACTCTAATGTCTTCAAGAAAGGCTTTAGACTTAACTTGCTGAATTTTATGAGGGGTAGGCAAGAATGATTTTAAACAGGCCGAGTTGTCTATTTGTAACATTTTGTTAATATTATTTTGTAATTTAATTAATTGAAAAATAATTTTCTTTCTCAGTGACGCAAATAAATCAGTTATATTTATTATTATGTTTATTATATAATATGAGTAAAAACATTTAATTAATGCAGCCTGGAGACCATTTTCGATTAATTGAAATCAAGTTTTTATATTTTTTGGGATACAAAACTTAGAATATAACGTTATGTTATTTTAAGAAGTGACTTAGGTGTGTAATATGAAAATTTTAATGTGTATATAATATTATTTTCAACTGATTGAATCATTTTTACATTGAACAATTAAAACATTTTTAAGCAATTTAATGTTAATCTTGCAAATAATATACTATTTCAAATTAGATACAAACGGTAACAAATTTGCATGGCCCAATTATTATTAAATATTTAATTACCTTTAGTTTATTTTAAGAATTATGAAAACAATCACTTGTAAATTATATTTAGAAAACTTCTAGATTCTCACAAATTTCCCTGTTGCCATCTTACAAAAAAATCGTGCTTGGAGAAGTATATAACAAAAAAAATAAATAAATTCTAAATGGAATTGATTTTCAAGATTTTCGATAACAATATTGTTTCATCCTTGAAAATAATTTTTAAACCTTATGTCCTTAAAAAACACTAAAAAACGACTTGTTTAGACGTTAGTCAAGCGAAATTAATGTTTTTAATTTATGCTTAGATATTATATTTCAAATCAAAAATAGGATAAAAGTTTTTCCTAAAATATTTTGTTTTTGCGATAAATAAAAAATTCTAGCCTATGTCTGATATCGAAGTTTTTATATATTTAGATGTTTTCCTATTTATTTTGTTTTACTAATTATTTCGCTACATGTGAAGCAAAATTAATATTATTCTTATTGTTAATTAGCTCCCATATCTTTTATAAAATATAATTAAAAAAATAAGTTTAGTCTCTACATTGTTCAAAAATATTTTCCCTTTCATTTTAAGTTTATGATATACATATTATGAAAAATATTTATACCGAAATAATTTTAACCCTGAAATAAAAACTGAGTTTTTGATCACGTCAATGATAATTTTGGTCCTGAGAATATGAGCTTATTCTTTTATGATGCTACTTACTACTATGTAAATCATGTTTACTCGGAAACGAGTATATTTAGTCGCGAGCGAGTAAATATACATATGAAATATATAACACGAGGATCGTGCATGGAGATAACTTATAAGCAATGTACGGTATATATTAAGGAAAATAAATCAAACTTTGGGAAACTTAAAGCTTTATATCCCAGTTAAGCTTTTCGAGAAGAGGAAATTCGGCTATCTAAACCGACGTGTTTCGCCGCGTACCTACAAATAAATGCTCAAGTTCGGTTTTGCATATTAGCTCGTAGAAGGTAAGATGGCAAAAGAAACTGCGTTTATCCTTCCACTGCAAGTAAAGTTGTTTTATTTGAAGATTAAGTTCAGAAAAATACTAGAAATAAAGAGAAATGAATCGAATATAGATTATTTGTAGTTCTCAAGTTATCCGTTATTTAAAGCAAAATTGAGGTTATGGCATTTCAGTTATAACCTCAATTTTGCTTTAAATAATGGTACGACTGCAAATTTTCACGGAACCATTAACATTTTCTTCTATGTGAAAACACCTGTTTTCACATAGAAGAAAATGTTAATGGTGTAACAAACTTGTAACAAAATATGTGAAAAATTAGGAAACAATTTGTTATTAGGAACCTATTTCATATAGTACTGTATGAAGGCACAAGAGTGTTATATAAATCTAATTGACAATATTGTCATTATCATATTAAGCTTTGTCTCATTGTTTACCTGTATTTGAATGGTTTCTTTATAACATAGTATACATATACTGACTATAAAGAAAAAATATATGTAGATGATAAGTAGACAGATATTTTTTTTAAAAGCAATGTTCATATTGCTAACTGTCCATAAAAACATGTTAGACAACAAAATTATACCTAAAATTACCCGATATTGAAATGTTTACGTTATATCTATTTCATACTTAGACTTGTATTATTGTTCTGAATATAGCGTATTATCACTCTCATGACAAGACAACAGAATTTATGGATTTGGAATATAATTTTTAAAATAAAACTAACCTGTGAAGATTATTTTGTTTAATTTTAGGTAAATTATTGTTGATTGCGCTTTTCTTTTAAATCAAATTATCTTAAATGTATTTTAAATCCAAATTATCCTTAATGAAATGAACTCCGGATTTAATCTTTTTTTTACATTCCTTTACCCTAATATATCAATACAACGTACAAAACTACGGAATAAGACGAGGATGCTAAGATAATATTACTACCATACATATTATATCAAAAACATTTTAAAATTTACTTTTGTGGCATGGATTTATTAAATGGGACCTAATAACAAATATAATTGATTTATTTGCATCACTGAGACAGAAAATTATTTTTAGATTAACTAAATTACGACATAATTATAATAAAACGTTATCAAATAGACAAAATATGAGGAGTGCTGCAATAAAGGCAATATAAGGACAACAACATGACAGATATTAACAGAAACAAATCTAACTCTGTAAAGGTTTTGGGAAACTTAAGCTTCGTGCGCACGTAAGTTTTTTTTAGCAAAAGGGAAATTTAGTTATACAACTTGTTTTAAGTTAACCTGCAATAAATGTCATCATTTCCTTTGACATATTTATTTAGAGAACTTGACATTGTACGTTAATAATGTTTTAAAATGGTTCTTGTTTACATTTTTATTATTATGGCTACAAGAGCGTCATCTCAAATTGTAGATTATGATGTTATCTAATTAATTGTGATGCCGGCCGTACGGGCGGTACATCTAAAAATAGCATCTCAAATCCATGTTCATTTATATAAAAGACAAGTATATTTTTTTAGTACATTAATTATTAATCCAATTAAAATTGAGTGATACGAGAGAAAATACTTAGGTTCGATGTCAGGGAGATTAGGGTTACAAAAAATTTAACTTGAATTAATTTAGAATTAAAGTAAACTTGGCCAATATTAATATTTAAGTAGTTTTTTTTAGGTTAAAATCTTAGTTTTCTTTCTTTTTGAGAAATGTTCTTAATTGATAACATGTGAACGTACTTACATATCATTCTAATACTGTATTTTTCTTGAATGCCAGCAATTTTTATTTTGTTAGTGGGAGAATAACTACTTATTAAGAAGTGTCAAAGTTTTTAGGAAAGAAATTACTGCGAAAAATATAATCTTACACCTTTTTGTCAAGTAGTTTTGCATATAAATTATTTCTTACCGTGTTCTAAAATATATACATTTATGCTGTAAATGCTAATTTTTCCCATACTGACAGGTCTTAGATGCTTGGAAACGGTTTTTTGATAGAATCTTTAATTTTACGTTGCAAGCCATATAATAAATGTTTTTATACATAATCGTAATAATAAGTTTTCTCTAAGACCAAATAGGTCCACTCCACTGTAAGATTTTCTTTTACTATTTTAACGAAAAATAGACTACATGCTTGCTTCAACTTAATTGGTCTTATCTCGGCGTTCGGTAAGATTAAATCATCAATTTAGTTAGACTGTTATATGAACCATAGTTGTTTTCCGAAATATCCTCATATCACAGTCCCCCGTCATGAAGTTAATTTTATGACGCAGAGACGTGAGCGTCAATATAAACCCTTTTCAATCACGCGATGTATCTGCTGCCTTCAATATCAGACACTTTATAATTGTGTAACGTAATTTCAACCTTCCAAACTTACCTATTATGTGCTTAACTTTTACCTCCGCTGTTATTAATTAAACTTTTTAATTATTATTATTTTGCATACGCCAAAGTATGATTTAAATTTTTCAAACTTATGAACACATAATTTTTAAAAAAGGAAATCACTCGAATTCGAATATCATGTAAATTAATCAAAGCATTTGTGTAAGTACTACTGTTTGCTATTTTAATGTATCACGCATTAATAAATATTGTTACATGCAATTCCGATTTCGTAGGTGCAGCCGCAGAAAAAACACAGTGATGCCGTTTTTATAAGTACATTTGCAAATTTCATTTTTCACTTCACCCATTTCGCCAATGTATGTCTGGGAGGAAAACTTCATTGCAATGTTTAGAATACACATAGTGTCAGCATCGATTACACACATGTACGTGTAATTAATATCTGTTGGGTATCCAGGAACTTCGTTGTTGTGTTGTGCTAATATAATAGAAAACTTTAAATGATGTATCGTTCAATCAAGTAAAACAAATTGAGATAAAATAAAAAATAAGCATTACTTCTAGTTAATTCCTTTGTATTTATTTTCAAAAACATAATCAAAATTGTATTAATGATTTTACGTGATGTGTGTAAAAACAGACAAAAATTCCGATAATTATCTTAAACATCCTTCATCCACCCAAAAATTTTTTTGCAAATATGTTCATGTTCAGAGACCCGATAAAATTTAAAGTTTTATTATACAAGCATATTTAGCCACAGATCGGCAATGCCTAAAGAAATGTCACAAAATTATCAATTTATCGAAACAGAGCAAAAGGTGAAACTATTTCCATCAGAGAGCTATAGGCGAATATCAATTTTTATAGCTTCGTATTGAAAGGGAATTATAACAATTTCGTCGTTTAGTGTATTCATCCATTCATTTCTCATAGCTTCATTATTTTAGACATATGTGCATGATATTTTAAACCAGTACTCCATAAGACGGTCCCAGTTAATATGTGACATAATAAACATTTATTTTTCTTAACTTACTCGTACTTCCCCACAAATGCAAATTTGGGACGAATATACATTTTCTCGTACCCATTGGGTGGGATATTTTAGAAAGGGTTTTTTAAGAACAATGGGCTTGTTTTACAGCTTTTAGTTTTTAAACTAAAGCTATCATATTGTAACCTTAGATAGAATGAAATCTAAGTTAAAATACTAAACGAAAATTAATTAGTAATGCACCTCCAATTAATTAATTATTTAGTTCCTAAAATATCACAAACAATAGTAAATTTAGTTACTTAACTGAAAACCGTCATCTAAGTGGTATGAAACCCAAATTATTTATAATAAAATTAAAACTAAATTGAGCATTACTCTAACGCTTGAATGATTGCAGTAGAGTTGTTTTCAAATTATAATATATATTTAATATAATAAACAATTTTAACGTAACATTATAACATACATTTACATAAATACTTATAAACTTGGCAGGCACGGGTATCTGCCTATATATATATATATATATATATATATATATATATATATATATATATACACTTGCATAAATATTTATGGGTATATAGTATTTCTATTCAATAATTCATCAATATTAATTTTTCATAACGTGAATGTATTCAACACCTCCAGAAATAGGGAGGAATACAGAATTTTTCATATTTTGGGAATATATTTTAAATATTTAATATTTTATAAAACAAAAAATATTTGTGTATGCCTCATAATCAAATAATATTGATATGGTACATAAAACAGAAAAAAATAGAGGCCTTTATTTACCCCGTCTTTAATTCTTCTCCGAATATTGCAAAAAAGTTAGTAAAAAATATATGGTTTAATAAAATGTTTTACTATACCAATTCAAATTTCTACGTCGTATGGTTTCTGAGAGAATAGGCTGAGAATATAGAAAAGTTCATTGGAGTAAAATCATAGCGTACATTTGAAAAAGAAACTAGAATTATCACTATACTTTTCATGCGACCTTTCAGGTTCAATAATTTTGGAATTAAGAAAGAGCAAATTTTTTCATACTTTTCAGTTCATCTGTAGTTATAACACATAACATTATGAAATTAATATTTTTCAAATCCTTGTAGCTAGTTCTTTCACATAATAATCCACACTATATATGGAATTTAAAAAGAAATAGAACTCTTAATTTGTCCCCATTCCCCAAAAATTCGCATATGATGATTTTTGAGAATAAACTATTTAAAACTGTGCGAGATAATATGGACAGACCGACAAACACGTGACTGATATTGTAAGGGTTCTCTTTTCTTTTTGAATACTAAAAATCTTATTTATTTTAGTTTTAATTAAAACATTATAAATATGTCCCTTACGTTTTATAATCTAATTAAACACACACACACACATACATGTATATATATATATATATATATATACATATATATATATATATATATATACACTTGCATAAATATATATTATATACATATATATATATATATATATATATATATATATATATATATATATATATATATATATATTAACCCAACAACACAGAGAAGGTTGCAAATATTTCTATTCGGAGCATTCTAAAAATTATTCCACTGCATATTCCTAAATTTTATAGTAAACCTTGCACAAATAGAGGTTTTTCGTTTGTAAAATGTAAATACGCCTTTAATAAAGCATTAGTTACGCCACGTTGAATATAGCTTTAATGACGCTACTTTGGTATACGTATCCTGAGGTTGCTTTACACTTGTGGTAACGTTGAAACAGTATATCCTCAAAAAGGAATAAGGTACAAAAAAAAATACTGTCATCTTGCGATACCAATTTCAAGATGGCTCTCTATTGTTACTATTTCTACATTGATTCGTTATTTCTTTATTTAATTATCGCGTATCAATTTAGTAAATTAATTTCGAATACCCCTTGTTGGGTGAAAGCCTCCTCCACACGATATCACCTCTCCCTATCTCTGGCTAGCCCTGTATAGATAGCGCCGGCCAGTACGGCGGCTACTTAGATGGGTACATGATGCGCAGCTGTCAGTTTAACACATTCTCCCACTCCATGTACTCCATGTCCTAGCGCCATTTCATCCTGCATATCTGTTCCGCTGCACCTAATTTTTTGGTCGTTTCTGTGATATTTCCATTTTTCTCTCTACTGCTCAGTTTTAAACCTAGCATGTTTCTTGTGTTCGTTGGAACTTGTTGTTCTTTTACGCCTTCTCTAATTAAGGTAAAGCATTGATGACCGTAGAGTAAAGTTGGTACAACTGTCTCATATTCATTTCTTTCCGATTATTCAGGTAACTTGGATAAAATGACGTTTTGTATGTCAATATATCTTGCAAGTCAATTTTATGCCATATTTCACTTCTTTAATGTATTATCCTTGAATGAGATATTTCGATCGAGACATACATATTCTTCGCCGCCCGTTCACACTCAGGTAGACATAAACGTTTAAAGACACATAGTATTTCTTTCTTTTACTATTAGCAAATATTAGTATTAATTTTCACCATGTAAATATGATGCATAATATTTTTTCCATAGCCGAAAAATATTATATATTTTTCAAAAAATACAAGATTGACAATCGTCACTATGGTATTCGAACCTCTTTGGGTAAACTTCTAGTCATAAGGGTTTTTCATAGTTGATTTTGTATTCGGAAAAGGGAGGGGAGGTGTATTTTTTTGCGAATATTTTCAAATATCAATAGACTGATCACATATAAAATCCTGAAAAACGTAGTTCAGGAATATTTTCTCTTTAAGTTATTGAACGCTTCATTATTTGCCTACCCTAAAATGTCAACATGGTATGTATTTCAGTGTTAAATATCGATATGCGAGTATATGCAGGTAAAAAGATTATATGTTTAAATTTGAAGTAAGATGATTTCTGAGAAAAACGGCTGTGACCGATTGATGGATTTGCGAGTAATTTTTAAAGATTTTCATTTCACATTTTAACTTAGAGCGTTGTAAAAAAATAATAGAAGATTTTCAATAAATAATAAATAAGATTTTTTTTACAAATGGAAACATTTTATGAGATTTCATTTATTAAATTACAAGTTCAATGATGTGATTTAAGAAATGCATCATAGAATGTATTTATGTGTAGATTTCTTTTATCATGGTAATTTAGTGATTTAGTGAAACGACTTACTTTTTGAGATGTACTTACATCTCAAAAAGTAGTAATAATAATTTATAATCGTCAATGTGATGATTCTAATATTACTGAAACTTCATATAAATTTCATTGTAGGAAAACAGACATACATTTATTTGGTTAACTAAGTTAAAATTTTTTGGAAGTTTATTTTAATTTTCACTCATATCGAGTACGATTACCCTCGGTTTAAAAATTCGGTACATATTTGATCGGCTTCTTGACATGAAATTACCATTAGCTTCCCCTAAATTAATGAGTATGTGATGGTATTGTGTTTATTATTTATGAAGAATCATTTGTTTTTCAAGAAATCAGATTTAAAACTAATTCCAAATATTAAAAAGATGATTTTGGTTTTTGATTAAAATACTTTCACACGTAATAATATGTACCAAGGTTTAAAAAAATTACAACGGGTAAAGTAATTAAAATAAAAAAAGAAAATATATTTTTTTTGAATACTTGTAATATTTAAAACATAATAACTAAGTTATATTTTTCATTTATCAAGAACACCAATCGTAATTTAATCGTACAACCGCGTCAGCAGACACCTGCGCCTGTGTCAAGAGACTGGTAGCGGATGCGTAAGTCAAATCCTAATCTTTGCCTCCAGTTCGAATCTCTGATTCTGAGTTCCGAACCCATTATTGATTAAATTAGGGATGAAGGAAATACTTACTTGCCATTTGCCTTATTGATGAGCGGGACCAACGTAATTAATGGCTCGCATCGAGTAGTCAATTTGTGGGTCGGTAGCGAATGAAGTCTAACATGGACGATATTGCTCTGTAAGATGTTACATTTACTCCCAAACACCTTTTAGATGAATGTTGAGCTTAAGAAACGTTACGTTATATCTACTAAAAAATGGTCAAGTATTGAAAAGCAGAAAAATCTGAAAATAACAGACTAAATTATTTTTTTCCGTTAATTTAATTTTAAGCTACCAAATTAATGCCGACGGAAGGTGCCAACTGGAAAAATGTGTATTGTAGCGAAATAATATAGCGACATCTAGTATAATTTTAATATATATAAATATATATATATATATATATATATATATATATATATATATATATATATAGGTTTTTTGTTGTTCTGATATTTTAGCGTAACTCTTTCAATAGGTAGACTATTAATAGTAAGACTAATTTTTGTACTTTACGGAAAAAAATATTGACTAAAATGTTCGGTGTAAAATACGACTAAAATATTTTTGTCAAAGTTGATGTATCTCTGGCATAAAAAAAAGTATTGAAACACTCTTTTTCTATATTATGAGTGACCAATAATTTTAAAAAAATGTATGTTTTAAGTAGTTTCCAATAAAATATATTTCATGTATGTATCTAACGGAAATAGTCGGTTTTTACTATAAAGGTGCAAATGGAGGTAATTTAACTAAAAACTAAATGTGAAATATTTGAATATTTCTTTTACATTAAATTTTGCCTAGTAATTTGGGTTCAATAAAAATCTTGGAACAGCTTATAATAGAATTAATGGTTATTCCAGGAAAAATAAAAAAAAATTTGTACCAAGTATTATCCAAGATATAGTTTCAACGATGAGCTAATTGAATTCCGGTGCGCTGTTCTATTGTGTAGGCAAGCTTACGTCCCGTTATCCAGAGTGAAGCTATTTGATTCGTTTAATATATTTTGATTTCAATAATATTGAGATGTAAAACAGCAGCTATTGTATAACATAGCCGGAAAGGTAAAATGATAACACCCAAGTCTGAAACTTTATGAGGGACTGACTTAATATTTTTTCTTTCAAATTTGCGTCCAATATATTAACAATTCCGCATTTAGTTAATTTCTATTGAAGAATTTATAAAAAGTCCGTAAAATATCACTGATAATGCGTGTCCTATCTGTTGACATCACTTATTGTAGGTAAGTCCCGTGCAATGATATTTGCTTACATCATCCGCATTAAATTTGTCAAGAATGACCAGATATTTGCCCTTCATAGAATTAAAAAAGTCATATAAAAGAAATAAAGAGCATAATTCAAAGAAAAAATATAATAAGAGCATTTCTTAATCACATCATTAAAAAAATAAAATAAGAGCAAAAAAGTGCAGTTTTCCATATTTATATTAAAATTTGATTTGAAGTTGGAGATCGGTAGATGCTTTGGTTTGAATTAATACTATATCTACAATTCAACTATAGTGGCTATAGGATTTAAGTCGATTACTACGATTTCATTACTTTTTTCGATTTCATTTATTTTTTCATGAGACTAAATCGACGGCAAAATAGGATATAATGAGATTTACTTTTGACATAACAGATTAATCCTCTTATTGGATATAAACCAATAAAGGTCAACTAATTAAAAAAGCGCAATCGCTTTATGCTTACCCATGTCTAGGGATTTTTACTAAAATTGTTTCAAGATCACATTATAACGAAGAATAAATTATATTTTAATTAACTAAGAGTAGTTTAAAATTCTTGTATCCATTCTATGTTCTTTTTTTTCTTCTTACACCAAAGTTTTTAAAACTGATTTGAAGTTGGAGAGGTTGAGACTCGACTGCTCACTTGACAGATAATGGATTAAAATAATTTATTAACCCTTTACAATTACAGCCTATAATACGCAAGTATTACTTTTCTTTATTTATTGAATAATTTTGGCAAATAATGTGAAATAACTTAATATCGACATTGCCCAGCACGCTAAAAAATTAAAAGGAGGAATGAAAATGATAATTTGTTAAATACAAACCTAACTTTTAATTTGAGATTTTGGAGTGAGATTGAGAATTTAAATAAATTTCTTCCATAGAATGTTTCCCTGAATAATGCGCCTTCTACTTAAATGAAGAAAGAACAAATGTCTAAGATCAATTACATTGTGAAAAATTGGAATTTAAAAACGTATCAAAGTTTTTGTCGGTCTTTTAACAATATAATTTAAAAAGCTTGAAAATAAAATTAAAGAGAGGTACTTCCAGCGAACCCACACGCACTGGCATTTGCCGATAAGTCATCTCACGATCGTGTTGTATGATGTTCATATCAATCAAGTACATGTCATATTTTACCTCGTCGATAAAGCCACACGTAAATTCACGACATGGGCAAACAATTTAGTGGCGATCGCCTTTTTGAGAGAAAAGTTCTGATACTAAAGTAATTTTTAAAGAGCCATTTTCACAGCATCTTTATTTTTTCCAAACAGAAAAATTTGGAAAAAATAAGAATCTAATATCAACACCAGGGCTTATTTATATTATTAACAAATACATTCACTATTTTTATACTATCTTAGAGAAAAAATGATTGAATTTGAAAACAAAGCACCCTCTTTCAACAAGATAATAATATCAAGAGAATAGAAAATATTATGAAATCATATATAGAATAATTTTCAAGGTTTGAAAAATATTAATGTGTATCTTTCGGCTCAATGCAATTTGAGTAAATTCATTACTGTTCCTTACTCCCAGTATTGAATACCCATTTATAAAATATTTGTGTAAAGTTAATATTTTATGTGTATGGAACATCCGAATTGGAACCCCAAATATACTTGGGAGTTTTTTTTAATTATACCATTTTAAGAAAAATAATTGTCCTATGAATTATTAGGAATTTCATCTTACTTTTTTTTGCCTCTCTATATCTTTTATTTAATTATATTTTATTCCCTAATCTATTTTTTCGTTGGAAATCTATTTTTACAATATTTTGCGTGCCAAATAATTTTACGAACTAGTTAAAAATAAACCGGTTCAATTCGAGTAGAAATTTAAATACCAAATATTGCGTACACGTTTAGGTACTTATGAAATGTTTATATCAGACAAAATGTAAACATGTAAATATATAAACCACATAAACTAACAAAGTCATAATCTAAGTGAATTACGAGTAATTTTTAGACAAATATAATTTGACAAAAATTGTTACGTCAAAATTTTAAAAAAATCCATTTTAAATCTATTGTAATTAATAAATTCTCAATATATTTTTTTCTATTATTGTTAGAGATTAAGAAGAAGAATTTAAAAAAATTTCTGACATTTTTATTTTTGTAAAATATTGAAAGAGATGAAATAATTTTTTCCCACAAAATTCATTGATGGTAAAATCTCAGCTTCAAAATCGTCATTTTAATACATTAATTTTCCACGAAGTTGCCTATATTTTTGCAATTAAGTAACGTAAGTTGACTAAAATAATTTTGCATTGAAGTATTTATTAAACGTTGCTCTGCTAATTTTTATTAATTATTGACATATCTAGTTAAAAAGTTACCGGAGTGGTGAGATAGAGACAAACTACAGTATGCTTTGGAGCCGTATCAAAATGTATTAGGTACTAATGTTTTTCTATTTCATTTTAAAATATCTCTCATGATACCAGTTGAGGAGGTCCGTAATGATAAAAAAAATAATTCGCAAGTTCGGTATGTTCGGTATCGGAGACATTTTTTTAGGTATGTCCATACCTAAAAAAATTTCTCTCATTAATATCAAACAAAATAAACATATTGCGATATTTAAATAAATGACATGTAAGTATATTTTTTTAAGTATTTAACTTAGGTTAAATTAATCAGTGACCAAGCAAATGACGAAATGTTCAATTTCTAAAATTCGTCGTTAAATATAAATTAATTTTAATTAAATTATTGTTATCGATATTATCCGAATTTTTTGTAAAGAATGAAGTAAATTATACAGAATAATTATTATGAATTAAATATATATCATCAAGTCCTTGTAGATCAAATTTTTTTACAAATTAAATGTAAAACTAAAAAAAGTATAAATGAATCAATAATAAAAGACTAAACAAAAGTTGCTTTTAAAAATACTTAAAAAATACTTTAAAAAAAAATAAAAAATAATTATAATAAAAGTAAAAACTAAATATCGGATTTTAGTGTAAGTCATGTTTGTTATTGACTGTAGTATTTGAGTGTGAAATCTTGGTGTACTTTTTCTCAGAAATAAATACTTGTGAGAATGAAAATTCTTAATATTTCAGTTAGATTTCGGGAACAAAAACGTGGCTTAACTAAAATCCTTACAGGGTAGACAGAGGAAACAAGTTTGATAATTATTTTTTACTTTTTAGTGATGTATTTACAAAAGCGTGTCTTTTAATTTTTTAAACTATTAATTCATTATGCAAAACCATCTGCCCTGCAATGACTGACGAGACTTCTTCTCAAACTGTTGTAATACCATTCAACTTTTCTTTTGCGTCATTTCTTACAAGCTTTTAATATTTTTTAGTACTTAGCTTTTTAAAGAAATACAAACACGTTTTTAATGTGGTATAAAAATATCTGAAACAAAGTCGATTTGAGGCTAAAAACATGTTGTAAGCAAATCGCTTTCAGATGTTATAGTAGGAATTCGGTTAAAACTTACGACAGCTTTAAAAAGAAAAATCCAAATTTTAAAATAAAACTTAATGAAATTTTCAAAATCTAAAAATTAATAAAATAATATTAAAAACCATGTAAATAATAACCGGGTTTCTTTTTATATTTTCTAAATGAATAATATTTGTAAAATGTAATACACCTGTTAATCGTTTTGAAACTTACAAATGTTTCAAACGGCATTCTAACCTGAAAGTATCATAAAATCAAAACAAAATAACAAAAAAAACAAAATCTTAAATATCGATGTAATACAACCACAAACAATTGTGACATTCTACTACTACTGTACGTGCTCGATATGCCAGTAACTGTCTAAGTTATGGAGAAAAATCATTTTTTTGCATTTACCTCCGGAAATAGTCTTGCAGTTATAACTAAAAACATTAGGTACTATCTATTAACGGGATACTTCTGTCCGACTCCAATTTAATTAGTTGTTCTTTAGCGTTTGTAGGAAATGGGTTTATTGTTTTCGGCGAAACGAATTTTTAAGCTCAAAAACTGGTCATATTATTAGTCAGATGAGCTCTATCAAATGAAAAGTCCGTAATCAATCGGATGATCCCTTTAGATAAGGTATGCAAGACACCCTAAAGATAAGGTATACAAGGATAGAGGTTCGTGTGTACATACATAATAAAAACACATGCACATGCTCCAATGTCATTCGGGCTTATTCACTAAAACTTCCTTTAAAAACTTCCTTCTTCCTTTATTTCATTAACCTCCTCCGTTCAGGAAGTCAGTACTTCCATAATTTTGATAAAAGTGCAATAGCAGTAAAGTGGGAAAACTATAGTCGAATAGGATTATAAATTTTCATTGCAGTGTTCACAAATTACCATTAATAAAATGAATTACTAATCCTGAAATAATTCTTAACATTGAATCATTATCAATTAAATATTATTTTAAAACCACATGTAAAGAATGAAAAATGGTAAAAGAATCAGATGCTTTAAACAATAAAATTCCCAAAACATACTAAAATTAATAAATCAAAACTATTAGTATTCGTCTGTAATTAAATCGACACAAGCGTGAAAAATACTTTCACTCCTTTCAAAACTATATTTCTCCGTCATCAACTGACTAAATTATGGCTCAAAACAATACTTACAATGCAATGTGACTTATTAATGAGTGACACCAGAATAACTAATGGCCGAGTTGGCGGCTCGCATCGAGAAGTCAGTTTGTGAGTCGGGAGAGGAAGACGGACAAATATTATTTAGTTACTATTCCTCCATAACATTTAAGTTTATATTATAACAGATGATGATATTCCGATTAGACCTTTCAATGAGTTTCATTGCTGAACTCAATTCTTTGATTTTCAATCTGTATTAACAATGAAATGGTTTGAGATGGGCTCCTATAAATTAAATTATCACAGAAAGTTTTATATTTATAGCATTAGTTAGAGCCCTAAAAAATATTTTAATAATTTCCATTTGCTTTTGTATAATATTTTTCCTAATTCTTAAGTCAAGTTTAGTCCAAAACATATTATACTTAAAATTGTGATACATCGGGAGTATGCGTGTCATTGTTTTACTTTACATAGATAAGGGCATTTATCACTCCCTGACATGTGTAATACTGATTACTGTGAATTTGAGAAAAGTAATTTTCGTTAAAATACATGCGCCATTGCATAAAATACATGACGTCATGCTACCGCTAGATCACGTGGACAATCATTCGCTTTATTTGGAGGTATCGTTAACTGGTCAAATATATCACCAAAAGAAATAGTTAGTAAACCCATTTGCGAGTGAAAATTATGAGCATCGTTCTGTCAAAAAAAAAATTGAAAGCAGTCATGAGGAAAGTTTTCACTTCTGTTTAAAGAAGTGAAAACTTAAAACTGTATTTTGAAATTTCATACTGACTGTAATATTAAAAATATCATAAAATTATTAATTATTAAGAGTTTTTTTAAAATTAAAAACTCTTAATAATTTTATAATTATTATTTCATTAATAGTTGTCGACTTAATATATATATATATATATATATATATATATATATATATATATATATATACATATATATATATATATATATATATATATATACACACATATATATATATATATATATATATATATATATATATAGGTCGGTAGGCGTAGGCGTCATCAGAGTGATTCTTTTTCAGAATGGCTCAAGATTGGAAACGAGCATATTGAACTTAAGCATACAACGATTTTCGACGAATTGCCTTCAAATTTGGCATAATAATAGCACTTGCATATGTCACTATTTGACAAAGGCAAAATCGGTCAAAGCAAAATTTGTAGAAAAATCATAACTTTTGCTTACATACAAATGACGCGCAGATGACAGTATGTTGCACGGGAAAAAGCAATTACACTACTTCCGCCTTTTTTCATTTGATATATTATTATAAAGTAATTGCTCATATCTTAATATTAATAATATAGCTAAGGGACTATGAGTACTCTTGTATTTTAATAGTCATTATCAATATATATTAAAATTGAAAAAAGTGAAATATATTTCAGGGTATGTTCGTTGAATTAATGTGTAATGATATACGGGAACAACAGGAATTTTATTTATTTACATTTAAATATAATATAAAAATGACTCGTAACTATATTACTAAAAGTATCATAAACATACTTCCTTAGTTTCCGAAGTTAAAACAAAAAAAATATTGTACTATCAGTAAAGCTTTATTGAAAGCTCAAGGTATTTTGATGGTGAAGTTGTTGAATAGTAAATTTTATGAAAACGTAGCAGCGTCCAGTCTCGCTGTTCAACTAACTTTAGGAAAGATAATTTAAACGAAAGCTGAATAAAAATTTCGAATCATTAACTAACATTATGTCACATTTCTGGCGTAAAGTAAATAACGTTTGACGTCTGTATACTTTTTAACGGAATAAGACTGCTGAAGAAATAAATTTTATAGAAGTTCTCGAAGTTTATCACGACAAGCCCATTTTATTATATAGATTTATGGTGATCAATATAGATTTAGGGTGTTTTGTTTCTTTTGATTTTATGTTCAATTTAAATCAATTAACGCCAGCAGCGTTGGCCAAATGTTAATAATCTAGATTAATCTTTGAATATGCCTCTTAAATGCTCAGGTTCTTTCGGTAGATTCAGTGACATTCAGATTAAGTATTCACTATTAGATTTCTAATTTTTACAATACATACTAACTAAATTATTAATTACTAAATTATTTATTACCAAAGTATAGAGAAATTATTTTATCCCCAATGAACTTTTTTATATACTGACTCTAAAGATAAATCGGTTACATAACATTATATAATTATGTTTTGCTTTTCATAATTTGATGTGAAAATAAATCTTATCCTGAAATTCATGTTTTATTTATTAATTTTATTCCCATGGGGAAATGTGATTTTTACAACTAGTTTTTTCATCTCAATTACCCTGCAATCTATCAAAACACTGGGACAATCAGCGATAACTTTGTCGATTGTGACAGGTTTAGGAAGACGGCCTATGTCGCATCCCAAATTTAAACGGCTTTATTGTATCACATTGAATTCTATGTTTTCATCGGCGTTTGATTCAGGTATTATTCATTAGTTATTGCGCAAGTTTATTTGGGTAGTTTATGATTCTATCTTTGCATGACTTTATGCGTCTATCAATTTCCTCTCCAACTGTATTTGTGAATCCTTATACAATTGTTAATTGGTTAGAAACCATGGGGCATATGTAATCATCCGCAGCATTTTATTCTGCTATCTTTGGATTGTCTCAATATTGGAGTGGGAACTGCACCCACAACTGAATGCCGTAGTTCCAAGCTGATTTAAGTGTCACTCTATAGAGTAGCAGCTTATTTTCCAATGATATTTTGAACTTACTCCCGATGAGCCAATAGAGTTTCCTGAGCTGAAGGCCAAGTATAGACCAGTTTGTCCAGGTATAGACCAAGACAACATACGCGTTTTGATTGGGGTATTTCGCCATTATTTAGTTTAACTGGTGGACATATGTCTCGCCTGAGCGTGAATGTGACGTTGACTTACTTGTTTTCTTTCACCTTAATCCGCCACTTCTTTAGCCAAATAGCTACACTATCTAGTCAATCTTGTAGCATTTTTACTGCAGTTTTTGGCTCGCTATTTGAGGCCAAAATGGCTATATCCTCTGTTTAAGTGGTGGTTGTTGGACATATGGGCAAATCTGAGGTGTGGAGGATGTAGAGAATTGTTGCGAGTACCCTGCGGGATACTTGCTGATATTGGATACAGGTTTTTCACTTCATTTCCACACTGAACCATGAAGTGTCTATCTGTTATGACAGGTTTTGGTGGCGCATAATAACCCTTCGTACCTCACGCGGTGATATAATAGCCTGTGATAAATCCAAAACTGTGAGTCTGTGAACTTGTGTAAATGTATGTTCGGATATAAGGTTTTTATCTCTTATCACTGTCATCATGCGAGTCAATGGCGATAACTCATGCACTTTAGAAATTATAGGTAATAGGTTGATGGCACGGTATGATTTAGGATCGTCTGGTTGGTTGTCTAGTTTTGGAATCATTATTATCTTCGCAAATCTTCCATTAAAGTGGAAATAATTTTTGTTAATGTATGGCATTACAATTGATGTGAGTAATTTTATTTCGGTGGATGGCAGTTGAGCCAGGATGTGGCTTACGAAATCGTAGCAGGGAGGCGTCTTATAATGGATTTTACCTTCATTCTTTGTGAATTATGATATGTCTCTTTTCACCTCAGTGGGAGTGGATTCTTCTGCCAGATAGTCACAAACTTCTTCTCCATGCTCTGTTCGGTATTCGTTTGGATGAGGCATGAATATTAATAGTAAGTGGGTAGAGAAGATTAGAGCTTTTTCAGTGTTTGTACGGGCCCATTTCTCATCGGTTATTCACAGGGATGGTAAGGCAATTATAGGCAGTTTTAGGAAACAATAGCATCGTAGTAGTCTGAGGAAACAATAGCATCGAGACCGCTCAAGTAAGACTGAAAGTTCATGTCACGATCTCGTTGAAGTGCATTTTTGAGCTTTCTAATAGTTAATGCCCACAATTAAAAAAAAGGACTAAATCAGTCTTTTTTTTTTATTGGGGGCATCCTGTTGCCTACCACCGCATCTCTGAGTTTTCTTTTTCAGATACTAGTTCCAGTAAATGTTTGGCTATATCTTGATTATTGGCAGTGTTTGTTTTCAGTGGTGTCTCACTGGATCTGCAAATGCCATATCAATAAGGTGCCGGTATAGAGTCCAGTTAGTCCTGCAGTTATGCAGGATGCACTTAGAATATGTTTATTTAAGAGTAGTGGACAAGTTTACAATAATAGGTGAGTGACATTTCATGACAACTGCTGTAAGAGATATATTTATTGGAGATTCCTTTGATTACGCAGAAATCGATTAGGTCTGGTGTTTTATTTTGCTCTGTAGATCAGTTTGTAGACTGCCCTGTTGAAAGTATATGCAAATTATTGTCTTGGATGCATTTAAAGAGTTCACGCTCACGTGGTAATATTAGTCTCGATCTTCAATATGCATGCTAAGCATTATAGCTGCAGCCAGTGATGAATCGATTACCCAGCGATTTTAAATATACTTCAGAATTTACTTTCTTGGTTTTATATATTGGTGGGCAGTAAGATGCCGTGTTGATTAATTCAGTGATCCAATACGATACAACAATTTTATTCACGTGAAGGTATTCCTGGGAGAAGGAGGTTGACTGTAATGTTTGATGTTAGGCTAGACTAGAATTGCTGATTCACGGTGAGCTTTTCCATCCGGGTGCATTGCGTGGTTTGGTGAGTATTCGAATATTTTAAAGTGGCTTCTGCTGGTGAAGTGGGTTTCGGAAATAAGCATTAAGTAAATTTTTTGCGTTTT
Organism: Druceiella hillmani; assembly: GCA_039881145.1. Lineage (NCBI taxonomy): Eukaryota > Metazoa > Arthropoda > Insecta > Lepidoptera > Hepialidae > Druceiella > Druceiella hillmani. Next base: position 38,605,942 of record JAYKKI010000010.1, read on the forward strand.
CAGAAATAGTTAACTCCTCAGAGTGTTTTGGCCGCCCATTAGCATTCCATACATATATGTTTAGTGGTTCGAGTGTGAGGTCATCTTGGACATGCGTTCAATTAGTAACTTTGTTAGGACTAGCGTTTGTTTCATTATAGCTTGCATTATTTCGTTTAACGTTAGTAAAGGTTCTTCAGTGTTTTGTTTATTTTGGGCTGTATTAGAGTATTTTGATGACAGGTTTTCTTTTATAATTCAACATAACACTGACTGACGTCTGTCTGACGATTATTTTCATTTTGATTGTGGTATGGTTATTTGTGGGGTTGGTTTCCAAGTTTTTCTCTGTCTATGAGGTGGGCAGTGGATCTTTTGTAGCTCCCTGTAAATAATGCAACCTTTATAATTATCCGGATGGTTTCCATCGGAGAGAATGTATTTAACTTTATTAGAGCGCTCTTTTCTTGGGTAATACTAGGCGTACTGAGCGCCCACTCATTTCACGCACTTTGGTTGTCGATGACAAATTTTTTAGTGTGTCCGTATTGTTGACAGAACATTGTGAGATTTTTCGTTTGGACCTAGGCGGCTCGAAGGTAATTTTACAATTAAGTGAACTTTTTAGGATCTGATTCGAGGATCTTAATTTAAAATTTTTCTGGTATTGTTTCTTCTAAAATTTTAGTTAGTGGCCGAATATTGCTGACTTTATCTGCCAATATTGGCGGAAGCTTAATGGCTTTTGGTAATTGTATTTTGGTTGTAACTGGATAATTTTCGAGCATCGCAAAACTATTTGATGTGAGAGTGTGTGCAGCTAGCATTTGACTTCGATCTTGGCTTGGACTTACAACTAATAACGTTACTTTCACTTAGGATAGGTTGTCTAATGACAAGCGGACACAGACAGATAAATATTTTGCTGTAAAATATTTATCTGTCTGTGTTTAATTTTACAGGTTTAATTTACATAACAACAAGTCATTAATATCCGAATCCTGTCCGGATTTCTTTATACGTGAAAAGAAGTTAAAAGTAAAATAAATGAAAGTAACTGAAGTAAAGTGAAAATCTGTTAAATACAAAGGTGTTTTGCAAAGCGGTACATCCGCCGCACTTGTCAATTACGTATTGAAAGAAGGAAATAAAAGTATGCGACACATTATCTTCTGCAATGAGAAGAAAATATATGCCGTTTCAGCACTTGAGTAAGAATAGAACTAAGAAGAGAACTAACGTTTCATAATCACATGCTGAATGAGTTCGCTTAGACCAGTGATGCAGAAAATGTTTTGGTTGAATATTATGGTTTAAATTATTACTCAATTTAACGCACTGTCTTCTTTGTGTTTTTCTGGGTACACATGATATGCAAATACATTGCGGCTGCGCAAAGAAAATTTTCACCATGCGTTGTGTTTTGTCGTATATGCATTTTCTGATGGGACGTGACTTGGCACCGCAGTGTTAAGTTTATTGGCTGTGATATTCAATAACATATTTGCGAAAGGATATAGGAAGCTTCCTTTCTTTGTTCCGCTATTTCAGTAATGTTTTCGTTTCATGGCTACTGCAGATTTGATAGTAGTTAAATAAAAACATGTAGGTCGGTTTTTCCCAAAGTAAATATCATGAAACAATTTTTGGGAGGGACAGTACAAAAATTATAATATTCGATGTGCGACCTACCATTTAATATAGACCTATTTTTTACCATCTCCCTTTATACATTATACTTAAAATATCTTACCAGTTTACAGTTTTCTGATTTACCAAACCGATATCCAATAACAAGATTCTATGACAGATATTTTATTGTCCAAAAATCTCTTAAATCTACAAGTTCTTTTTATAAATATAATTCTCAAATAAAAAATCAAAACAAATTTTCAAAAATATAAAATATGTCTGCCTGAAACTTATTATATTAATAACGTGCAGATATTGAATTTCTATTTACATAAGGAAAATTATCGAACGTTATCTTGTATTAGAAAATAATGTTTAGGTAATGCAAGGTTCCCGTCAAGAGTCGAAAGTTTTTGATATAATTTAATTCGGACACAAATTTACATGATCATATTTCCTTCTTTTAAAAAATTTATTTTTCATTTAAAAATATGATTCTTTTTAAAATTTTTCAATGCATTTTAGGATTGAAACAGCTATTCAACATATTGTTTATTGGTAAAATACCAACTTAAAATACGACGTTGCAAACAATTATTTTTATAAAACTGTAAATTTTGAAACAATTTTTATAATTTTTCTAACCCGTTAAATGTGGTATAAGTATACATTGTTGTTCCTTTTAATATCTACTTAAGCGGAGTAGCGGGGGGTTGTGTAGTTTTCACGCGCGCTTATTGGCATCCTGTGTTGACAGTAGTGCATCCATGTATATATTTGTATATAGATACTTAATCAAAAATTATGATTGCGTACTTATGCAAAATTAATACAATTTCTTGTCTTATATGTATTTGACTCAATATAACTATTTCTTTTAAGACTAAATAAATTAATTTTTTTCAAATAAATACATATAGTTTATACTTGTTTATTTTATTACTTCATTCTAAATCTTTGTTAAATAAATAAGTTAATATGAAAATTTACAAGAAACAACAGAATCGATGCAAGATATGAGGTAGAAAAATATATAATTTAACAATTTTTTTAATATTAATACCTCATTTGGCCAACAAATTTTTACATAAATATTAAATTACAAATGACCTAACATAAATATATACATATGATATACGAAAGTACATATTAGATCTCCCACAAACTGACGAACTAAAATAAAGATATATTTCATTTAACTTTTTATTTTTCCTAAACTGCTGCCCAGATAAATAAACTCGTTTATCCAGCAAAAGAAATTAATTCACGAACGACCATAATGCCTTATGAGGGAAAACATATTTTCTTTTTATAAATTGCATCGTGCTTACCCTCACACGCACAGAGGGGTGTCGGGTTTTACGCACAAAAGGTACTGAGCTATAATAACTACATGTACGTAGTATCAATTCTTAGATTTAATTTCAGCCGTATTCAGTTGGGGGAAAAATATATTTAAGCGGAGTTTGTATATTTTTTTTCAAAGTAATATTTATATTTTTGTTATGTAAACTGAATAAGATTAGTTGTATGTGTGCGTGTGTGCGTGCGTGCGTACGTGCACGCGTGCGTGCGTGCGTGTGTGCAAGCGGGCGGGCGGGTGGGCCTGCATACTTTCGAACGGGCATGCGTGCGTGCGAGCGTGTGTGCTTGTGTATACATGTGTGTATGTATGTGTATGTGTATGTGCACGTGTGTGTGTGCGCGTGAGTGTGTGTGTGAACGTATGTTTATGGATGTACGTATCACAAGAAAAAAATAAAAACGTTGAACAATGCAAAACTTTAAGACCGCAAAATGGTATGGAGTAATTGCTGTATGAGTTGGATAAAATTAAGTTAGATATAGTCAGTTTATCCAAAGTAAAACGATAGGACAAAAATATCTCAAGCTTAATAACGGACACATAATGTATTATTAAGGAGCAAATTCGGTCAGACATGAATATGGTGTAGCTTTAATGATCCATAGATGCCTAAGCTATAACATTAAGATCGTAAATTCAATCTCTTATATATTCTGAACGTAATACTCCACATTTCAGAGAAAGTCACACTGAAAGTCATCCAGGTATACGTTCCCACTAGTGTCGCAGCTGATATCGAAATAGAATATACGCAGATATAAACTAATCTTTGACAACCACAAATTATTACGAGAAACTTCAATGCCAAAATTAGTGTAAAAATTTAAGTCTGAAACCTTAATTGACAAATTTGGATATGACAATAGAAATGAGATCTAAACTTGTTTGGTGACGGAGAACATGTTCCAGATGAGTTCATTTTTCCAAGAAACCAGATATAGTGGACATGGTATTCACCTTGTGCAAGGCACATAAATGAGATTAACTATGTGTTCAGCAGTCTTACACGACTTTTACAGAAGAAGTGATAATCTTCTCATTCATATAAATATAAACGTTAAATTTAAACGATGTGCATCGACTAAAAGAAAAAGAATGAAAGTGGACCATGCAAGTTGAATTGTAAATAAAGGCGTTTACGAGCAAAAGCTACAGGACAGACTATTGCTTAATGAGAAGGCTACATTTGAGACAGATGTACTGCTCGAACTACTAAGCCATACTCTATACGGCGGGATAAAATTACTGCAATAAAAAAACCCGAGTCGCCCCCAAAAACTTCAGACCAAAATAAAAGAGCTACTAGAAAATACAAGTCATATCGAAAGAAGGAAAAGATCACATAGATTTATTCAAAAATATATGTAAAGAAGACAGAAAGCACGTTAAGCAAGATATATATATAGCAAAAATGTGTTACAAAACTACATCGATACAAGAATATCAAAGTTTTTAGGACAGTTTTGTTGCCGTGGACACATCTAATCACCAAATACTGCGATGGGAAAGGTAATCTAGTCACTAAACAAAAGAAGGCCCTAGAAATAAGATAACTATACTATCTGAAATTATGCGGGTCTGGTAACTCTAAACCAACGGGCTTAGTAACATGGACTATAACAAAATAAAAAAGTACCGTAAAGAACGGAAACTGAGATAAAGCAAGACCTTAGGAAAATCTTGAACGGCACCGACAGGGACTTGGTGAAGAAGATATCATAGCAGAAATTATCAAAGAAGGGGAAGACTCGGTTATGCAGTTTCTTAAATAAATCTTCAATAAATATATACAGGCAAGTCAAATACCAAAAAAACGGAAGAGGTCACAATAATTTTATTATTCACGAAAGGGAACAAGTCAGACCTTTACAATTATCGTCCTATTAGTTTATTATCCCAACTCTACAAACTATTAACTTAAATCATAATTATTCGTCTAGCCAAAGAAGATAACCTTTTATCAATCCGTTGCCCAGGTAGACTTCAGAAATTGATCTATTACCATTGACCATTCAGAGGCTATGAGAATTATTGCCAAAAAGGTCACATAATTTCAAATTTCTTCGTGGTTCACCTTTATTGATTATAAAAAAATGTTAGATGGCCTTAAGTCCTTAGCAGTGTTTCAGTCATTACGAATTGCCAAAATAGACTACCGCTAAACTCATCTAACGGAAAACATTTATCAATGTGAAAGTGAACCTCCTACCATAAACCAAACCATTGAAAGTGGAGAGGGAATAAGAAACGGGGATACCCTCTTTCCGAAACTGCTTATACTGATATTGAAGGACATCTTTAAAATTCTGGATTGGGAAAATAGTGGTCTCAATATAGTAAGAAATAGATTGAATAATCTAAGACTCGATAACAACATTTTCTTATTCTCAGACGGCTAGGATGACCTCAAAACCACGACAGAAAGAATTAAGTCATATTTTTCACGGATTGGGTTGGAAATGATCTTATGCAAAACCAAAGTTATAAACGATGAAATGGTTCCACGAACATTAAGATATACAAAACCGTTTTACAAAGAGTAAAAAAAACGAATACCTTGGTCAAGACGTTGTTATGGGTAAAGAAAATCAAATCAACGAGATTGACCGGCGCGTAAGGTTAGCACGATTAGTCCACTCCAAAATGGAATTCACCTCCAAATCAAAATTAAGGCTGAACAGAAAGCTCGTATAGATGGCCAGTTTATTTTACCAGTACTTACATATGGTGATGAAACCAGGTTACATGATTCCAGGTGTTTACAAAAGAAATCCTCACTGAATTCATAGTGACTCAGAGAGCAAATGAAAAAAAAATAATAGGAATTATGCTGATACAGCGAAAGAAGAACAAACAGATGATAGAGGAAAACAGGGCAAACGTATTGTGAAATTTGACAATGGGTTATTCACGTTGCTAAAAAGCAAGACTCCTAGTGTAATATGCTAGTGGAATGGAAATCGTGGAAGGAAAAGCGTCCTAGTGTGTTTGAATTTTTATTTCAATTTCTCTTACCATACTTAAAGTCCATTACTTTAATAGAAATAAAAAAAATAAAGCCTGTTTTTATATACAAGATAGTAATCGTATTCCTATCCTAATAAGAGGAGTAGAGCAACCACTGGTCTATCGAACTTAACGCCCATGTCAAATGAAAGTACAAAATTTTAACGCAATCATAGATATTTGTTTCCAAATTTTTTATAATTTTTTTTGGTTTTTTAATTAAATTTAAACGCACAAATCATTTCATTATTTGCTAGAGCATGTTTGAAAATATTATACTTTATTAGACGAAAATAATAAAAATTTTATCGAAGTTGAAATTAACTAGAATTTGCAGACTAAACTAACAGATTTACAATCATTACTTTCGAAAATTTTACATTAATTTTGTTAAAAAAATTAAATTAATATTGCCTTAAAATGAAATTTTAGTATTAACTGCTTAGTTCGTTATTTATTTTTCTTTTGAGGGTAACAAAAAGAACAAAAATGTGTTACCACAGATTTCGTTAAACAATTCTATTATTCCTTTTTACTAATACTGTAAACTTTTTCAAATACTGTACTGGATTGCTGATCCATCAAAATCTTGGTCGGCAGCCCCCAATAAACCATGTCAGTTCTCGTTTCTTCCACAGGATGAACTCTTTGAAACGTTTCCAATAGTTTGTTCCCTTGAACACAAAAATCCACTTAGGTGAAACTTGTTTAACAACGTTCCTTAAATATGGAGATGTATGATATTTAAATCTTATTGACCTCTACTAATTAACAAATGATAAAGAATTCAAGAGATATATATCCGCTACACATTAGGCCTCAAAAAATATGGTGATAATATCTGTCCAGGCCTCCGTTTAGTTCCTGAAAATCTACGCAAGCTTCTCATTTCTAAACACTCTATGTCTTTTTGGGAACATTCGTTTATATTTAGTTATATAACTCGATATGTCCTATCATCGGTAATTCACCGACCATGCACGCTTTCAAAAGTCGTCTGATAAAATTACACTCTTGACTTAACTAGCCCCATTTTACTACCGTTCATATCCTATTTGTATTCATTTTTCACCTCTTCCCCTTTTACTAGAGATATACCAAGTTTTGACCTCTTTCTTTTTAATAACATTTTTAAAGTTTATCTAAGTTGTTGTTTTTTTATGACGTAATACTAACAAAACCTGTTGCAATCGATCTGTGAAATAATTCTAATTGGCTGAAGAAATTTTGCCTAAAACAATAAATTCAACATATTGAAAATAGAATAAATAAATAATATTACTTAATTTTTAATCACAACTAAATAAAACTTTGTTTTTCTAATTCTTAACCAATCTTTACAAATTTCCCACCTATAGATGTTGCCATACAATGAAATCTAGGCCGTGATTAAGAATTAAAAGAAGGAAATTATTTTATGTCACGTAATTTCATTTAATTGTGAATAAAAATGAAGCAATAATGAATTTCTACAAAATTAGCGCCAAATATATTCAATATTTAAATAACATTAGTTATTGAATTGGAGCCACTTAATCGGTTTCAGGCTACATATGGTAGATAGATATTAAAGAAATGAGTAAATATTAAGTATTTAATTTGGCGTAACGTATTTATTTCACAGAAAAGAAAAATGTGTGATCACAGATACTCATGAAAATACTACTATCGTCTATCGAAATTACGGAATTCACATATTATGCTCGGAACAAAAACCGTTTCTTTTTGAAACAGTCCCATATCAAATTAATAGTAAATTATTATGGGAGACATGCATAATTAAAATTCAAGAAAAGTTTTTGGGAGAAAAAGCTTGATCGGTACATATACATGTGGTAATCAAAATTAACAAAAACATTTTCTTTAATTCTGGATATGTTTCCTTTCCCTAATATGAATAAATAATTTTTATGACAGAACCGAATGAGAACCAGGAGTGTAAAAGAGTTTTTAGGTAATTAAATAATGGGAGAGGAAAATTATGATATTAGAATTTATTATTTAGCTATACAATAAAACATGTTACTTCAAGTAAGAGTATTTTACTATTGCGGTAATATTCCAAGATTTTGCGGTAATATTCCAAGATTTTACTATTGCGGTAATATTCCAAGATTTTGGTAATGTATAGCATCCGTAACCAGTTTAGAGTTAGTAATTGTTACTTACACTTTCAATTTCTACTCAAAAAGAAGATATCTATTTTTATTTTGCAACGTAAATTTTGCCACAAATGTTGGGACACGCTTCTTTAAAACTATTTACTTAACCACAGTTTACGTTTCCGATGCATAAATAAATTTAAGTTTTTCGTAGTGTTCGAAGATTATAGATTTTCTGGCTTTATTTACTTTAATATTAGAAAGTAAAAAATTTAATGGCATATATCATGCTTCAGGTAAATATTAATAGGGTAGCAAAAATTAATCGCACATGTCTGGTATTTTTCATTAGATTAAAGACAGTATTGAAAACAGTAGTACTATTATATTTATCTTGTTTAGTATCTGCCAATTGGCAGCCTCGTTTCTTTGTCTCTAGTACTTTTATTTTAAAATATATTCATAGAGGGTTTTAAATGAGATTTAACTTAAAATATCTTAGCGAATACAAACAAAATAAGTAACGTGTTAAACGACGGTAACATTATTTTCTACACTTATCCTAACATTATTTTATACGCTAATCCACTAGACTTGATCACAAATGTTGGTCGATCTGTGATCAATACTGTGATACGTAAATACCGAATAATCTTCACAACAGCATCTACATAGACACCGGAATACATAACCTGTCAAGAGCACTGACCTGAGTGACTAATATTTTAGAATAACACGTGTTTAGAGAATCTCAAATCAAAAATTAATAAAGTGCAGTGGAATATATTCTAGTGGGTATAGGATGGATGAGTCATTACCCTGTATTACTATTTGAGTGTTAGTATTATTCGGCTTTACTAATACAAACGCAAAAGTTGAATATCATATTACGTATCCTAATATTATAAAATGACATAGAAGTCAAAAGAATGTGATTATCAGCAACTTTGTTTTTTTATATTTGCACAATGTAATCGGTAATTTTGAGTAAGAAATCTATTCGGTAAAAGTAATAAGCAAGTAAAAATTTTCATCGTATTTAGAAAGCCTCAACTTCGCGAAAAATGATTTAATTAAAAAAAAAAATCAAAACTTCTGCTGCAGATTAAAAAGAAAAACAAAAAATTCTCAAATATTTTTAAACTTTAAGCGATGTAGGAGATGAAATATATTTTCCTTAAAAAATGTATTGATTCCATTTTAATGTGCAAACGATTCGCTTTAATTTCGGTTTTGGGGTACCGTAGCCGAATCGCGAACACTTATAGTTCCGCCATATCCGTCTCTCTTTTAGTTCGTCTGTGTGATAGAGCCGCTTTACTCGTAGATTATTAATGCTACAAGTGCCTTTCGGAAATGGGCATGGTAATATATATTTATACCGCCTACAAAGTAATGAAATAAAAACATTTAATAAAAAGTTTATAGCGTGGGTATCTCCCCCACATGTAAAGTGAGGATGATTTTTGCAGGGTATATCTTTAAAGTTACTTGTCCCTATATCCTTCCAGCTAAACCATTATATATATATATATATATATATATATATATATATATATATATATATATATATATATATATATATATGTACATATATAGAAAAATTAGAAGAAAGAATATTACACCTAAATAAGCTTTATGTGTTTACGAGTAATATTCTATCAACTTATGATGTGTAAGTAGTTGGCTTGTAAAAAGTTCATGTAAACACCATAATAGTGACTTAAATCAATTGCGAAAATAACTTTGTATTTGAAAAAGTATATTTATTATAAATGTGAAAGATAAACTTGGCGACTTATTTACCTGAAGAAAAATAATATTAATTAAATATGCATCATGTTTTTAAACCTATGAAAGTTTTTGCACACAATTTTAAAAATCAATATTTGTAAATATTTTCATAGAAACACCTTGTACTCTTAAATATGTATAAGCGCCTAAATGTATATGGAACATCCATAGCGTCTGACGGTCTTTTATGTAATACGGAGTCGTGCTTTGAAAAATAATTAAATGAATTTTCTTCGGTTTTTTTCTGAGTTAGAGGTATCCCCGATTATAACGCATAAAAGTCAGCTTTTTTCAAGTGTCGGTATGACCGAATCTGCGGTAATATTTACAAGTAATAAAGTATCATGGCCATTTTATTAAAATATTCTATAGATTTTTCAGATGATGAAAGTTCACACTTGGTACATTTACTTACATTGCGTCTCGTTAGGTCCGGTAAAATGTGGGGCACTCTGTCAAACAAGACCTTTAGTGATAGTATCACGGTCAAATATTTTCGATGGCCGTGCTTATGACACGCATCAGTACACATGTTTCATGTTTATAAAACGGGAATGGGTTATCCCACAAACGTATATATTATTTTACCGTGAATTTATTCCTTTGGTGGGACGCTGAGGAAACCATTTCGATATAATGTTTGCTTGTTATTATCCTACATTAAGTTTGAGATACTCTATATAAAGACGAATGTGATGTTCTTTCTATTTTGAAATTATGTTTGTTGTTTTAGTTATCTAGTATATAATGTATATATATATATATATATATATATATATATATATATATATATAAATATATATATATATATATATGTATATATATATATATACACAAAATCTACGGTAGCAATATATTTTGCGTGATTGCATAATTCTCGATTTTTGTGAGATACGTTGACACTTTACGTTCATAATAATGCATTTTTATACACTTATTTAATACATAGTACCTTCTTATATAGTTGCAAGAAAATTGTTTTTATACATATATGTACATTTGCCTATTTTATAACTGGTTAAATGAATATCAAATTATAAGTTTGCAATATAATGTACATAATATTTATATGACATAAATAATCAAAGTATTGTTTAAGGATTTGTTTTAATTATGATAATGTCAATTTAGATAACAAGATAAAAATATCTCAAAATATTCCAGTCGTTTGAACATGCAGCATATTATACATATTATTTATTTCGAGTACATTTCCAAAAACTCCCTCAAAACATGTGTTTTTCCTCTAAATTATTCTTTTTAATAATACTAAATATCAAAGCATCAAAATATTCCCAGAAACACGTAAGGTTATACAGGAGCTATAGAAAAAATATGGTATTTTAAAAGTGAAATGGATTGTCAAAAAATTTTGACAATCCATTTAGTTTTTTCAAAAAAAATATAATTTTATTTTCCTTGACCTTTTCTTTTACACATTATGAAATATTTGTAGGATGCTCGGGAGTAACTATTTTTAAACGGTAAACCTGTCTAACAAACTTGTAACGACCGATCTTGTAGGTTGGCTTATTTTAGAGAGGCCACTTTAAGGGTATTGGTACTGAAAGTGAAAGTTTTACATAGTATTTACTGAGAAAATTTTTCATTTCTGATGAATATATGGTGTTCTTTTTGATACGCGGGGTGAAATAAATATTGTGTAAAAATTAATATTATTTCTTGTAATTATTTCAAAAAAATTAATTTAAAATGATCGTATATCACAAGATCCAATTCTCCATTATGGCGTGTGTTAACGAAATCTTAAAACCGTGAAAACACGTTTTAAATCATTAGAAGGTTAAGTTAATAAAAGTTAGTTAGTCAGTTAATACCTGCACAAAATTAAAACAAAATGGACTTAAAATTTCACTTTTTGCTTGTACGTTGTTAAAAGACAACGATGTAAGTGTGAGTTGATATTGATATTAATATTTAAATCGTTGTAAAGTTAAATATTATTAAACTCGAGAAATTGAAAAAAAAAGTTTTGTTAAGTTTTATGTATGACAGTAGCCATTTGAGTTGCTGTGAATTTTATCTAGGCATTAGTAAGGAAGGATGCAGTCGGTTGAGCCACGGGGTCTAGTGCATCACGAATAGTAATATGCAAACGTTACGTAATAGATACAAGCGGGGGACGTGGAGGGGTAATCGAGCCAAGCCGCCATTGTTTCAGTCGCCAGCTGGCGTTCCATCTGTGTTATGTTTTGGCGCAAAAAGTAAAAATAAGTCGTTTCGTTGAATTTCTGTTTTCAACACATGTTGTGATCATACGGCAGGGAATTAAGTGTAATTTACTTTGAAATTTGTTTTTATAAATGATTTTAATGTATTTATTTTTTTGTAATTTGCAATAGTTTTTGGGTTATTCAATAATTTATAAGTAATTTTAGGAAAGAGTCAATTGAGTTAAAACAAACGAGGTCGAATGAGTCATTTTCAAGTAACGTCGACATTTTTATATTGATATATAAGTAGTTGCTTTGTCTATATTGTACATGTGTTGTCTAGGTTTTGAATCTGGTGGTTATTCACGCCACACACAATTATTTCTATATTCATAGGTTTTTTTTATGATGCGTACTTACAAGTGGAAAACAAGACGGGCTAATATATCCAAAGAGCAAATAAAACAAGCTGCAGATGAAGTAATGAACTGGAAAAGTATTTAAAAAGCAAGCGGTTCGGTAACTGATGACGAATTTAATAATTTTATGCAATATTTTGTTAAGCATTTGAACCCAACGCAGGAAACACCTATTTTATTATTATTAGACAACCACTCTTCTTATATAGCTATTAAATCAATTAAATTTTCCAAAACAAAATTGAGAAGTAATGCTTCCATATCCATCTCATCGTACTCATAAGCTGTTAGATACCCCTGTTCAAAAAATATATTTTTTGAATGGCCCATGACTTCAAAGTAACGCTGGCCAAAATATTTCTATGTATGAAATACCAAAATTAGTAGCGACAGCTCTTCCATTGGCAATGACACCCATGAACATAATGAGTGGTTTTCAGAGAGCAGGTATTAACCCTTTTAACAAAGATATTTTCCTAAGGCTGACTTTATGCCATCATAAGTGATAATTCGTTTAGAACCATAATCCCAATCACAAGCACATCTGACAACAGAAGCAGAGGTACAGTTGCAATGTCCAGGAACTGAAATAAGGGCAGCTTCAGCGACAGTTAAGGTGAAGGTAGAAAAGTGTGTGCTTTTGTCATCGGCCGCTACAGCGTCAAGAATTGAAGAGAATAAATAAAATGAAAGCTCAAACATTAACATGCTATCTATATCCAGAGGTGATGTCCCATTTTTCCCGGAATTTGTGAGACCTTTACCTAAAGTTGGACCCAGAAAGTAGCATTCCACAAGACGAAAAAAAGAACTTGTGCTATTTTGAGTGACACAACCGAAAAAAATCCGCCCGCTTTAGTACAAGAAAAGTTAAAACAAAAAAGAAGATAAACAAGTCCAAGATAAAGAAAGTGAAGAGAGCAATTATTAAAAGTTCCTCAGAGTTTGATGAAGAGATTAAACCTATTAAGAAAATTTTGCAAAAAGGTCGATAAGAAGAATAAGAGGAAATAAGTAAAGACAAGTGAACAATGTTCATTAAACACCTAAGAGGAAAATTACTTATATTTAGTGTCCGTCGAGTCCTATTCAGATTCTCGTACGAGAGAAAAATGGCTGCAGTGCGCTTGTTGCCGGGAATGGGCTCATGTTAAATATATTTCGGATGCTGGAACAGTTTAAGTTTGCATGAACTGTGAAAGTAACGGAACAGGCCACAATTTTTTTTATTGTCACGTTGCTTTTTTTAATATAAAGTTTATTAGAAATTTAAGAAAGATTTATAGTTGTATTTCATATGTATATTTATGTAAAACATTTATGCCTACTGGGTCAACAAATCCCTTTATGTGGTTCATTCAACACCCTAGCTCTTAGGTCTAATGAGCTATATGACTTTTTTTATTTTAAAATAAAATTAGACTTACAGAGAATATAAATTTTAGAAATTTTTTTTAATAGAATTACATGACAAAATAAATAAATAACTGATTTGAAGTCATTTTTTTTTACTTTAAATGGAGCCTATCCCGATTTGAACAAAATCATGATCAACACGCCCTGTCCTATAATAACGAACGGCGAAAGAGATATACTTAATCGAACAACCGGTAGACTTTTTTTAGGCCCACATGAAATGCTCCTAATTATCGTTGGGCAAAGAAAATAGAAAACACTTTGATAAGTTTCCCACGACAAAACTGCTCCGATATTTAATTATTATACATTAATGAGCTGATAAAGAATCGATATTTAATTATTCTCTATAACGATACCGTATTTAAACAGGTAATGTATAATACACATTGTGTAACTGAAAAAAGATTAAAATAACATGTTATCTCTATGCACGCCATCACAAATATTGAAACATGCATGCATATGTTTCAATATTTGTATATATAAAGAATTTTAAAAGCATACGTCATTTAGCATACAGATATGACACTAATAATAGGTACGTTTAGCTAGATTACTTATTTATACCTATCAATTAGCAAAACTAAAAATTATTTTGGTACACTCGTTAGTAAAATTTTTAATTCTACGCGTGATTGAAAACTTAAACGTTCATATGTAAAACTAAATGTGCCGCACGGTTTCACTCACGTGAAGATCGTAATAAGAAACAATTTTGTTATCTCCCATATGTTGCCCTTAGTTATAAACTATTACCTTATTAAATTTTATTAAAAGCCGTGCAATATATTTTGCGTGATTGACGCACAAAATAACATACAGACGGAGAGACAAAAATTAAAAAAAAACATTTCCTGCTTCCATTATCATTCTATGCACTAAAAGATTCACTATTTTTAAAATATTTTCCATGTTCCGAATTTACTCTCTTAGACTTTTATTACATGTATCGATAATAAACTATTAATTTCTAAACAGAAAATTATTAACACGTGAGGTATGATTTTAAAACTAATAATTATTTTCGTATAAACAGTAAACCTTGTTAAATTTTTGCCATTTTACTGTTTGTGTGACTTTATGAGCACGGTGGAATCGCACAACACAGCAATTATATATTAGCTTTTATCGTTTTATTAGAAGTATCCTATTTTAAATATGGCTGATGTTACATTAACGAGAATCGATATTTAATACGTGAAAAATTAGTTTGTATGCAAACGGCTATAAAATTCGAATTTTCATATGTAAACTAACATGAGATTGATTTAAATACGAGTTATAAATATTTGGTGAAGGTATAATTGTTTATTTTCTAAAGAAATAATTTTTTCTAAGAGTAATTTTTTACGTAAAATGTGAAAATATTGAGCTATATTACTATGCACTTTTTAGCTTCAAGATATTTTAATCCCGTTCTAGGTATCAATGCCAGTGGCTTGGTTTAAAAAAAAACATTTTGAAAACTATTTGTTTCAAAGATATTATATAATCGTATTCATCTGTAAAGTATAGATGTATCAAACATATTAATACAACAAATTACTTTATCCTTGTATTATTTGAAATAACTAAAGCATACGTATATACAAAATAATAAACAAATAACTTTCTTTGTAATATTTAAAATTCAGGCATCCGTGCAAGGGAATTTGTTATTTACCTAAGAAAAGTCTAGATGCTCATTTGTTGTTTGTCTGATTTTAATGTCACTTGAATTGAAGTTAATGTAAAATTTTATGAATTGAATGTCTTTAGGTTACTAATAAACATAAACACCCTTAATTGATATGGAAATTGCAATTATTTTTGATGTATTGAACTTACTTATCAAAATTTTTGTCCTCATTTTTATTATGATTGGTGATTTTGCATTTCTGGATTGAACATGAAGGCATGACGCTTACCAATCTTTTCTATTGAAAAAAGAAACCGTGAAGATGAGTACATGGACTATTTCTATTGTGGTCGTACCTTGTGTACTTTATGTTTCAGCAGGCGCCATCTGGTGGTATTTATATTGTATTATCTCATGAATAGCCTGCTTTTGAAAGCGGATAGACTTGAGGAGTGGCTTCCGCTACCTCGAAGATCCCTACAATTTCACGAAATGTCTATCACATCGTAGTGCGGCAATAAGTATAAAGTATTGAGTAGATTCAAAATTTCTTTTCGTGTTATTTCTTTGTACTATATTAGTCATATAATTCTGGGTGAGATTTTAATAATGGGTGTTATCTTTACTATCCTGGATGAAATTTGAGTGAATGATTATTTCTTGTTTGCAAATATAATAAATTCCTTTCATAGAACAAATAATATTAAATTGACTTGCTAATTTTGAGTAACCTAGTTATTATAAGGGTATATTGATTGCGAGCACTTCATTAGTGTCCATTAAGAAAAAAGAAAATAAACAGCATACATTTCCTCGCTATCTGTTCCTATCGATAATATTCCAATGGATCATATATGTAATATGACGATTTATGTTAGATAATACAGAACTTTATGGCATATAATTAATTAATTAATTAATACTTTTCAATACGTATAAAAACGATCCGCCTTAGAACATGTGTATACGTATATTCTAAATAGTTTCATTTTACGATAACCTTTAACTATGACGACATTAAAAGGGAAGGGGGTTGTGAAACATTCAGGCCAATTAAATAAAAAACAGCAATCAAAATAATTAAACAATGAAACATTAAAAATTATTAAGTAATAAAATGTCTGTTTGAAATTTTGTTAGTAAGTAATGATTTCATAATAAGTTACTTAGCCCTTCACCTGAATTAAGCCATTTATAGATTTCAGTAGACGTTAATTTACACAGCTGAATGTGTTCCTAACAATTTCCTTCATTTTCTAGTTTTAATGTCTTCTGAAACTTCTTTACCGTTACCTACGTCTCTTTTTGTTGGATATTGGCGAGAAATTATATATCCTAATTCCGTTTTATGAAATGTAAACAATTAAATATATGCATGTGTATGCACAAATGTATATATGTATATATATATATATATATATATATATATATATATATACATATGTATATATATATTTCAATTAAATTAGTATAGCAATCTGAATACAAAATAAAATGATTTTAATCAATACAATTTTTTTGGACGTTACTTCGTCCTTTGGCAAGGTTTATTTATAACACGATATTACGCATAAATACAATTATTTGGTTGTCAATATTGAACGACACCATTAGTATATCGCATGAAGAAACATTTATTGCATTTTGATTTTTTGTAAATATTTTGTTAATAGAGTTTTTCTGATTTTTTGAAATATTTTCTTTAGGATAACGAAATGTTAAAATGTGATTATGACTCAATAAAGGTTGAAAATGAAAAATATTATATTTTCAAACAATTAATCATTCCAATAAAAGCCCAAACTAAAAAAAAAATATATCTTTAATGATTATTCTTGTTTTATATTTCTGAGAATATAGTCCGAAGTAACGACAAACAAATCTGATACTGCATCAAAATGCGTCAATGCCTAAATTACCCCAATAAAAGTATGACATAGTCACTATTCATTACTAAATCGACCAACTTAGTACCTATATATATATATATATATATATATAAATATATATATATATATATATATATATATGTACCATAGTTGTACAATTTTGCAGCAGGAGTAGCACACTTGTCAGAACTATAGCAAAAAAGGGTGATATCTAGACTTTGAACTGCCAAACAACGTAACTATGTTAAGGGCCTTAATAGGGCAGCCATCTTTATCTACTGCATACATGAAGCCTACTAGTAACTTCCTAGTGTATGGGTGTTATCTTGAAAAAATGTAGTTTTGTTTTTCTTTTAACTCCAAAAATACTTTTCCGATCACAACAAAACAGCATCAGTAAAACCATATATGAACCAATAACGAATAGCCTGCCATTTCCTCTCTTGTCAGGTTCTAGCTTAAGCAGTTTTTCTTTAGTTTTTATAAGACATAGTTTAAACTTTTTGGTAGCATAATTTAAAGGCGCAAAGGATTTCCGAACTGAGGAATTTCTCGTTTTCTTTTTCGTTCTGCTGTACTATCAAATGAAAAAGTTCGTCGTCAATCCGATCAATCGAAACTTTTGAAAGTATACATATGTATATAAATACATAAATACACACATACATATAAGTCTGTAGAGTTCGATAGGATGCGCGCTTATCAAATAATATTTTTTTGGGAAACATACCCCTACCCTTACTTCCATTGACCTCCTCCTTGAAGTTACAGCAATGCTTTCAACAAATGGGTATAAGAGGATTTTCTTTGAATTGCCCTCGAAACCGTAAGGCGAAAATAAGGCGTAACATTTTTGGATATGAGCCTTTATTACGTCGTTATAATGAAATCATTTACATTTCATTAAAATATGTTTTTTAATTGAGAATTTTCTTAATGATTTTCTGAATGATGATGAAAAAATATTTAAGTTTATTAATATCATAAACAAGGAAAATTGTTCGAGTTAGTTCCCCTTTAAAAAATTGAAGGAAAATCCTATCTAATCAGCCAATCTATCGTTCTTCCTGTATAATGTTATTCCCTACGTTCAATATTCAAAAATCAGTAATAACGTCATATGACTTTTCACTGCGGTGCACTTAACGACGCTTAATATTTATGTTGACCTTAAATAACACATGTCACGATCGGGATGAAATTTTATTGATTATGTTGTCGTATTTGTACTACGAAGCTTATGAAAACTAGCTCGTTATATTAACCCGACAATACTTGTTTGTTTAAAAATAATATTTACATTTCAATCACGAGGAAGGCAGAAAAACTACATATTTTATTTTATTAAGTAATAAAAGAAGAAAATAACATACAATGAAAGAAACAAATATTTTTTTATCAAATTTGGTCAAAAAATATTTGTTTCTCACAAATAAACTATATTACCGGACTTTAAACTGGTGAATTAAAGGCATGTTAAAAAGCTAAGACGAATAAGTCGCATAAATTGGTATGATAGTTTCAAAGATTCTACATGATTCCTAATAACGTACAGCTTTTTACTTCGTGTAAATTAAGTGAAAATGAAAAACAATCCCAAAAAAATAAAAATCGATGGGAACATCAAAACAATAAAGGTCGATTTACAATTATCTATTGGTATAGGATGATTCCTTTTAAAAATCTCAAAAAAACATTACAAAAATAGGTAGCAAAGCAAAATTGTTTCTTCTAATTAGTAACTATGAACTCCGTTACTTATTTAAAAAAATTTATAATTGGGAAAAAATATTTAGGAAATATAGACAATTAGCACGTATTAAAATTAACAAATTTAGCCATTATACAAAACTAAAAATCTTTAAGCTTCGTAACTGTGGTGAAATTTCAAATCATCCTTTTATGTGCCGGTTGGCAACAGATATTATGTTAGGTTAGGTTAAAAAATTAAGACCCTGTATTAGATACACAGATGAAAAAAATTATTTACAAGTAAGATTCTTTTATTTTCAACATACGGAAAATAAAAAAAATTACAAAAGAAGTAGATTATAAAGGTACAAAAATGAAACTGATAGATGACATATTTGGTATACGTACAATTGAAATAAAATCTTAAATATATGAATCAATTCATAAAAGACACGAACATGACGAAGCAAATATTTAGGTGTTTAATTGTTTGACATCGCATGATATAGATAATAGATTGTGTCAGTTACGTAAAGGAAAATAGATAAATATTGCGGGGAGTATTTCATAAGCATTCATGAAACTCGAGCTGTTGTCGTCGCGTAAATAATCAGATTGACGCAAGACGCAGACTATCGGATGACAAAGCTGTAAATTTCGCCAGCTTTATATTTAGCTAGTATCCTATTTCGTTTCCGTTGCCATTGTGATTTTCCGCGTCCGAAGTGGCATCGATCATATGTGGAGTTTAGTATCCGTATCAACTCTTTTGGTTGCAAAGAAAGGGACAAACACAAATAAGATTTTGCATTTATTTTAGAATGCGTACTATTAAAATGCAAGTAATTAAATTTTGTCCGTGATGTAATTATAAATACGAGAAAATAACAATATTGTACCTGTATGCTTGAAATTTTACAAATGTGTGTTTGAGACGGGAGTTTTACTTGATGTATTGCACGATACATATATTACTGATGTATCCCCACGAACGTGTAAATTAAAAGGAAACATCGTGTGTTATTGCAAGAATTATATTAAAGTAAAATTGAGGCTTATTTTGAGGTAAATCTTTACCTCTTATTCACAAAATATTTAAATTCAAAATGACTGAAAATACCTACATTTAAATATCGACATTTCAAGGATATATCACTTTAAATAATATTAATATTTAATAATTTATATACATATATCCTAAAGAATTAATTTTAGATCAATGTTTTATAACTTAATACTTGTCTTGAATGAAGTACAATAAAACTTGTATTAAGCTCCGTTTCAGAATCCTATTAAATTACGAGGACTAAATCGTACGGATTTTTGATAAAAATGATTAATTTTTGACCTACTGATATCACTACAATATTCATCTACACATAATGTTAAATCATATAATCTACATATTGCACTATTTACTGATAAGTTTGCACATAATTTTTATTATTGATCAAAAAACACCAACTTCCACCTTATTATAATTATTATAACCATTTCTAGGGTTAAAAGTAATTTGTATGTTAATTTGAAATATAGTATAGATATATACAAAGTTTTACGATAACCTCTCCTGACATTTAGGCATGTTAGAATAAAAGGTATGCAAGGCACTCCTTACTATATCAGTAATGCACTAAAGTAGCTCATAGTGTACTAATTAAATAATTTTTGGCAAATTATGGTACTCAAGTCATTTATGGTTAAAAATAAAACATATGATAATCGTTTATTGTTTCCTTATTTATATACAAAATGGCATTTTAAAAACGGATATTTTTTTTAATTACGAAATAATATTAAAAAATCGACAATTGTTAAAGGAATTGTACAGAAATTAAAAACATTAAGAGAATAGTTAGTTTTGTATAAGAAGAACATGTAATTTTTTATCCTGTCGCAAAAACACTAAACAAGTCATAAATTCAACACCTCACTAAAAATCGACATTGAAGAGTCCTTGAATAGGCTGAAAAAATAATAAAAATCCCATCAAATGCATAAAGAATTCCACCACACAACAATAAAATATTATTAGAAGTAAACACAAAAATAATTAATTGATAACTTCAAAACTAATCTCTATATAGTTTCCACTAGAGCGGTTGTTGTAAAGTTAGTCGTTGTAAAGGAACGTATCGACCGACCGCCGCAATTTACAAGTAAAATGTTTCAAAGTTTCAGTTTCAAAAACTTTACAAGTAATTACCCGAACTACATTTCACGTTCGAAACTAAATCTCTAAGTTTCTTCAAGAAAGGCTTTAGGCTTTACTTGCTGAATTTTATGACGGCGCAGATAAAAATTATTTTGGAGCAGGCGGTTTGTTTTTTTCAATAGACAAATACTTTTATCGAATGGTAAGTTAAACACATATTTGCATGTTACTGAATTATTTCGTAATGTATATTTTCAGTTATTATGGGATATTGTCCAAAGGCTAAAATAATCGTAACATTTTGAAATAAAGTGTTCATGGACATGAAAATCATAAAATAATGATGTATAAAAATGTATTGATGTGTATAAAAATGATGCATAAGAAACATTTCATTACTGCAGTCTGGAGTTATTTTTTAATTAATTGAAATCATGTTTTCCTATTTTTTTCGGGGGCAAAATTAAGAATGTAACGTTATTTGATATCAAGAAGTCACATGTCTCGTAATACAAAAATATTAATACACATTTCATTTGCAATTGATTGAATCGCTTCTACACTGTTTCGATTCTTTAGCTTGTACGTAAAACTTTTTTAATCGATTTGATATTAATTATGTAAACAATAGACAATTTGAAATTAGTAACATGCGATTACAAGTTTGCATGGCCCAATTTTAACTAAATATTAAATTACTCTTAGTGTTTAGTGAGAAGAATTGAGAGATGGATCAGATGTAAATTACGGTAAACAATTTAGAAAAGTTCTAGATTCTCACAAATTATCCTGTTGTCATCTTACAAAAATTTCATCGTTGGATGAGCTTATAACAAAAAATTGTACTAAATTCGAATTGGAATTGATTCTCAAATTTACATTTTTGATATTGACACTGACATATCCATGAAATAAAAATTTATTGCATCATATACTTCTAAAAAACACTAAAAACTACTTGTTGATTGACATTAATCAGGCTAAATAAATGTTTTATTCTATGCTTAGTTACCAAACTTCAAATCAAATATGGTAAAAGTTTTTTCTAAAATATTTTTCTTCACTTGAAATTTAAAAACAATTCTAGTCTATTCTTGATAATGAAATTTTTATCATTATATTTATTTTTCGTAGGAAAAATAAGTAAATAGTCTAATCAATTCAGTTTTCTTTTAACGCAAACTTCAGTAAAGGAATACCGGCAGGACTTTATTAGCATCACTTTTATCTTAATTGAAATGAAATAGAAACTTAATTTTTGATCACGTTATTGATTTTTGATCCCCAGAATATGACCTTATTCTTTTATGATGCTATTTACTGCGGGGTAAATCACATTTATCCGGAATTGAGTAAATATACATATAAAATATGTAAAATATGTAGCACGAGGATAGTACGTAGAGATAACTTATGAAGAATATGCGGTATATATTAAGGAAAACAAATCAAACTTTGAGAAAGTTGTGAGAAACTTAAAGCTTTATATCTCAGCTAACCTTTTCGAGAAGAGGAAATTTAGCTATCTAAATTTTGACGTGTTTCGCCGCGTACCTACAAATAAATACGCCAGTTCGGTTTTGCATATCAGTTTGTGGCAGATAAGATCATCATCATTCATCTTTTCATTTCAAAACAACCTTGCCAAGGTTGTTTTATTTGAAGATGAAATTACGAGGAACACTAAAAAGATAGAGAAATGATTATTTGTTGTTTTCCAGTTATTCGCGTAAAATTTCAGCTATAACTTAATTTTGTTTATCATAATAGTACCACTGCAAATATTCACGGACCACTTAACAATTTCTCTGTACTTGTAACAAAAATATGTGGCAAAGCAGAGAAAAATGTGTAATATAAAACCTACTGCGTGTAGCACTGCATGAATATACAAGAATGTTGGGTAAATCTAATTTGCAATCAAACTCGGATAAGGATAATTTTGGTATTACCATACTAACCTTCGTCTCAGAATTAATCTACATTTGAATGGATATTTATGGTGTGAATTACGAATATTAATTATAAAGAAAAAATGTAACTTTAGACGATAAGAAGACAGATATTTTTTAAACAAGCCATATTTAGTTACTAATCGTCATTAAAATATGTTAAATAATAAAATAATACCTAATAATTACCTGATGTTAATTTTTTTACGTTATGTCTATTTCATGCATATGTCTTTGTTATATCATATTCCACTCTCACGATAAAAACAGCAGAATTTAAGAATTTGGAATATAATTTTTACCATAGAGCAAAACTCTGCAGATTATATAATGAAGTTTTTAATAAGATATCTCAGAAAATATTACATAAAGCATAATGTCCTTTAAACCGAAGGGTTTTGATTGAAATGAACTTCGAATTCAATACATTTTTTTACCTCAATATATCAATACAACGTACAAAACCACGGAATAAGACGAGGATGCTAAGATAATATGACTACTGTATAAAACAATTTTTGGAATTCACTTTTGTGACATGAAATTTTCAAATGAGACCTAATAACAAATGGAACCGATTTATTTGCATCACTGAGACAGAAAATCATTTGTCGATTAACTAAATTACAATATAATTATAACAAAATATTATCAAATAGACAAAATATGAGGAGTACTGCAATAAAGGCAATATAAGGACAACGACATGACAGATATTAACAGAAACAAATCTAACTTTATGAAAGTTTTGGAAAACTTAAAGCTTCGTACACGCCCAAGTTTTTTTCGTACGAAGGGGAAATTTAGTTATATAACTTGTTTCAAGTTTTTTCCTCCAATAAATGTAATTGTTTCCTTTGACATATTTATATAGAGAACTTGACATTGTACGTGAGCATTGCTTTAGATTTATTCTTGTTCATGTTTTTATACCTATGGCTATAAGAATAAACATCTCAAATCATAGTTTGCTATATAATTACTTGTATTGCCAGGCGTACCTGAAAATACAATTTTAAACCCGTGTTAATTCGTATGAAAGACAAGTATAATTTTTTAAAAGATCAATTGTTCATACAATTGAAATTGAGCGATACGAGAGGAAAAACTTCGGTACGATCTTAGGGAAATTTGGGGCTACAAGAAATTTAACGTGCAATTAATTTATAATTAAGAATTTAACTTGGCCATTATCAATATCCCAATACTTTATTTGTTAGTAAAATTCTTAGTTTCCTTTATTTTTTTTAAATGATTTTCAACTGATAATATGTGAATGTATTTATACGTAACTTTAATACCACATGTATTTTTTGATTCCAGCTAATTTTATTTTATTAGTAAGAAATTAACTAATCATTTAGGAATGTCAAAGTTTTTAGGAAAAAAATTACCACGAAAAATATAAACTTACACTCTTTTATCAGGTAGTTTTTATTGTATTTTATTTCTCACCGCGCTACTAATATATATACGTTTATGCTATAAATGCTTATTTTTCTCAAACTCCCAAAAAACAAATGTCTAAGATTAGTTACATTGTGAAAAATTGGAATTTAAAAACGTATTGAAGTTTTTGTCGTACTTTCAACAATATTGAAAATAAAATTAAGGAGAGGAACTTCCGGTGATGGGTCAACTGGCATTAGCATATATGTCATCTCACGATCGTGTTGTTTGATGTTTATATCAATCAAGTACTTGTCATATTTAACCTCGTCGATATGAAAACCATACGCATATGCACGACATGGGCAAACAATTTAGTGGTGATCGTCTTTTTGAGATAATAATTAATGTTCGCCGTATTTTCATTTTTTCCAAATAGGGAACGTTTGGAAAAAATATAAATCTAATGTCATTCTACTATCTAGCTCAACAACAGTGTTTATTTATATTATTAATAAATACATTCACTATTTTTATACAACCTTAGAGAAAAATTTACTGAATTTGAGAACAACTCACCCTCTTTCACTAAGATAATAATATCAAGAGAATTGAAAATATAATGAAATCATATATAGAATAATATTTAAGTTTTGAAAAATATTAATGTATATTTTTCGGCTCAATGAAGTTCGAGTAAATTTATTACTGTTCGTTACTCCCAGTATTGAATACACATTTATAAAATATTTGTGAAAAGGTAATATTTTATGTGTCTGGAACACTCGAATTGGAACCTCAAATTATACTTGGCAGTTTTTTTTCAATTATGTCATTTCAACAAAAATAACCATTCTAAAATTATTAGGAGTCTAATCTTATATTTTTTGTCTATCCATATCTTTTGTTTAATTATATATTTTTGTTTATTCTATTTTTTAGTGGAAAATATATTTTTACAACATTTTCCGTGCCCAATAATTTTACGAAATAGTTAAAAATAAACCCGTTCATTACGAATAGAAATTGAAAAACCAAATAGTGCGTCCACGTTTAGGTACGCATATAATTAATTGTATATTAGATATTATTTTAAAATATATAAACCAAATAAACTACCTAGCAAAGTTATAACCTTAGCGATTTTTTTAACTTACGTGTAATTTTAATATAATTTGCCCAAATTTTGTTACGTTAATATTTTAAATCCACTTTGAATCTAATGTTGTATCCATGAACAAATTCTCAATGTATGTTTTATCTGTTATTGTTAGATATCAATAAGAAGAATTTGAAAAAGTTCCTAACATTTTTCATTTTTGTCAAATATTGAACGGGATAAAATATTTTTTTCTCGCAGAATTCATTGATGGCAAAATCGTTATTTTATATTTTTCTATTTTAATAGAACAATTTTCCACGAAAATGCCTATATCTTCATAATTAAATGACTAATATAATTTTGCATTGAAGTATTTATTAAATGTCGCTCTGCTAATTTTTATTATTTATTGGCATATATAGTTAAAAAGTTAGCGGGGTGGGGAGATAGACAACTACAGATTGCTTCAGAGCCGTATCAAAATGTATTAGGTTATAATGTATTTCTATTTCATTTTAAAATATCTTTTATGACACACCATTTGAGGGTGTTCGTATTAATAAAAAAATAATTCGCAAGTTTGATATGTGGACATGCTTAAACAAATTTTCTCTCATTTAGTATCAAAAAAGATTAACATATTGTGTGATATTTAAATAAATGACATATAAGTATATTTTTTTCAAGTATGTAACTTAGGTTAAATTAATCGTTATTGTCCACATTTTTTTGAAATAATAAAGTAAATTATAGAGGATAATATAATGAATCAAATATATGTCAAGCTCTTGTAAATCAAGTTTTTTTTTAAATTACTAGCTTTTACCCGCGTTTCGTTGAAGTGTAAAACGGAAATGAGTAAATGGATTAATTTTTTAAATATTCACAAATATTTAAATGACATAATAAGAGGATTATTTTAGTTTATATCACAAAAGGCTATTTTTGGGACACTTCATATTTCTTTCACTCCATTCTTAAAATTCAGAACAATTATTCCACGTTTTATATTTTCATTTTAGTTGTCTCCATAATTGGCTGTTTAAACTTCAATCTACTGGGCATCTGGCCCAGTAAATTGAAGTTTGAACAGCCAATCCAGAAATCTTCTTGCGAAATGTCAGCCTTTTTCGCAAACTTTCGTAATTTCAAGCCCATTGTGTTAAAATTTTTCTATAACCCCATTGTATATAAAAGTTTATGTGCAATCCCTTTGTGTATAAAAAATAAAATGTTACCTATGTTGGAACACGGAGTATCACCTGACCAGCAAAGAAAAAAATAAAAATGATTTTCTATCGATCGGGTACTTTTTAAAACCACTTCAAGATAACAAAATTACCTAGTAGAATTCTTTATTTTCTTAATTATTATATAGTGTAGATTATTTAGCATTGGAAATAGAAGTATTTAACATGAAAGCGTTGATGATTATTACCATTGAAAATGTAATTATACTATTCCTATTGACGTGCGTCTGCGGAAAAACTCAAAAAATATTTAGCATTAAAACAAGTACAACCGTACTATCTTATGTAATAATGAGTTTTTATTATTAAAAAGTTATCCAGTCCCCTTCTCATTGAAGAAATACTTGGCATTTTTTTATCATTTTCATAACTTAACATGGGGACAAATACCATGTAAATCAAGTTTGACAAACTAAATGCTTTACGGTCCAGAACTTTTTCTCTTTGAACTTGAAATTCATAAGTGACCAAACACTTTTTATGGCATTTGCGTCAGCGATTACGATGGATAATCTAGTACACTAATATTATTTTTTGTTTCCGTGCTGTACGACTAAGACGTTTTGATATTTTTGTGCCCAAGTCAGTGTTTTTATGTGATTTTTGCTTACAAATTTTACTTCAAGAGCCAAAAGTCTTCACTATCACTGGAATCATTATTAACACGCTTTTATTAGATAGATCTATAACTAATTAATTGAACCTACGAAATTAAATTTTATGCACGTCTATTGTTGAGTCATCGTGTAACTTGAGGCTTGTGTAGTTTTTGTAATCATAAAATAAAATAATATAATGGACCGATTCCATGAAAAATAACCGGAAGTTAGGTACTGAACTCGATAACGGAACAATGTATCCTAACCGTGCTTGGGCTTATAATTGTTGTATCATCATGCAACTTGACAGGTGGGTACCATCGAGATGATTCAATGAAACAGAACTGGAAATTTAACACTGAACAACGTAATCTACCCCTGTTTGGATTTATAATTATTGTATCTTTATATAATTTCGAGTTTGTGTAGATAGGATGACAACACATTACAATTGTATCATCGGACTAATTCAATCAAATGAAACTGGAAATCATATGGAAGTACTGGATTGCTCCAAGCTTACCGGAAATACGCCTCGGAATTCTGATGCATTGGCTTACAGAGGATGTTTAGTCTCTTACAGACACAGAATAAAAAAGAAACACCTCAGCCTAATCCAATATACTGTCCGGCTAATTTAATTTCTATAGACATTTTTTGAACAAACTGTTGTAAAAGTAGTTCAAAATATAATATGAATCGAGTTCAAAATATTATTCTCTATATTAATGTAAAATTTAAAAAAGTAAAAATAAATCAATAGTATAAAAAACTAAATAGAAGTTATTTTAAAAATACTTCAATAAAAAGTAAAAAATAATTATCGAACCTGTTTCCTCTGTAAAGATTTTAGTGTAAGTCATGTTTGTTATTGACTGTAGTATTTGATAAATACTTTTGCTTCTCAAATTAATATTGTGAGAATGAAAATTCTTGTAATTCTTATAATATTTCAGTTGGATTTCGAAAACAGAAATGTTACGAATGTGGCTTAACTAAAATCCTTACAGAGTAGACGGAGATAACAAATTCGATAATTATTTTTTACTTTTAATGCGTATTTACAAAAGCATTTCTTTTCTTAGTTCTTTAAAACTATTAATTCATTATGAAAACCGACATTATGCAATGACGGACGAGACTTCTTCTCAAACTGTCGTAAAACCATTCACCGTTTCTTTAGCGTCAATTCTTATAAGCTTTTAATATTTCTAAGTATATAGCTTTGTAAAGAAATACAGACAACTTTGAAGAAAAATCGGTGGTGTAAAAATATATAAAACAAAGACAATTTGAGGCTAAAAACATGTTGTAGGAAAGTCATTTTCAGACATTAAAGTAATAATTCGGTTAAAACTTACGACAGCTTTACAGAAAAATCTAAATTTTAAAATAAAACTAAATAAAATTTTGCAAAGTCTAAAAACTAATAAAATAATATTAAAAAACCTTGTAAATCATAACCGAGTTACTTTTTTTTATGATTAATGTTTATAAAATAAAATACACCTGTTAATCGTTTAGAAAATTACAAAGGTTTTAAAACGGCATTCTAACCTGAATGTATCATAAAATCAAAACAAAATACCAAAAAAAACAAATCTGAAATATTAATGTAACACAACCTTTAAACAATTTTTACACAACCGTAAAAAAACTGTATGTGCTCGATATGCCAGTAACTTTCTAAGGTATAGGAAAAAATATTTTTTTTGTATTTACCTCCGAAAATAGTCTTCCATTTATAACTAAAAATTTAGATACTATCTATGAAAGGGATACTTCTGTCCGATTCCAATTTATTAAGTTGTTCTTTAGTGTTTGTAGGAAATGGGTTTATTGTTTTTGGTGAAACAAATTTTTAAGCTCAGAAACTGTCATATTATTTATTCAGATGAGCTCTATCCAATGAAAACTCCGTAATCGATCGGATACTCCCTTCATATAAGCCTTTGAAAACGCACATAGGTTCGTGTGTACATACGTAGAAACACGTGCACATGCTCCGATGTTATTCGTGCTTATTCAATGAAACTTCCATTGACAAATCCCTTCTCCCCTTACTTTCATTAACCTCCTCCATCCAGGAAGAAAGTACTTCCATAATTTTGATAAAAATCGATGAAGTAGGATAACAAAGCGGTAAAGTAGGAAAACTATACAAAAGCGGTATAGTAGGAAAACTATAGTCGAATAGGATCATAAATTTTCGTTACAGTATTCACAAATTATTATCTTTATTAAAGAGTTATATGTACATGTTAAATTTGTAAAATCTAATAGCCTTTTAGAAAACAGAGTATTATTTTCAGGCCTGACGCTTCTTTCTTTAATAAAAAAATGTCAAACGTTTCATTACTTTTGTTAATTATTAAATGCTTAGGTTCAAATATTAGTAATGAATATTAAGGCCTTACTTTACAGAAGAGTAATTGTTTTTGCTAAAGGTTTAATATTTTGTGTGTATTGGAGATTTTTAATATTTTGTAATACATAAATTAAGTAAATATATTTTCATTAATAACAAAACAGTTAATATCAAAACGAAATTGTAATATTTTCAAAATAGGTTGAGGAAATATAGGGATCAAGTTACAGGAAAATACGCTTAAGGGTATATGATTAATATATCCAAAGACCAAAGACACGATGGATAAAACAAATGAAAGTTTGGGTAAGTTTTCGAAAATTGAGAGCCATCTGTACGCCATAAACTTATGATAAGAAATATCAGTTGTTCAAACTAATTTATGTCGAGAAACAATTTTCTGAGATTTTACACTTAGAAAGTCGTATTATGGCATCAAGATATCACGAATTCGGTATATTTTCAGTTTTATTTAGTATATTACTATGATTTATATGTCGAAATTTACCTTTATATCTCTAGTATATGCATATAGAAATTGTTGCATTATATAATGAAAGTATTTTTAAGCAATATAGAATGACCACTAGATCATTTACATATCCTTCAGTTCAGTCTTTTGGCTCCTAACCCGATTTGATACAGGTAATTTAAAAAAAATTAAATATTAGGATATCATTCCAGGAAGATAATAGTTAAACCAAAAGAAGAAGTAAATCTCATTTTTTAGATTACGTACATTATAAACAGAAAAGATCGCTGACATGGCCTTTAGTCTGTTTATATAATACATTCGTTTTTTACGAAGGTACAATAAACGTGGCATAGTGATAGAAATGTTTTTTATTATCTACGTGAGGAACCATTACCCTCTTACTATTATTTTATAATGTTATATGGTATTTATTTTTAGAATTGTATGTAAGCTGATAATCTAATTTTAATATTGAAATAACTCTTAATAGTGGACCACTATTAGTTAAAGATTATTTTCAATTAGATTCATAAAAAAATAACAGATTTCAAAACATATTAAAATTAATAAATCAAGTGTGAAAAATACTTTCATTCCGATCAAAATTATATTTCTCCGT
The DNA here is from genome assembly GCA_039881145.1 of Druceiella hillmani. Classification (NCBI taxonomy): domain Eukaryota; kingdom Metazoa; phylum Arthropoda; class Insecta; order Lepidoptera; family Hepialidae; genus Druceiella; species Druceiella hillmani. Next base: position 38,636,941 of record JAYKKI010000010.1, read on the forward strand.
CATCGATTAACTAAATTATGCCTCAAAACAATACTTACAATGCAATCTGCTTTATTAATGAGTAAGACAAGAAGAATTAATGCCGAGTTGGCGGCTCGCATCGAGAAGTCAGTTTGTGAGTCGGGAGAGGAAGACTGACAAATTTAATTTAGTTACTATTCCCTCATAATATTTAAGTTTATATTACAACAGACGATGATATTCCGATTAGATCTTTCAATGAGCTTTATTGCAGAATTCAATCTTTTGATTTTTAATCTGTGTTAACAATGAAATTGTAAGAGATGGGCCCCTATATATTAAATTATCACAGAAAGTTTTATATTCATAGCATTAGTTAGAGCCCTAAAAAATATTTTAAAAATTTCCATTTGCTTTCGTATAATATTTTTACTAATTTTTACGTAAAGTTTAGTCTAAAACATATTATACTTAAAATTGTTATGCATCGGGAGTATGCGTGTCATTGTTTTACTTTACATAGGATATTTATCGGTCCCTTAAATGGCTAATAGTGATTTCTGTGAATTTGAGAAAACTAATTTTCGGTAAAATACATGTGCCATTGTGTAAAATACATGACGTCATGCTACCGCTAGATCATCTGGACAATCATTCGCTTTATTTAGAGGTATCGTTGACTGATCAAATATATCACCAAAAAAAAAGTAAAGTAAACCTATTTGCGTGTGAGAATTATGCGCATCTTTCTGTCAACAAAATATCATGTATGCAAAAATAGTAATGGGTTTCATAAAAAATTACATATATTTGCTGGCGTGAAATCCATGGAGATTTATGACACTTCATTGCGCTGAGTCGAGATGTGAAAATCCAACGTAAGTGATTCATATATACATAACATTATGTATGTAATTATACATATATATATATTATACATGTATGTAAACTCAATAGACTGCATATCCCAGTTTGCTATGATCAATGATTTTTGAGATATCGGAGTATAAATGGTGCGTCGATAGCAAAACCGAGTATAAATGCGCTGAAAGCAGTACGTTGCGCGAGAAAAAGCAATTACACTACTCCCGCCTTTTTTCATTTGATGTATTGTTTTAAAATAATTATCCCTATCTTAATAGTAATAATATAGCTAAGTGACTATAAGTACTGTTGTATTTTAATAGTCATTATCAATACATGTTAAAATAGAAAAAAGTGTAATATATTTCAGGGTATGTTCGTTGAATTAATGTGTAATGATATACGGGAACAACAGGAATTTTATTTATTTACATGTAAATATAATATAAAAATGATTGGTAATTATATTACTAACAGTATCGTAACATACTTCCTTAGTTTCCGAAGTTAATACAAAAAAATATTATACTATCAGTAAAGCTTTATTGAAAGCTCAAGTTATTTTGATGATGAAGTTGTTGAATAGTAAATTTTATGAAAACCTAGGAGAGCCCAGTCTCGCTTTTCACTTAACTTTAGGTAGGATAATTTAAATGAAGACTCAATCAACATTTTGAACCTTTATTTAATATTTCTTACTTAAATAGCGTTTTCCGTCTGTATATTTTTGAAAGGAATACATTTTAAAGAAGTTCTCAAAATTTGTCAAGACAAACCCATTTTAATATAGATTTAGAGTAATTAATATAGATTTAGGGAGTTTTGTTTCTTTTCATTTTATGTTCTATGTAAATCAATTAACACCAGCAGCGTTGGCCAAATGTTAATAATCTATATTAATCTTTCTCGAATTTTTGCAATACGTACTAATTAAATTATTAATTACTAAATTATTTATTACCAAAGCATAGAAAAAATATTTTATCCCCAAATGGACTTGTTTATATATTGACTCTAACGATAAATCGTTTACATAAAATAATATAATTTTGTTTTGTTTTTCATTATTTTATGACATGAATTTCAGAATAAGATTTATTTCCAAATAAATCTTATTCTGAAATTCATGTTATATTTATTAATTTTATTTCCATGGGAAAATGCGATATTTACAACTAATTTCTTTTATCTTAATTATAGTGCCATTTGTCACCATACTGGGCAATGAGCGATAGTTTTGTCGGTTGTTGCTTGGACAGGTTTAGGAAGATGACCTATGTCACATTCTATTAATATTTATATGCCTTTATCGTAGCATAACTTGGGGAAGTCTACGTTTTAATCGGCGTTTGGTACGGGTATTATTCATCAGTTATTGCGCAAGTTTATTTGGTTGGTTTGTGATTCTGTCTTTGTATGACTTCATATGTCTATCAATTTCCTCTTTAACTTACTTATTTGTAGGTCCTTATGCAATTGTTGGTTGGTTACAAACTATGGGGCATTTGTAATTATCCGCAGCATTTTATTCTGCTATCTTTGAATTATCTCAATATTAGAGTGGGAAGCTGTACCCCACAGCTGATTGCGGAATTCCAAACTGGTTTAAGTGTTGCTCTATAGAATAGCAGCTTATTTTCCAATGATAGTTGGAACTTACTCCCAATGAGTCAATATAGTTTTCCGAGCTGAAGACTGTTTGAAATGAATGTCTGTTTGGTGAATATATGATTTTGCCAAGTTAGTCTTTTATCCAGGTATAGAATAAGGTAATGTAAGTGATCTGCTTGAGGTATTTCAACATTGTTTATTTTAACTGGTGGACAGAAGTCTCGCCTGAGCGTGAATGTGACGTTGACTGATTTGTTTTTATTTACCTTAATCTGCCACTTTTTAGCCAAATAGATGCACTATCTAGCCAATCTTGTATCATTTTTTCTAAAGTTTTTGGCTCGCTGTGTGAGGCCAAAATGACTGTATCGTCTGCATGTGGGCAAATCTGAGGTATGGAGTAGGTAGAGAATTGTTGCGACTACCCTGCGGGATACTTGCTGATATTGGATACAGGTTTTTCACTTCATTTCCACACTGAACCATGAAGTGTCTATCTGTTATGACAGGTTTTGGTGGCGCATAATAACCCTTCGTACCTCACGCGGTGATATAATAGCCTGTGATAAATCCAAAACTGTGAGTCTGTGAACTTGTGTAAATGTATGTTCGGATATAAGGTTTTTATCTCTTATCACTGTCATCATGCGAGTCAATGGCGATAACTCATGCACTTTAGAAATTATAGGTAATAGGTTGATGGCACGGTATGATTTAGGATCGTCTGGTTGGTTGTCTAGTTTTGGAATCATTATTATCTTCGCAAATCTTCCATTAAAGTGGAAATAATTTTTGTTAATGTATGGCATTACAATTGATGTGAGTAATTTTATTTCGGTGGATGGCAGTTGAGCCAGGATGTGGCTTACGAAATCGTAGCAGGGAGGCGTCTTATAATGGATTTTACCTTCATTCTTTGTGAATTATGATATGTCTCTTTTCACCTCAGTGGGAGTGGATTCTTCTGCCAGATAGTCACAAACTTCTTCTCCATGCTCTGTTCGGTATTCGTTTGGATGAGGCATGAATATTAATAGTAAGTGGGTAGAGAAGATTAGAGCTTTTTCAGTGTTTGTACGGGCCCATTTCTCATCGGTTATTCACAGGGATGGTAAGGCAATTATAGGCAGTTTTAGGAAACAATAGCATCGTAGTAGTCTGAGGAAACAATAGCATCGAGACCGCTCAAGTAAGACTGAAAGTTCATGTCACGATCTCGTTGAAGTGCATTTTTGAGCTTTCTAATAGTTAATGCCCACAATTAAAAAAAAGGACTAAATCAGTCTTTTTTTTTTATTGGGGGCATCCTGTTGCCTACCACCGCATCTCTGAGTTTTCTTTTTCAGATACTAGTTCCAGTAAATGTTTGGCTATATCTTGATTATTGGCAGTGTTTGTTTTCAGTGGTGTCTCACTGGATCTGCAAATGCCATATCAATAAGGTGCCGGTATAGAGTCCAGTTAGTCCTGCAGTTATGCAGGATGCACTTAGAATATGTTTATTTAAGAGTAGTGGACAAGTTTACAATAATAGGTGAGTGACATTTCATGACAACTGCTGTAAGAGATATATTTATTGGAGATTCCTTTGATTACGCAGAAATCGATTAGGTCTGGTGTTTTATTTTGCTCTGTAGATCAGTTTGTAGACTGCCCTGTTGAAAGTATATGCAAATTATTGTCTTGGATGCATTTAAAGAGTTCACGCTCACGTGGTAATATTAGTCTCGATCTTCAATATGCATGCTAAGCATTATAGCTGCAGCCAGTGATGAATCGATTACCCAGCGATTTTAAATATACTTCAGAATTTACTTTCTTGGTTTTATATATTGGTGGGCAGTAAGATGCCGTGTTGATTAATTCAGTGATCCAATACGATACAACAATTTTATTCACGTGAAGGTATTCCTGGGAGAAGGAGGTTGACTGTAATGTTTGATGTTAGGCTAGACTAGAATTGCTGATTCACGGTGAGCTTTTCCATCCGGGTGCATTGCGTGGTTTGGTGAGTATTCGAATATTTTAAAGTGGCTTCTGCTGGTGAAGTGGGTTTCGGAAATAAGCATTAAGTAAATTTTTTGCGTTTTCAGAAATAGTTAACTCCTCAGAGTGTTTTGGCCGCCCATTAGCATTCCATACATATATGTTTAGTGGTTCGAGTGTGAGGTCATCTTGGACATGCGTTCAATTAGTAACTTTGTTAGGACTAGCGTTTGTTTCATTATAGCTTGCATTATTTCGTTTAACGTTAGTAAAGGTTCTTCAGTGTTTTGTTTATTTTGGGCTGTATTAGAGTATTTTGATGACAGGTTTTCTTTTATAATTCAACATAACACTGACTGACGTCTGTCTGACGATTATTTTCATTTTGATTGTGGTATGGTTATTTGTGGGGTTGGTTTCCAAGTTTTTCTCTGTCTATGAGGTGGGCAGTGGATCTTTTGTAGCTCCCTGTAAATAATGCAACCTTTATAATTATCCGGATGGTTTCCATCGGAGAGAATGTATTTAACTTTATTAGAGCGCTCTTTTCTTGGGTAATACTAGGCGTACTGAGCGCCCACTCATTTCACGCACTTTGGTTGTCGATGACAAATTTTTTAGTGTGTCCGTATTGTTGACAGAACATTGTGAGATTTTTCGTTTGGACCTAGGCGGCTCGAAGGTAATTTTACAATTAAGTGAACTTTTTAGGATCTGATTCGAGGATCTTAATTTAAAATTTTTCTGGTATTGTTTCTTCTAAAATTTTAGTTAGTGGCCGAATATTGCTGACTTTATCTGCCAATATTGGCGGAAGCTTAATGGCTTTTGGTAATTGTATTTTGGTTGTAACTGGATAATTTTCGAGCATCGCAAAACTATTTGATGTGAGAGTGTGTGCAGCTAGCATTTGACTTCGATCTTGGCTTGGACTTACAACTAATAACGTTACTTTCACTTAGGATAGGTTGTCTAATGACAAGCGGACACAGACAGATAAATATTTTGCTGTAAAATATTTATCTGTCTGTGTTTAATTTTACAGGTTTAATTTACATAACAACAAGTCATTAATATCCGAATCCTGTCCGGATTTCTTTATACGTGAAAAGAAGTTAAAAGTAAAATAAATGAAAGTAACTGAAGTAAAGTGAAAATCTGTTAAATACAAAGGTGTTTTGCAAAGCGGTACATCCGCCGCACTTGTCAATTACGTATTGAAAGAAGGAAATAAAAGTATGCGACACATTATCTTCTGCAATGAGAAGAAAATATATGCCGTTTCAGCACTTGAGTAAGAATAGAACTAAGAAGAGAACTAACGTTTCATAATCACATGCTGAATGAGTTCGCTTAGACCAGTGATGCAGAAAATGTTTTGGTTGAATATTATGGTTTAAATTATTACTCAATTTAACGCACTGTCTTCTTTGTGTTTTTCTGGGTACACATGATATGCAAATACATTGCGGCTGCGCAAAGAAAATTTTCACCATGCGTTGTGTTTTGTCGTATATGCATTTTCTGATGGGACGTGACTTGGCACCGCAGTGTTAAGTTTATTGGCTGTGATATTCAATAACATATTTGCGAAAGGATATAGGAAGCTTCCTTTCTTTGTTCCGCTATTTCAGTAATGTTTTCGTTTCATGGCTACTGCAGATTTGATAGTAGTTAAATAAAAACATGTAGGTCGGTTTTTCCCAAAGTAAATATCATGAAACAATTTTTGGGAGGGACAGTACAAAAATTATAATATTCGATGTGCGACCTACCATTTAATATAGACCTATTTTTTACCATCTCCCTTTATACATTATACTTAAAATATCTTACCAGTTTACAGTTTTCTGATTTACCAAACCGATATCCAATAACAAGATTCTATGACAGATATTTTATTGTCCAAAAATCTCTTAAATCTACAAGTTCTTTTTATAAATATAATTCTCAAATAAAAAATCAAAACAAATTTTCAAAAATATAAAATATGTCTGCCTGAAACTTATTATATTAATAACGTGCAGATATTGAATTTCTATTTACATAAGGAAAATTATCGAACGTTATCTTGTATTAGAAAATAATGTTTAGGTAATGCAAGGTTCCCGTCAAGAGTCGAAAGTTTTTGATATAATTTAATTCGGACACAAATTTACATGATCATATTTCCTTCTTTTAAAAAATTTATTTTTCATTTAAAAATATGATTCTTTTTAAAATTTTTCAATGCATTTTAGGATTGAAACAGCTATTCAACATATTGTTTATTGGTAAAATACCAACTTAAAATACGACGTTGCAAACAATTATTTTTATAAAACTGTAAATTTTGAAACAATTTTTATAATTTTTCTAACCCGTTAAATGTGGTATAAGTATACATTGTTGTTCCTTTTAATATCTACTTAAGCGGAGTAGCGGGGGGTTGTGTAGTTTTCACGCGCGCTTATTGGCATCCTGTGTTGACAGTAGTGCATCCATGTATATATTTGTATATAGATACTTAATCAAAAATTATGATTGCGTACTTATGCAAAATTAATACAATTTCTTGTCTTATATGTATTTGACTCAATATAACTATTTCTTTTAAGACTAAATAAATTTATTTTTTTCAAATAAATACATATAGTTTATACTTGTTTATTTTATTACTTCATTCTAAATCTTTGTTAAATAAATAAGTTAATATGAAAATTTACAAGAAACAACAGAATCGATGCAAGATATGAGGTAGAAAAATATATAATTTAACAATTTTTTTAATATTAATACCTCATTTGGCCAACAAATTTTTACATAAATATTAAATTACAAATGACCTAACATAAATATATACATATGATATACGAAAGTACATATTAGATCTCCCACAAACTGACGAACTAAAATAAAGATATATTTCATTTAACTTTTTATTTTTCCTAAACTGCTGCCCAGATAAATAAACTCGTTTATCCAGCAAAAGAAATTAATTCACGAACGACCATAATGCCTTATGAGGGAAAACATATTTTCTTTTTATAAATTGCATCGTGCTTACCCTCACACGCACAGAGGGGTGTCGGGTTTTACGCACAAAAGGTACTGAGCTATAATAACTACATGTACGTAGTATCAATTCTTAGATTTAATTTCAGCCGTATTCAGTTGGGGGAAAAATATATTTAAGCGGAGTTTGTATATTTTTTTTCAAAGGAATATTTATATTTTTGTTATGTAAACTGAATAAGATTAGTTGTATGTGTGCGTGTGTGCGTGCGTGCGTACGTGCACGCGTGCGTGCGTGCGTGTGTGCAAGCGGGCGGGCGGGTGGGCCTGCATACTTTCGAACGGGCATGCGTGCGTGCGAGCGTGTGTGCTTGTGTATACATGTGTGTATGTATGTGTATGTGTATGTGCACGTGTGTGTGTGCGCGTGAGTGTGTGTGTGAACGTATGTTTATGGATGTACGTATCACAAGAAAAAAATAAAAACGTTGAACAATGCAAAACTTTAAGACCGCAAAATGGTATGGAGTAATTGCTGTATGAGTTGGATAAAATTAAGTTAGATATAGTCAGTTTATCCAAAGTAAAACGATAGGACAAAAATATCTCAAGCTTAATAACGGACACATAATGTATTATTAAGGAGCAAATTCGGTCAGACATGAATATGGTGTAGCTTTAATGATCCATAGATGCCTAAGCTATAACATTAAGATCGTAAATTCAATCTCTTATATATTCTGAACGTAATACTCCACATTTCAGAGAAAGTCACACTGAAAGTCATCCAGGTATACGTTCCCACTAGTGTCGCAGCTGATATCGAAATAGAATATACGCAGATATAAACTAATCTTTGACAACCACAAATTATTACGAGAAACTTCAATGCCAAAATTAGTGTAAAAATTTAAGTCTGAAACCTTAATTGACAAATTTGGATATGACAATAGAAATGAGATCTAAACTTGTTTGGTGACGGAGAACATGTTCCAGATGAGTTCATTTTTCCAAGAAACCAGATATAGTGGACATGGTATTCACCTTGTGCAAGGCACATAAATGAGATTAACTATGTGTTCAGCAGTCTTACACGACTTTTACAGAAGAAGTGATAATCTTCTCATTCATATAAATATAAACGTTAAATTTAAACGATGTGCATCGACTAAAAGAAAAAGAATGAAAGTGGACCATGCAAGTTGAATTGTAAATAAAGGCGTTTACGAGCAAAAGCTACAGGACAGACTATTGCTTAATGAGAAGGCTACATTTGAGACAGATGTACTGCTCGAACTACTAAGCCATACTCTATACGGCGGGATAAAATTACTGCAATAAAAAAACCCGAGTCGCCCCCAAAAACTTCAGACCAAAATAAAAGAGCTACTAGAAAATACAAGTCATATCGAAAGAAGGAAAAGATCACATAGATTTATTCAAAAATATATGTAAAGAAGACAGAAAGCACGTTAAGCAAGATATATATATAGCAAAAATGTGTTACAAAACTACATCGATACAAGAATATCAAAGTTTTTAGGACAGTTTTGTTGCCGTGGACACATCTAATCACCAAATACTGCGATGGGAAAGGTAATCTAGTCACTAAACAAAAGAAGGCCCTAGAAATAAGATAACTATACTATCTGAAATTATGCGGGTCTGGTAACTCTAAACCAACGGGCTTAGTAACATGGACTATAACAAAATAAAAAAGTACCGTAAAGAACGGAAACTGAGATAAAGCAAGACCTTAGGAAAATCTTGAACGGCACCGACAGGGACTTGGTGAAGAAGATATCATAGCAGAAATTATCAAAGAAGGGGAAGACTCGGTTATGCAGTTTCTTAAATAAATCTTCAATAAATATATACAGGAAAGTCAAATACCAAAAAAACGGAAGAGGTCACAATAATTTTATTATTCACGAAAGGGAACAAGTCAGACCTTTACAATTATCGTCCTATTAGTTTATTATCCCAACTCTACAAACTATTAACTTAAATCATAATTATTCGTCTAGCCAAAGAAGATAACCTTTTATCAATCCGTTGCCCAGGTAGACTTCAGAAATTGATCTATTACCATTGACCATTCAGAGGCTATGAGAATTATTGCCAAAAAGGTCACATAATTTCAAATTTCTTCGTGGTTCACCTTTATTGATTATAAAAAAATGTTAGATGGCCTTAAGTCCTTAGCAGTGTTTCAGTCATTACGAATTGCCAAAATAGACTACCGCTAAACTCATCTAACGGAAAACATTTATCAATGTGAAAGTGAACCTCCTACCATAAACCAAACCATTGAAAGTGGAGAGGGAATAAGAAACGGGGATACCCTCTTTCCGAAACTGCTTATACTGATATTGAAGGACATCTTTAAAATTCTGGATTGGGAAAATAGTGGTCTCAATATAGTAAGAAATAGATTGAATAATCTAAGACTCGATAACAACATTTTCTTATTCTCAGACGGCTAGGATGACCTCAAAACCACGACAGAAAGAATTAAGTCATATTTTTCACGGATTGGGTTGGAAATGATCTTATGCAAAACCAAAGTTATAAACGATGAAATGGTTCCACGAACATTAAGATATACAAAACCGTTTTACAAAGAGTAAAAAAAACGAATACCTTGGTCAAGACGTTGTTATGGGTAAAGAAAATCAAATCAACGAGATTGACCGGCGCGTAAGGTTAGCACGATTAGTCCACTCCAAAATGGAATTCACCTCCAAATCAAAATTAAGGCTGAACAGAAAGCTCGTATAGATGGCCAGTTTATTTTACCAGTACTTACATATGGTGATGAAACCAGGTTACATGATTCCAGGTGTTTACAAAAGAAATCCTCACTGAATTCATAGTGACTCAGAGAGCAAATGAAAAAAAAATAATAGGAATTATGCTGATACAGCGAAAGAAGAACAAACAGATGATAGAGGAAAACAGGGCAAACGTATTGTGAAATTTGACAATGGGTTATTCACGTTGCTAAAAAGCAAGACTCCTAGTGTAATATGCTAGTGGAATGGAAATCGTGGAAGGAAAAGCGTCCTAGTGTGTTTGAATTTTTATTTCAATTTCTCTTACCATACTTAAAGTCCATTACTTTAATAGAAATAAAAAAAATAAAGCCTGTTTTTATATACAAGATAGTAATCGTATTCCTATCCTAATAAGAGGAGTAGAGCAACCACTGGTCTATCGAACTTAACGCCCATGTCAAATGAAAGTACAAAATTTTAACGCAATCATAGATATTTGTTTCCAAATTTTTTATAATTTTTTTTGGTTTTTTAATTAAATTTAAACGCACAAATCATTTCATTATTTGCTAGAGCATGTTTGAAAATATTATACTTTATTAGACGAAAATAATAAAAATTTTATCGAAGTTGAAATTAACTAGAATTTGCAGACTAAACTAACAGATTTACAATCATTACTTTCGAAAATTTTACATTAATTTTGTTAAAAAAATTAAATTAATATTGCCTTAAAATGAAATTTTAGTATTAACTGCTTAGTTCGTTATTTATTTTTCTTTTGAGGGTAACAAAAAGAACAAAAATGTGTTACCACAGATTTCGTTAAACAATTCTATTATTCCTTTTTACTAATACTGTAAACTTTTTCAAATACTGTACTGGATTGCTGATCCATCAAAATCTTGGTCGGCAGCCCCCAATAAACCATGTCAGTTCTCGTTTCTTCCACAGGATGAACTCTTTGAAACGTTTCCAATAGTTTGTTCCCTTGAACACAAAAATCCACTTAGGTGAAACTTGTTTAACAACGTTCCTTAAATATGGAGATGTATGATATTTAAATCTTATTGACCTCTACTAATTAACAAATGATAAAGAATTCAAGAGATATATATCCGCTACACATTAGGCCTCAAAAAATATGGTGATAATATCTGTCCAGGCCTCCGTTTAGTTCCTGAAAATCTACGCAAGCTTCTCATTTCTAAACACTCTATGTCTTTTTGGGAACATTCGTTTATATTTAGTTATATAACTCGATATGTCCTATCATCGGTAATTCACCGACCATGCACGCTTTCAAAAGTCGTCTGATAAAATTACACTCTTGACTTAACTAGCCCCATTTTACTACCGTTCATATCCTATTTGTATTCATTTTTCACCTCTTCCCCTTTTACTAGAGATATACCAAGTTTTGACCTCTTTCTTTTTAATAACATTTTTAAAGTTTATCTAAGTTGTTGTTTTTTTATGACGTAATACTAACAAAACCTGTTGCAATCGATCTGTGAAATAATTCTAATTGGCTGAAGAAATTTTGCCTAAAACAATAAATTCAACATATTGAAAATAGAATAAATAAATAATATTACTTAATTTTTAATCACAACTAAATAAAACTTTGTTTTTCTAATTCTTAACCAATCTTTACAAATTTCCCACCTATAGATGTTGCCATACAATGAAATCTAGGCCGTGATTAAGAATTAAAAGAAGGAAATTATTTTATGTCACGTAATTTCATTTAATTGTGAATAAAAATGAAGCAATAATGAATTTCTACAAAATTAGCGCCAAATATATTCAATATTTAAATAACATTAGTTATTGAATTGGAGCCACTTAATCGGTTTCAGGCTACATATGGTAGATAGATATTAAAGAAATGAGTAAATATTAAGTATTTAATTTGGCGTAACGTATTTATTTCACAGAAAAGAAAAATGTGTGATCACAGATACTCATGAAAATACTACTATCGTCTATCGAAATTACGGAATTCACATATTATGCTCGGAACAAAAACCGTTTCTTTTTGAAACAGTCCCATATCAAATTAATAGTAAATTATTATGGGAGACATGCATAATTAAAATTCAAGAAAAGTTTTTGGGAGAAAAAGCTTGATCGGTACATATACATGTGGTAATCAAAATTAACAAAAACATTTTCTTTAATTCTGGATATGTTTCCTTTCCCTAATATGAATAAATAATTTTTATGACAGAACCGAATGAGAACCAGGAGTGTAAAAGAGTTTTTAGGTAATTAAATAATGGGAGAGGAAAATTATGATATTAGAATTTATTATTTAGCTATACAATAAAACATGTTACTTCAAGTAAGAGTATTTTACTATTGCGGTAATATTCCAAGATTTTGCGGTAATATTCCAAGATTTTACTATTGCGGTAATATTCCAAGATTTTGGTAATGTATAGCATCCGTAACCAGTTTAGAGTTAGTAATTGTTACTTACACTTTCAATTTCTACTCAAAAAGAAGATATCTATTTTTATTTTGCAACGTAAATTTTGCCACAAATGTTGGGACACGCTTCTTTAAAACTATTTACTTAACCACAGTTTACGTTTCCGATGCATAAATAAATTTAAGTTTTTCGTAGTGTTCGAAGATTATAGATTTTCTGGCTTTATTTACTTTAATATTAGAAAGTAAAAAATTTAATGGCATATATCATGCTTCAGGTAAATATTAATAGGGTAGCAAAAATTAATCGCACATGTCTGGTATTTTTCATTAGATTAAAGACAGTATTGAAAACAGTAGTACTATTATATTTATCTTGTTTAGTATCTGCCAATTGGCAGCCTCGTTTCTTTGTCTCTAGTACTTTTATTTTAAAATATATTCATAGAGGGTTTTAAATGAGATTTAACTTAAAATATCTTAGCGAATACAAACAAAATAAGTAACGTGTTAAACGACGGTAACATTATTTTCTACACTTATCCTAACATTATTTTATACGCTAATCCACTAGACTTGATCACAAATGTTGGTCGATCTGTGATCAATACTGTGATACGTAAATACCGAATAATCTTCACAACAGCATCTACATAGACACCGGAATACATAACCTGTCAAGAGCACTGACCTGAGTGACTAATATTTTAGAATAACACGTGTTTAGAGAATCTCAAATCAAAAATTAATAAAGTGCAGTGGAATATATTCTAGTGGGTATAGGATGGATGAGTCATTACCCTGTATTACTATTTGAGTGTTAGTATTATTCGGCTTTACTAATACAAACGCAAAAGTTGAATATCATATTACGTATCCTAATATTATAAAATGACATAGAAGTCAAAAGAATGTGATTATCAGCAACTTTGTTTTTTTATATTTGCACAATGTAATCGGTAATTTTGAGTAAGAAATCTATTCGGTAAAAGTAATAAGCAAGTAAAAATTTTCATCGTATTTAGAAAACCTCAACTTCGCGAAAAATGATTTAATTAAAAAAAAAAATCAAAACTTCTGCTGCAGATTAAAAAGAAAAACAAAAAATTCTCAAATATTTTTAAACTTTAAGCGATGTAGGAGATGAAATATATTTTCCTTAAAAAATGTATTGATTCCATTTTAATGTGCAAACGATTCGCTTTAATTTCGGTTTTGGGGTACCGTAGCCGAATCGCGAACACTTATAGTTCCGCCATATCCGTCTCTCTTTTAGTTCGTCTGTGTGATAGAGCCGCTTTACTCGTAGATTATTAATGCTACAAGTGCCTTTCGGAAATGGGCATGGTAATATATATTTATACCGCCTACAAAGTAATGAAATAAAAACATTTAATAAAAAGTTTATAGCGTGGGTATCTCCCCCACATGTAAAGTGAGGATGATTTTTGCAGGGTATATCTTTAAAGTTACTTGTCCCTATATCCTTCCAGCTAAACCATTATATATATATATATATATATATATATATATATATATATATATATATATATATATATATATATATATGTACATATATAGAAAAATTAGAAGAAAGAATATTACACCTAAATAAGCTTTATGTGTTTACGAGTAATATTCTATCAACTTATGATGTGTAAGTAGTTGGCTTGTAAAAAGTTCATGTAAACACCATAATAGTGACTTAAATCAATTGCGAAAATAACTTTGTATTTGAAAAAGTATATTTATTATAAATGTGAAAGATAAACTTGGCGACTTATTTACCTGAAGAAAAATAATATTAATTAAATATGCATCATGTTTTTAAACCTATGAAAGTTTTTGCACACAATTTTAAAAATCAATATTTGTAAATATTTTCATAGAAACACCTTGTACTCTTAAATATGTATAAGCGCCTAAATGTATATGGAACATCCATAGCGTCTGACGGTCTTTTATGTAATACGGAGTCGTGCTTTGAAAAATAATTAAATGAATTTTCTTCGGTTTTTTTCTGAGTTAGAGGTATCCCCGATTATAACGCATAAAAGTCAGCTTTTTTCAAGTGTCGGTATGACCGAATCTGCGGTAATATTTACAAGTAATAAAGTATCATGGCCATTTTATTAAAATATTCTATAGATTTTTCAGATGATGAAAGTTCACACTTGGTACATTTACTTACATTGCGTCTCGTTAGGTCCGGTAAAATGTGGGGCACTCTGTCAAACAAGACCTTTAGTGATAGTATCACGGTCAAATATTTTCGATGGCCGTGCTTATGACACGCATCAGTACACATGTTTCATGTTTATAAAACGGGAATGGGTTATCCCACAAACGTATATATTATTTTACCGTGAATTTATTCCTTTGGTGGGACGCTGAGGAAACCATTTCGATATAATGTTTGCTTGTTATTATCCTACATTAAGTTTGAGATACTCTATATAAAGACGAATGTGATGTTCTTTCTATTTTGAAATTATGTTTGTTGTTTTAGTTATCTAGTATATAATGTATATATATATATATATATATATATATATATATATATATATATAATATATATATATATATATATATATATATATATGTATATATATATATATACACAAAATCTACGGTAGCAATATATTTTGCGTGATTGCATAATTCTCGATTTTTGTGAGATACGTTGACACTTTACGTTCATAATAATGCATTTTTATACACTTATTTAATACATAGTACCTTCTTATATAGTTGCAAGAAAATTGTTTTTATACATATATGTACATTTGCCTATTTTATAACTGGTTAAATGAATATCAAATTATAAGTTTGCAATATAATGTACATAATATTTATATGACATAAATAATCAAAGTATTGTTTAAGGATTTGTTTTAATTATGATAATGTCAATTTAGATAACAAGATAAAAATATCTCAAAATATTCCAGTCGTTTGAACATGCAGCATATTATACATATTATTTATTTCGAGTACATTTCCAAAAACTCCCTCAAAACATGTGTTTTTCCTCTAAATTATTCTTTTTAATAATACTAAATATCAAAGCATCAAAATATTCCCAGAAACACGTAAGGTTATACAGGAGCTATAGAAAAAATATGGTATTTTAAAAGTGAAATGGATTGTCAAAAAATTTTGACAATCCATTTAGTTTTTTCAAAAAAAATATAATTTTATTTTCCTTGACCTTTTCTTTTACACATTATGAAATATTTGTAGGATGCTCGGGAGTAACTATTTTTAAACGGTAAACCTGTCTAACAAACTTGTAACGACCGATCTTGTAGGTTGGCTTATTTTAGAGAGGCCACTTTAAGGGTATTGGTACTGAAAGTGAAAGTTTTACATAGTATTTACTGAGAAAATTTTTCATTTCTGATGAATATATGGTGTTCTTTTTGATACGCGGGGTGAAATAAATATTGTGTAAAAATTAATATTATTTCTTGTAATTATTTCAAAAAAATTAATTTAAAATGATCGTATATCACAAGATCCAATTCTCCATTATGGCGTGTGTTAACGAAATCTTAAAACCGTGAAAACACGTTTTAAATCATTAGAAGGTTAAGTTAATAAAAGTTAGTTAGTCAGTTAATACCTGCACAAAATTAAAACAAAATGGACTTAAAATTTCACTTTTTGCTTGTACGTTGTTAAAAGACAACGATGTAAGTGTGAGTTGATATTGATATTAATATTTAAATCGTTGTAAAGTTAAATATTATTAAACTCGAGAAATTGAAAAAAAAAGTTTTGTTAAGTTTTATGTATGACAGTAGCCATTTGAGTTGCTGTGAATTTTATCTAGGCATTAGTAAGGAAGGATGCAGTCGGTTGAGCCACGGGGTCTAGTGCATCACGAATAGTAATATGCAAACGTTACGTAATAGATACAAGCGGGGGACGTGGAGGGGTAATCGAGCCAAGCCGCCATTGTTTCAGTCGCCAGCTGGCGTTCCATCTGTGTTATGTTTTGGCGCAAAAAGTAAAAATAAGTCGTTTCGTTGAATTTCTGTTTTCAACACATGTTGTGATCATACGGCAGGGAATTAAGTGTAATTTACTTTGAAATTTGTTTTTATAAATGATTTTAATGTATTTATTTTTTTGTAATTTGCAATAGTTTTTGGGTTATTCAATAATTTATAAGTAATTTTAGGAAAGAGTCAATTGAGTTAAAACAAACGAGGTCGAATGAGTCATTTTCAAGTAACGTCGACATTTTTATATTGATATATAAGTAGTTGCTTTGTCTATATTGTACATGTGTTGTCTAGGTTTTGAATCTGGTGGTTATTCACGCCACACACAATTATTTCTATATTCATAGGTTTTTTTTATGATGCGTACTTACAAGTGGAAAACAAGACGGGCTAATATATCCAAAGAGCAAATAAAACAAGCTGCAGATGAAGTAATGAACTGGAAAAGTATTTAAAAAGCAAGCGGTTCGGTAACTGATGACGAATTTAATAATTTTATGCAATATTTTGTTAAGCATTTGAACCCAACGCAGGAAACACCTATTTTATTATTATTAGACAACCACTCTTCTTATATAGCTATTAAATCAATTAAATTTTCCAAAACAAAATTGAGAAGTAATGCTTCCATATCCATCTCATCGTACTCATAAGCTGTTAGATACCCCTGTTCAAAAAATATATTTTTTGAATGGCCCATGACTTCAAAGTAACGCTGGCCAAAATATTTCTATGTATGAAATACCAAAATTAGTAGCGACAGCTCTTCCATTGGCAATGACACCCATGAACATAATGAGTGGTTTTCAGAGAGCAGGTATTAACCCTTTTAACAAAGATATTTTCCTAAGGCTGACTTTATGCCATCATAAGTGATAATTCGTTTAGAACCATAATCCCAATCACAAGCACATCTGACAACAGAAGCAGAGGTACAGTTGCAATGTCCAGGAACTGAAATAAGGGCAGCTTCAGCGACAGTTAAGGTGAAGGTAGAAAAGTGTGTGCTTTTGTCATCGGCCGCTACAGCGTCAAGAATTGAAGAGAATAAATAAAATGAAAGCTCAAACATTAACATGCTATCTATATCCAGAGGTGATGTCCCATTTTTCCCGGAATTTGTGAGACCTTTACCTAAAGTTGGACCCAGAAAGTAGCATTCCACAAGACGAAAAAAAGAACTTGTGCTATTTTGAGTGACACAACCGAAAAAAATCCGCCCGCTTTAGTACAAGAAAAGTTAAAACAAAAAAGAAGATAAACAAGTCCAAGATAAAGAAAGTGAAGAGAGCAATTATTAAAAGTTCCTCAGAGTTTGATGAAGAGATTAAACCTATTAAGAAAATTTTGCAAAAAGGTCGATAAGAAGAATAAGAGGAAATAAGTAAAGACAAGTGAACAATGTTCATTAAACACCTAAGAGGAAAATTACTTATATTTAGTGTCCGTCGAGTCCTATTCAGATTCTCGTACGAGAGAAAAATGGCTGCAGTGCGCTTGTTGCCGGGAATGGGCTCATGTTAAATATATTTCGGATGCTGGAACAGTTTAAGTTTGCATGAACTGTGAAAGTAACGGAACAGGCCACAATTTTTTTTATTGTCACGTTGCTTTTTTTAATATAAAGTTTATTAGAAATTTAAGAAAGATTTATAGTTGTATTTCATATGTATATTTATGTAAAACATTTATGCCTACTGGGTCAACAAATCCCTTTATGTGGTTCATTCAACACCCTAGCTCTTAGGTCTAATGAGCTATATGACTTTTTTTATTTTAAAATAAAATTAGACTTACAGAGAATATAAATTTTAGAAATTTTTTTTAATAGAATTACATGACAAAATAAATAAATAACTGATTTGAAGTCATTTTTTTTTACTTTAAATGGAGCCTATCCCGATTTGAACAAAATCATGATCAACACGCCCTGTCCTATAATAACGAACGGCGAAAGAGATATACTTAATCGAACAACCGGTAGACTTTTTTTAGGCCCACATGAAATGCTCCTAATTATCGTTGGGCAAAGAAAATAGAAAACACTTTGATAAGTTTCCCACGACAAAACTGCTCCGATATTTAATTATTATACATTAATGAGCTGGTAAAGAATCGATATTTAATTATTCTCTATAACGATACCGTATTTAAACAGGTAATGTATAATACACATTGTGTAACTGAAAAAAGATTAAAATAACATGTTATCTCTATGCACGCCATCACAAATATTGAAACATGCATGCATATGTTTCAATATTTGTATATATAAAGAATTTTAAAAGCATACGTCATTTAGCATACAGATATGACACTAATAATAGGTACGTTTAGCTAGATTACTTATTTATACCTATCAATTAGCAAAACTAAAAATTATTTTGGTACACTCGTTAGTAAAATTTTTAATTCTACGCGTGATTGAAAACTTAAACGTTCATATGTAAAACTAAATGTGCCGCACGGTTTCACTCACGTGAAGATCGTAATAAGAAACAATTTTGTTATCTCCCATATGTTGCCCTTAGTTATAAACTATTACCTTATTAAATTTTATTAAAAGCCGTGCAATATATTTTGCGTGATTGACGCACAAAATAACATACAGACGGAGAGACAAAAATTAAAAAAAAACATTTCCTGCTTCCATTATCATTCTATGCACTAAAAGATTCACTATTTTTAAAATATTTTCCATGTTCCGAATTTACTCTCTTAGACTTTTATTACATGTATCGATAATAAACTATTAATTTCTAAACAGAAAATTATTAACACGTGAGGTATGATTTTAAAACTAATAATTATTTTCGTATAAACAGTAAACCTTGTTAAATTTTTGCCATTTTACTGTTTGTGTGACTTTATGAGCACGGTGGAATTGCACAACACAGCAATTATATATTAGCTTTTATCGTTTTATTAGAAGTATCCTATTTTAAATATGGCTGATGTTACATTAACGAGAATCGATATTTAATACGTGAAAAATTAGTTTGTATGCAAACGGCTATAAAATTCGAATTTTCATATGTAAACTAACATGAGATTGATTTAAATACGAGTTATAAATATTTGGTGAAGGTATAATTGTTTATTTTCTAAAGAAATAATTTTTTCTAAGAGTAATTTTTTACGTAAAATGTGAAAATATTGAGCTATATTACTATGCACTTTTTAGCTTCAAGATATTTTAATCCCGTTCTAGGTATCAATGCCAGTGGCTTGGTTTAAAAAAAAACATTTTGAAAACTATTTGTTTCAAAGATATTATATAATCGTATTCATCTGTAAAGTATAGATGTATCAAACATATTAATACAACAAATTACTTTATCCTTGTATTATTTGAAATAACTAAAGCATACGTATATACAAAATAATAAACAAATAACTTTCTTTGTAATATTTAAAATTCAGGCATCCGTGCAAGGGAATTTGTTATTTACCTAAGAAAAGTCTAGATGCTCATTTGTTGTTTGTCTGATTTTAATGTCACTTGAATTGAAGTTAATGTAAAATTTTATGAATTGAATGTCTTTAGGTTACTAATAAACATAAACACCCTTAATTGATATGGAAATTGCAATTATTTTTGATGTATTGAACTTACTTATCAAAATTTTTGTCCTCATTTTTATTATGATTGGTGATTTTGCATTTCTGGATTGAACATGAAGGCATGACGCTTACCAATCTTTTCTATTGAAAAAAGAAACCGTGAAGATGAGTACATGGACTATTTCTATTGTGGTCGTACCTTGTGTACTTTATGTTTCAGCAGGCGCCATCTGGTGGTATTTATATTGTATTATCTCATGAATAGCCTGCTTTTGAAAGCGGATAGACTTGAGGAGTGGCTTCCGCTACCTCGAAGATCCCTACAATTTCACGAAATGTCTATCACATCGTAGTGCGGCAATAAGTATAAAGTATTGAGTAGATTCAAAATTTCTTTTCGTGTTATTTCTTTGTACTATATTAGTCATATAATTCTGGGTGAGATTTTAATAATGGGTGTTATCTTTACTATCCTGGATGAAATTTGAGTGAATGATTATTTCTTGTTTGCAAATATAATAAATTCCTTTCATAGAACAAATAATATTAAATTGACTTGCTAATTTTGAGTAACCTAGTTATTATAAGGGTATATTGATTGCGAGCACTTCATTAGTGTCCATTAAGAAAAAAGAAAATAAACAGCATACATTTCCTCGCTATCTGTTCCTATCGATAATATTCCAATGGATCATATATGTAATATGACGATTTATGTTAGATAATACAGAACTTTATGGCATATAATTAATTAATTAATTAATACTTTTCAATACGTATAAAAACGATCCGCCTTAGAACATGTGTATACGTATATTCTAAATAGTTTCATTTTACGATAACCTTTAACTATGACGACATTAAAAGGGAAGGGGGTTGTGAAACATTCAGGCCAATTAAATAAAAAACAGCAATCAAAATAATTAAACAATGAAACATTAAAAATTATTAAGTAATAAAATGTCTGTTTGAAATTTTGTTAGTAAGTAATGATTTCATAATAAGTTACTTAGCCCTTCACCTGAATTAAGCCATTTATAGATTTCAGTAGACGTTAATTTACACAGCTGAATGTGTTCCTAACAATTTCCTTCATTTTCTAGTTTTAATGTCTTCTGAAACTTCTTTACCGTTACCTACGTCTCTTTTTGTTGGATATTGGCGAGAAATTATATATCCTAATTCCGTTTTATGAAATGTAAACAATTAAATATATGCATGTGTATGCACAAATGTATATATGTATATATATATATATATATATATATATATATATATACATATGTATATATATATTTCAATTAAATTAGTATAGCAATCTGAATACAAAATAAAATGATTTTAATCAATACAATTTTTTTGGACGTTACTTCGTCCTTTGGCAAGGTTTATTTATAACACGATATTACGCATAAATACAATTATTTGGTTGTCAATATTGAACGACACCATTAGTATATCGCATGAAGAAACATTTATTGCATTTTGATTTTTTGTAAATATTTTGTTAATAGAGTTTTTCTGATTTTTTGAAATATTTTCTTTAGGATAACGAAATGTTAAAATGTGATTATGACTCAATAAAGGTTGAAAATGAAAAATATTATATTTTCAAACAATTAATCATTCCAATAAAAGCCCAAACTAAAAAAAAAATATATCTTTAATGATTATTCTTGTTTTATATTTCTGAGAATATAGTCCGAAGTAACGACAAACAAATCTGATACTGCATCAAAATGCGTCAATGCCTAAATTACCCCAATAAAAGTATGACATAGTCACTATTCATTACTAAATCGACCAACTTAGTACCTATATATATATATATATATATATATAAATATATATATATATATATATATATATATGTACCATAGTTGTACAATTTTGCAGCAGGAGTAGCACACTTGTCAGAACTATAGCAAAAAAGGGTGATATCTAGACTTTGAACTGCCAAACAACGTAACTATGTTAAGGGCCTTAATAGGGCAGCCATCTTTATCTACTGCATACATGAAGCCTACTAGTAACTTCCTAGTGTATGGGTGTTATCTTGAAAAAATGTAGTTTTGTTTTTCTTTTAACTCCAAAAATACTTTTCCGATCACAACAAAACAGCATCAGTAAAACCATATATGAACCAATAACGAATAGCCTGCCATTTCCTCTCTTGTCAGGTTCTAGCTTAAGCAGTTTTTCTTTAGTTTTTATAAGACATAGTTTAAACTTTTTGGTAGCATAATTTAAAGGCGCAAAGGATTTCCGAACTGAGGAATTTCTCGTTTTCTTTTTCGTTCTGCTGTACTATCAAATGAAAAAGTTCGTCGTCAATCCGATCAATCGAAACTTTTGAAAGTATACATATGTATATAAATACATAAATACACACATACATATAAGTCTGTAGAGTTCGATAGGATGCGCGCTTATCAAATAATATTTTTTTGGGAAACATACCCCTACCCTTACTTCCATTGACCTCCTCCTTGAAGTTACAGCAATGCTTTCAACAAATGGGTATAAGAGGATTTTCTTTGAATTGCCCTCGAAACCGTAAGGCGAAAATAAGGCGTAACATTTTTGGATATGAGCCTTTATTACGTCGTTATAATGAAATCATTTACATTTCATTAAAATATGTTTTTTAATTGAGAATTTTCTTAATGATTTTCTGAATGATGATGAAAAAATATTTAAGTTTATTAATATCATAAACAAGGAAAATTGTTCGAGTTAGTTCCCCTTTAAAAAATTGAAGGAAAATCCTATCTAATCAGCCAATCTATCGTTCTTCCTGTATAATGTTATTCCCTACGTTCAATATTCAAAAATCAGTAATAACGTCATATGACTTTTCACTGCGGTGCACTTAACGACGCTTAATATTTATGTTGACCTTAAATAACACATGTCACGATCGGGATGAAATTTTATTGATTATGTTGTCGTATTTGTACTACGAAGCTTATGAAAACTAGCTCGTTATATTAACCCGACAATACTTGTTTGTTTAAAAATAATATTTACATTTCAATCACGAGGAAGGCAGAAAAACTACATATTTTATTTTATTAAGTAATAAAAGAAGAAAATAACATACAATGAAAGAAACAAATATTTTTTTATCAAATTTGGTCAAAAAATATTTGTTTCTCACAAATAAACTATATTACCGGACTTTAAACTGGTGAATTAAAGGCATGTTAAAAAGCTAAGACGAATAAGTCGCATAAATTGGTATGATAGTTTCAAAGATTCTACATGATTCCTAATAACGTACAGCTTTTTACTTCGTGTAAATTAAGTGAAAATGAAAAACAATCCCAAAAAAATAAAAATCGATGGGAACATCAAAACAATAAAGGTCGATTTACAATTATCTATTGGTATAGGATGATTCCTTTTAAAAATCTCAAAAAAACATTACAAAAATAGGTAGCAAAGCAAAATTGTTTCTTCTAATTAGTAACTATGAACTCCGTTACTTATTTAAAAAAATTTATAATTGGGAAAAAATATTTAGGAAATATAGACAATTAGCACGTATTAAAATTAACAAATTTAGCCATTATACAAAACTAAAAATCTTTAAGCTTCGTAACTGTGGTGAAATTTCAAATCATCCTTTTATGTGCCGGTTGGCAACAGATATTATGTTAGGTTAGGTTAAAAAATTAAGACCCTGTATTAGATACACAGATGAAAAAAATTATTTACAAGTAAGATTCTTTTATTTTCAACATACGGAAAATAAAAAAAATTACAAAAGAAGTAGATTATAAAGGTACAAAAATGAAACTGATAGATGACATATTTGGTATACGTACAATTGAAATAAAATCTTAAATATATGAATCAATTCATAAAAGACACGAACATGACGAAGCAAATATTTAGGTGTTTAATTGTTTGACATCGCATGATATAGATAATAGATTGTGTCAGTTACGTAAAGGAAAATAGATAAATATTGCGGGGAGTATTTCATAAGCATTCATGAAACTCGAGCTGTTGTCGTCGCGTAAATAATCAGATTGACGCAAGACGCAGACTATCGGATGACAAAGCTGTAAATTTCGCCAGCTTTATATTTAGCTAGTATCCTATTTCGTTTCCGTTGCCATTGTGATTTTCCGCGTCCGAAGTGGCATCGATCATATGTGGAGTTTAGTATCCGTATCAACTCTTTTGGTTGCAAAGAAAGGGACAAACACAAATAAGATTTTGCATTTATTTTAGAATGCGTACTATTAAAATGCAAGTAATTAAATTTTTTCCGTGATGTAATTATAAATACGAGAAAATAACAATATTGTACCTGTATGCTTGAAATTTTACAAATGTGTGTTTGAGACGGGAGTTTTACTTGATGTATTGCACGATACATATATTACTGATGTATCCCCACGAACGTGTAAATTAAAAGGAAACATCGTGTGTTATTGCAAGAATTATATTAAAGTAAAATTGAGGCTTATTTTGAGGTAAATCTTTACCTCTTATTCACAAAATATTTAAATTCAAAATGACTGAAAATACCTACATTTAAATATCGACATTTCAAGGATATATCACTTTAAATAATATTAATATTTAATAATTTATATACATATATCCTAAAGAATTAATTTTAGATCAATGTTTTATAACTTAATACTTGTCTTGAATGAAGTACAATAAAACTTGTATTAAGCTCCGTTTCAGAATCCTATTAAATTACGAGGACTAAATCGTACGGATTTTTGATAAAAATGATTAATTTTTGACCTACTGATATCACTACAATATTCATCTACACATAATGTTAAATCATATAATCTACATATTGCACTATTTACTGATAAGTTTGCACATAATTTTTATTATTGATCAAAAAACACCAACTTCCACCTTATTATAATTATTATAACCATTTCTAGGGTTAAAAGTAATTTGTATGTTAATTTGAAATATAGTATAGATATATACAAAGTTTTACGATAACCTCTCCTGACATTTAGGCATGTTAGAATAAAAGGTATGCAAGGCACTCCTTACTATATCAGTAATGCACTAAAGTAGCTCATAGTGTACTAATTAAATAATTTTTGGCAAATTATGGTACTCAAGTCATTTATGGTTAAAAATAAAACATATGATAATCGTTTATTGTTTCCTTATTTATATACAAAATGGCATTTTAAAAACGGATATTTTTTTTAATTACGAAATAATATTAAAAAATCGACAATTGTTAAAGGAATTGTACAGAAATTAAAAACATTAAGAGAATAGTTAGTTTTGTATAAGAAGAACATGTAATTTTTTATCCTGTCGCAAAAACACTAAACAAGTCATAAATTCAACACCTCACTAAAAATCGACATTGAAGAGTCCTTGAATAGGCTGAAAAAATAATAAAAATCCCATCAAATGCATAAAGAATTCCACCACACAACAATAAAATATTATTAGAAGTAAACACAAAAATAATTAATTGATAACTTCAAAACTAATCTCTATATAGTTTCCACTAGAGCGGTTGTTGTAAAGTTAGTCGTTGTAAAGGAACGTATCGACCGACCGCCGCAATTTACAAGTAAAATGTTTCAAAGTTTCAGTTTCAAAAACTTTACAAGTAATTACCCGAACTACATTTCACGTTCGAAACTAAATCTCTAAGTTTCTTCAAGAAAGGCTTTAAGCTTTACTTGCTGAATTTTATGACGGCGCAGATAAAAATTATTTTGGAGCAGGCGGTTTGTTTTTTTCAATAGACAAATACTTTTATCGAATGGTAAGTTAAACACATATTTGCATGTTACTGAATTATTTCGTAATGTATATTTTCAGTTATTATGGGATATTGTCCAAAGGCTAAAATAATCGTAACATTTTGAAATAAAGTGTTCATGGACATGAAAATCATAAAATAATGATGTATAAAAATGTATTGATGTGTATAAAAATGATGCATAAGAAACATTTCATTACTGCAGTCTGGAGTTATTTTTTAATTAATTGAAATCATGTTTTCCTATTTTTTTCGGGGGCAAAATTAAGAATGTAACGTTATTTGATATCAAGAAGTCACATGTCTCGTAATACAAAAATATTAATACACATTTCATTTGCAATTGATTGAATCGCTTCTACACTGTTTCGATTCTTTAGCTTGTACGTAAAACTTTTTTAATCGATTTGATATTAATTATGTAAACAATAGACAATTTGAAATTAGTAACATGCGATTACAAGTTTGCATGGCCCAATTTTAACTAAATATTAAATTACTCTTAGTGTTTAGTGAGAAGAATTGAGAGATGGATCAGATGTAAATTACGGTAAACAATTTAGAAAAGTTCTAGATTCTCACAAATTATCCTGTTGTCATCTTACAAAAATTTCATCGTTGGATGAGCTTATAACAAAAAATTGTACTAAATTCGAATTGGAATTGATTCTCAAATTTACATTTTTGATATTGACACTGACATATCCATGAAATAAAAATTTATTGCATCATATACTTCTAAAAAACACTAAAAACTACTTGTTGATTGACATTAATCAGGCTAAATAAATGTTTTATTCTATGCTTAGTTACCAAACTTCAAATCAAATATGGTAAAAGTTTTTTCTAAAATATTTTTCTTCACTTGAAATTTAAAAACAATTCTAGTCTATTCTTGATAATGAAATTTTTATCATTATATTTATTTTTCGTAGGAAAAATAAGTAAATAGTCTAATCAATTCAGTTTTCTTTTAACGCAAACTTCAGTAAAGGAATACCGGCAGGACTTTATTAGCATCACTTTTATCTTAATTGAAATGAAATAGAAACTTAATTTTTGATCACGTTATTGATTTTTGATCCCCAGAATATGACCTTATTCTTTTATGATGCTATTTACTGCGGGGTAAATCACATTTATCCGGAATTGAGTAAATATACATATAAAATATGTAAAATATGTAGCACGAGGATAGTACGTAGAGATAACTTATGAAGAGTATGCGGTATATATTAAGGAAAACAAATCAAACTTTGAGAAAGTTGTGAGAAACTTAAAGCTTTATATCTCAGCTAACCTTTTCGAGAAGAGGAAATTTAGCTATCTAAATTTTGACGTGTTTCGCCGCGTACCTACAAATAAATACGCCAGTTCGGTTTTGCATATCAGTTTGTGGCAGATAAGATCATCATCATTCATCTTTTCATTTCAAAACAACCTTGCCAAGGTTGTTTTATTTGAAGATGAAATTACGAGGAACACTAAAAAGATAGAGAAATGATTATTTGTTGTTTTCCAGTTATTCGCGTAAAATTTCAGCTATAACTTAATTTTGTTTATCATAATAGTACCACTGCAAATATTCACGGACCACTTAACAATTTCTCTGTACTTGTAACAAAAATATGTGGCAAAGCAGAGAAAAATGTGTAATATAAAACCTACTGCGTGTAGCACTGCATGAATATACAAGAATGTTGGGTAAATCTAATTTGCAATCAAACTCGGATAAGGATAATTTTGGTATTACCATACTAACCTTCGTCTCAGAATTAATCTACATTTGAATGGATATTTATGGTGTGAATTACGAATATTAATTATAAAGAAAAAATGTAACTTTAGACGATAAGAAGACAGATATTTTTTAAACAAGCCATATTTAGTTACTAATCGTCATTAAAATATGTTAAATAATAAAATAATACCTAATAATTACCTGATGTTAATTTTTTTACGTTATGTCTATTTCATGCATATGTCTTTGTTATATCATATTCCACTCTCACGATAAAAACAGCAGAATTTAAGAATTTGGAATATAATTTTTACCATAGAGCAAAACTCTGCAGATTATATAATGAAGTTTTTAATAAGATATCTCAGAAAATATTACATAAAGCATAATGTCCTTTAAACCGAAGGGTTTTGATTGAAATGAACTTCGAATTCAATACATTTTTTTACCTCAATATATCAATACAACGTACAAAACCACGGAATAAGACGAGGATGCTAAGATAATATGACTACTGTATAAAACAATTTTTGGAATTCACTTTTGTGACATGAAATTTTCAAATGAGACCTAATAACAAATGGAACCGATTTATTTGCATCACTGAGACAGAAAATCATTTGTCGATTAACTAAATTACAATATAATTATAACAAAATATTATCAAATAGACAAAATATGAGGAGTACTGCAATAAAGGCAATATAAGGACAACGACATGACAGATATTAACAGAAACAAATCTAACTTTATGAAAGTTTTGGAAAACTTAAAGCTTCGTACACGCCCAAGTTTTTTTCGTACGAAGGGGAAATTTAGTTATATAACTTGTTTCAAGTTTTTTCCTCCAATAAATGTAATTGTTTCCTTTGACATATTTATATAGAGAACTTGACATTGTACGTGAGCATTGCTTTAGATTTATTCTTGTTCATGTTTTTATACCTATGGCTATAAGAATAAACATCTCAAATCATAGTTTGCTATATAATTACTTGTATTGCCAGGCGTACCTGAAAATACAATTTTAAACCCGTGTTAATTCGTATGAAAGACAAGTATAATTTTTTAAAAGATCAATTGTTCATACAATTGAAATTGAGCGATACGAGAGGAAAAACTTCGGTACGATCTTAGGGAAATTTGGGGCTACAAGAAATTTAACGTGCAATTAATTTATAATTAAGAATTTAACTTGGCCATTATCAATATCCCAATACTTTATTTGTTAGTAAAATTCTTAGTTTCCTTTATTTTTTTTAAATGATTTTCAACTGATAATATGTGAATGTATTTATACGTAACTTTAATACCACATGTATTTTTTGATTCCAGCTAATTTTATTTTATTAGTAAGAAATTAACTAATCATTTAGGAATGTCAAAGTTTTTAGGAAAAAAATTACCACGAAAAATATAAACTTACACTCTTTTATCAGGTAGTTTTTATTGTATTTTATTTCTCACCGCGCTACTAATATATATACGTTTATGCTATAAATGCTTATTTTTCTCAAACTCCCAAAAAACAAATGTCTAAGATTAGTTACATTGTGAAAAATTGGAATTTAAAAACGTATTGAAGTTTTTGTCGTACTTTCAACAATATTGAAAATAAAATTAAGGAGAGGAACTTCCGGTGATGGGTCAACTGGCATTAGCATATATGTCATCTCACGATCGTGTTGTTTGATGTTTATATCAATCAAGTACTTGTCATATTTAACCTCGTCGATATGAAAACCATACGCATATGCACGACATGGGCAAACAATTTAGTGGTGATCGTCTTTTTGAGATAATAATTAATGTTCGCCGTATTTTCATTTTTTCCAAATAGGGAACGTTTGGAAAAAATATAAATCTAATGTCATTCTACTATCTAGCTCAACAACAGTGTTTATTTATATTATTAATAAATACATTCACTATTTTTATACAACCTTAGAGAAAAATTTACTGAATTTGAGAACAACTCACCCTCTTTCACTAAGATAATAATATCAAGAGAATTGAAAATATAATGAAATCATATATAGAATAATATTTAAGTTTTGAAAAATATTAATGTATATTTTTCGGCTCAATGAAGTTCGAGTAAATTTATTACTGTTCGTTACTCCCAGTATTGAATACACATTTATAAAATATTTGTGAAAAGGTAATATTTTATGTGTCTGGAACACTCGAATTGGAACCTCAAATTATACTTGGCAGTTTTTTTTCAATTATGTCATTTCAACAAAAATAACCATTCTAAAATTATTAGGAGTCTAATCTTATATTTTTTGTCTATCCATATCTTTTGTTTAATTATATATTTTTGTTTATTCTATTTTTTAGTGGAAAATATATTTTTACAACATTTTCCGTGCCCAATAATTTTACGAAATAGTTAAAAATAAACCCGTTCATTACGAATAGAAATTGAAAAACCAAATAGTGCGTCCACGTTTAGGTACGCATATAATTAATTGTATATTAGATATTATTTTAAAATATATAAACCAAATAAACTACCTAGCAAAGTTATAACCTTAGCGATTTTTTTAACTTACGTGTAATTTTAATATAATTTGCCCAAATTTTGTTACGTTAATATTTTAAATCCACTTTGAATCTAATGTTGTATCCATGAACAAATTCTCAATGTATGTTTTATCTGTTATTGTTAGATATCAATAAGAAGAATTTGAAAAAGTTCCTAACATTTTTCATTTTTGTCAAATATTGAACGGGATAAAATATTTTTTTCTCGCAGAATTCATTGATGGCAAAATCGTTATTTTATATTTTTCTATTTTAATAGAACAATTTTCGACGAAAATGCCTATATCTTCATAATTAAATGACTAATATAATTTTGCATTGAAGTATTTATTAAATGTCGCTCTGCTAATTTTTATTATTTATTGGCATATATAGTTAAAAAGTTAGCGGGGTGGGGAGATAGACAACTACAGATTGCTTCAGAGCCGTATCAAAATGTATTAGGTTATAATGTATTTCTATTTCATTTTAAAATATCTTTTATGACACACCATTTGAGGGTGTTCGTATTAATAAAAAAATAATTCGCAAGTTTGATATGTGGACATGCTTAAACAAATTTTCTCTCATTTAGTATCAAAAAAGATTAACATATTGTGTGATATTTAAATAAATGACATATAAGTATATTTTTTTCAAGTATGTAACTTAGGTTAAATTAATCGTTATTGTCCACATTTTTTTGAAATAATAAAGTAAATTATAGAGGATAATATAATGAATCAAATATATGTCAAGCTCTTGTAAATCAAGTTTTTTTTTAAATTACTAGCTTTTACCCGCGTTTCGTTGAAGTGTAAAACGGAAATGAGTAAATGGATTAATTTTTTAAATATTCACAAATATTTAAATGACATAATAAGAGGATTATTTTAGTTTATATCACAAAAGGCTATTTTTGGGACACTTCATATTTCTTTCACTCCATTCTTAAAATTCAGAACAATTATTCCACGTTTTATATTTTCATTTTAGTTGTCTCCATAATTGGCTGTTTAAACTTCAATCTACTGGGCATCTGGCCCAGTAAATTGAAGTTTGAACAGCCAATCCAGAAATCTTCTTGCGAAATGTCAGCCTTTTTCGCAAACTTTCGTAATTTCAAGCCCATTGTGTTAAAATTTTTCTATAAGCCCATTGTATATAAAAGTTTATGTGCAATCCCTTTGTGTATAAAAAATAAAATGTTACCTATGTTGGAACACGGAGTATCACCTGACCAGCAAAGAAAAAAATAAAAATGATTTTCTATCGATCGGGTACTTTTTAAAACCACTTCAAGATAACAAAATTACCTAGTAGAATTCTTTATTTTCTTAATTATTATATAGTGTAGATTATTTAGCATTGGAAATAGAAGTATTTAACATGAAAGCGTTGATGATTATTACCATTGAAAATGTAATTATACTATTCCTATTGACGTGCGTCTGCGGAAAAACTCAAAAAATATTTAGCATTAAAACAAGTACAACCGTACTATCTTATGTAATAATGAGTTTTTATTATTAAAAAGTTATCCAGTCCCCTTCTCATTGAAGAAATACTTGGCATTTTTTTATCATTTTCATAACTTAACATGGGGACAAATACCATGTAAATCAAGTTTGACAAACTAAATGCTTTACGGTCCAGAACTTTTTCTCTTTGAACTTGAAATTCATAAGTGACCAAACACTTTTTATGGCATTTGCGTCAGCGATTACGATGGATAATCTAGTACACTAATATTATTTTTTGTTTCCGTGCTGTACGACTAAGACGTTTTGATATTTTTGTGCCCAAGTCAGTGTTTTTATGTGATTTTTGCTTACAAATTTTACTTCAAGAGCCAAAAGTCTTCACTATCACTGGAATCATTATTAACACGCTTTTATTAGATAGATCTATAACTAATTAATTGAACCTACGAAATTAAATTTTATGCACGTCTATTGTTGAGTCATCGTGTAACTTGAGGCTTGTGTAGTTTTTGTAATCATAAAATAAAATAATATAATGGACCGATTCCATGAAAAATAACCGGAAGTTAGGTACTGAACTCGATAACGGAACAATGTATCCTAACCGTGCTTGGGCTTATAATTGTTGTATCATCATGCAACTTGACAGGTGGGTACCATCGAGATGATTCAATGAAACAGAACTGGAAATTTAACACTGAACAACGTAATCTACCCCTGTTTGGATTTATAATTATTGTATCTTTATATAATTTCGAGTTTGTGTAGATAGGATGACAACACATTACAATTGTATCATCGGACTAATTCAATCAAATGAAACTGGAAATCATATGGAAGTACTGGATTGCTCCAAGCTTACCGGAAATACGCCTCGGAATTCTGATGCATTGGCTTACAGAGGATGTTTAGTCTCTTACAGACACAGAATAAAAAAGAAACACCTCAGCCTAATCCAATATACTGTCCGGCTAATTTAATTTCTATAGACATTTTTTGAACAAACTGTTGTAAAAGTAGTTCAAAATATAATATGAATCGAGTTCAAAATATTATTCTCTATATTAATGTAAAATTTAAAAAAGTAAAAATAAATCAATAGTATAAAAAACTAAATAGAAGTTATTTTAAAAATACTTCAATAAAAAGTAAAAAATAATTATCGAACCTGTTTCCTCTGTAAAGATTTTAGTGTAAGTCATGTTTGTTATTGACTGTAGTATTTGATAAATACTTTTGCTTCTCAAATTAATATTGTGAGAATGAAAATTCTTGTAATTCTTATAATATTTCAGTTGGATTTCGAAAACAGAAATGTTACGAATGTGGCTTAACTAAAATCCTTACAGAGTAGACGGAGATAACAAATTCGATAATTATTTTTTACTTTTAATGCGTATTTACAAAAGCATTTCTTTTCTTAGTTCTTTAAAACTATTAATTCATTATGAAAACCGACATTATGCAATGACGGACGAGACTTCTTCTCAAACTGTCGTAAAACCATTCACCGTTTCTTTAGCGTCAATTCTTATAAGCTTTTAATATTTCTAAGTATATAGCTTTGTAAAGAAATACAGACAACTTTGAAGAAAAATCGGTGGTGTAAAAATATATAAAACAAAGACAATTTGAGGCTAAAAACATGTTGTAGGAAAGTCATTTTCAGACATTAAAGTAATAATTCGGTTAAAACTTACGACAGCTTTACAGAAAAATCTAAATTTTAAAATAAAACTAAATAAAATTTTGCAAAGTCTAAAAACTAATAAAATAATATTAAAAAACCTTGTAAATCATAACCGAGTTACTTTTTTTTATGATTAATGTTTATAAAATAAAATACACCTGTTAATCGTTTAGAAAATTACAAAGGTTTTAAAACGGCATTCTAACCTGAATGTATCATAAAATCAAAACAAAATACCAAAAAAAACAAATCTGAAATATTAATGTAACACAACCTTTAAACAATTTTTACACAACCGTAAAAAAACTGTATGTGCTCGATATGCCAGTAACTTTCTAAGGTATAGGAAAAAATATTTTTTTTGTATTTACCTCCGAAAATAGTCTTCCATTTATAACTAAAAATTTAGATACTATCTATGAAAGGGATACTTCTGTCCGATTCCAATTTATTAAGTTGTTCTTTAGTGTTTGTAGGAAATGGGTTTATTGTTTTTGGTGAAACAAATTTTTAAGCTCAGAAACTGTCATATTATTTATTCAGATGAGCTCTATCCAATGAAAACTCCGTAATCGATCGGATACTCCCTTCATATAAGCCTTTGAAAACGCACATAGGTTCGTGTGTACATACGTAGAAACACGTGCACATGCTCCGATGTTATTCGTGCTTATTCAATGAAACTTCCATTGACAAATCCCTTCTCCCCTTACTTTCATTAACCTCCTCCATCCAGGAAGAAAGTACTTCCATAATTTTGATAAAAATCGATGAAGTAGGATAACAAAGCGGTAAAGTAGGAAAACTATACAAAAGCGGTATAGTAGGAAAACTATAGTCGAATAGGATCATAAATTTTCGTTACAGTATTCACAAATTATTATCTTTATTAAAGAGTTATATGTACATGTTAAATTTGTAAAATCTAATAGCCTTTTAGAAAACAGAGTATTATTTTCAGGCCTGACGCTTCTTTCTTTAATAAAAAAATGTCAAACGTTTCATTACTTTTGTTAATTATTAAATGCTTAGGTTCAAATATTAGTAATGAATATTAAGGCCTTACTTTACAAAAGAGTAATTGTTTTTGCTAAAGGTTTAATATTTTGTGTGTATTGGAGATTTTTAATATTTTGTAATACATAAATTAAGTAAATATATTTTCATTAATAACAAAACAGTTAATATCAAAACGAAATTGTAATATTTTCAAAATAGGTTGAGGAAATATAGGGATCAAGTTACAGGAAAATACGCTTAAGGGTATATGATTAATATATCCAAAGACCAAAGACACGATGGATAAAACAAATGAAAGTTTGGGTAAGTTTTCGAAAATTGAGAGCCATCTGTACGCCATAAACTTATGATAAGAAATATCAGTTGTTCAAACTAATTTATGTCGAGAAACAATTTTCTGAGATTTTACACTTAGAAAGTCGTATTATGGCATCAAGATATCACGAATTCGGTATATTTTCAGTTTTATTTAGTATATTACTATGATTTATATGTCGAAATTTACCTTTATATCTCTAGTATATGCATATAGAAATTGTTGCATTATATAATGAAAGTATTTTTAAGCAATATAGAATGACCACTAGATCATTTACATATCCTTCAGTTCAGTCTTTTGGCTCCTAACCCGATTTGATACAGGTAATTTAAAAAAAATTAAATATTAGGATATCATTCCAGGAAGATAATAGTTAAACCAAAAGAAGAAGTAAATCTCATTTTTTAGATTACGTACATTATAAACAGAAAAGATCGCTGACATGGCCTTTAGTCTGTTTATATAATACATTCGTTTTTTACGAAGGTACAATAAACGTGGCATAGTGATAGAAATGTTTTTTATTATCTACGTGAGGAACCATTACCCTCTTACTATTATTTTATAATGTTATATGGTATTTATTTTTAGAATTGTATGTAAGCTGATAATCTAATTTTAATATTGAAATAACTCTTAATAGTGGACCACTATTAGTTAAAGATTATTTTCAATTAGATTCATAAAAAAATAACAGATTTCAAAACATATTAAAATTAATAAATCAAGTGTGAAAAATACTTTCATTCCGATCAAAATTATATTTCTCCGTCATCGATTAACTAAATTATGCCTCAAAACAATACTTACAATGCAATCTGCTTTATTAATGAGTAAGACAAGAAGAATTAATGCCGAGTTGGCGGCTCGCATCGAGAAGTCAGTTTGTGAGTCGGGAGAGGAAGACTGACAAATTTAATTTAGTTACTATTCCCTCATAATATTTAAGTTTATATTACAACAGACGATGATATTCCGATTAGATCTTTCAATGAGCTTTATTGCAGAATTCAATCTTTTGATTTTTAATCTGTGTTAACAATGAAATTGTAAGAGATGGGCCCCTATATATTAAATTATCACAGAAAGTTTTATATTCATAGCATTAGTTAGAGCCCTAAAAAATATTTTAAAAATTTCCATTTGCTTTCGTATAATATTTTTACTAATTTTTACGTAAAGTTTAGTCTAAAACATATTATACTTAAAATTGTTATGCATCGGGAGTATGCGTGTCATTGTTTTACTTTACATAGGATATTTATCGGTCCCTTAAATGGCTAATAGTGATTTCTGTGAATTTGAGAAAACTAATTTTCGGTAAAATACATGTGCCATTGTGTAAAATACATGACGTCATGCTACCGCTAGATCATCTGGACAATCATTCGCTTTATTTAGAGGTATCGTTGACTGATCAAATATATCACCAAAAAAAAAGTAAAGTAAACCTATTTGCGTGTGAGAATTATGCGCATCTTTCTGTCAACAAAATATCATGTATGCAAAAATAGTAATGGGTTTCATAAAAAATTACATATATTTGCTGGCGTGAAATCCATGGAGATTTATGACACTTCATTGCGCTGAGTCGAGATGTGAAAATCCAACGTAAGTGATTCATATATACATAACATTATGTATGTAATTATACATATATATATATTATACATGTATGTAAACTCAATAGACTGCATATCCCAGTTTGCTATGATCAATGATTTTTGAGATATCGGAGTATAAATGGTGCGTCGATAGCAAAACCGAGTATAAATGCGCTGAAAGCAGTACGTTGCGCGAGAAAAAGCAATTACACTACTCCCGCCTTTTTTCATTTGATGTATTGTTTTAAAATAATTATCCCTATCTTAATAGTAATAATATAGCTAAGTGACTATAAGTACTGTTGTATTTTAATAGTCATTATCAATACATGTTAAAATAGAAAAAAGTGTAATATATTTCAGGGTATGTTCGTTGAATTAATGTGTAATGATATACGGGAACAACAGGAATTTTATTTATTTACATGTAAATATAATATAAAAATGATTGGTAATTATATTACTAACAGTATCGTAACATACTTCCTTAGTTTCCGAAGTTAATACAAAAAAATATTATACTATCAGTAAAGCTTTATTGAAAGCTCAAGTTATTTTGATGATGAAGTTGTTGAATAGTAAATTTTATGAAAACCTAGGAGAGCCCAGTCTCGCTTTTCACTTAACTTTAGGTAGGATAATTTAAATGAAGACTCAATCAACATTTTGAACCTTTATTTAATATTTCTTACTTAAATAGCGTTTTCCGTCTGTATATTTTTGAAAGGAATACATTTTAAAGAAGTTCTCAAAATTTGTCAAGACAAACCCATTTTAATATAGATTTAGAGTAATTAATATAGATTTAGGGAGTTTTGTTTCTTTTCATTTTATGTTCTATGTAAATCAATTAACACCAGCAGCGTTGGCCAAATGTTAATAATCTATATTAATCTTTCTCGAATTTTTGCAATACGTACTAATTAAATTATTAATTACTAAATTATTTATTACCAAAGCATAGAAAAAATATTTTATCCCCAAATGGACTTGTTTATATATTGACTCTAACGATAAATCGTTTACATAAAATAATATAATTTTGTTTTGTTTTTCATTATTTTATGACATGAATTTCAGAATAAGATTTATTTCCAAATAAATCTTATTCTGAAATTCATGTTATATTTATTAATTTTATTTCCATGGGAAAATGCGATATTTACAACTAATTTCTTTTATCTTAATTATAGTGCCATTTGTCACCATACTGGGCAATGAGCGATAGTTTTGTCGGTTGTTGCTTGGACAGGTTTAGGAAGATGACCTATGTCACATTCTATTAATATTTATATGCCTTTATCGTAGCATAACTTGGGGAAGTCTACGTTTTAATCGGCGTTTGGTACGGGTATTATTCATCAGTTATTGCGCAAGTTTATTTGGTTGGTTTGTGATTCTGTCTTTGTATGACTTCATATGTCTATCAATTTCCTCTTTAACTTACTTATTTGTAGGTCCTTATGCAATTGTTGGTTGGTTACAAACTATGGGGCATTTGTAATTATCCGCAGCATTTTATTCTGCTATCTTTGAATTATCTCAATATTAGAGTGGGAAGCTGTACCCCACAGCTGATTGCGGAATTCCAAACTGGTTTAAGTGTTGCTCTATAGAATAGCAGCTTATTTTCCAATGATAGTTGGAACTTACTCCCAATGAGTCAATATAGTTTTCCGAGCTGAAGACTGTTTGAAATGAATGTCTGTTTGGTGAATATATGATTTTGCCAAGTTAGTCTTTTATCCAGGTATAGAATAAGGTAATGTAAGTGATCTGCTTGAGGTATTTCAACATTGTTTATTTTAACTGGTGGACAGAAGTCTCGCCTGAGCGTGAATGTGACGTTGACTGATTTGTTTTT
Source organism: Druceiella hillmani (assembly GCA_039881145.1). Taxonomy (NCBI): domain Eukaryota; kingdom Metazoa; phylum Arthropoda; class Insecta; order Lepidoptera; family Hepialidae; genus Druceiella; species Druceiella hillmani. The sequence goes on from JAYKKI010000010.1 coordinate 38,675,171, forward strand.
ATTTACCTTAATCTGCCACTTTTTAGCCAAATAGATGCACTATCTAGCCAATCTTGTATCATTTTTTCTAAAGTTTTTGGCTCGCTGTGTGAGGCCAAAATGACTGTATCGTCTGCATGTGGGCAAATCTGAGGTATGGAGTAGGTAGAGAATTGTTGCGACTACCCTGCGGGATACTTGCTGATATTGGATACAGGTTTTTCACTTCATTTCCACACTGAACCATGAAGTGTCTATCTGTTATGACAGGTTTTGGTGGCGCATAATAACCCTTCGTACCTCACGCGGTGATATAATAGCCTGTGATAAATCCAAAACTGTGAGTCTGTGAACTTGTGTAAATGTATGTTCGGATATAAGGTTTTTATCTCTTATCACTGTCATCATGCGAGTCAATGGCGATAACTCATGCACTTTAGAAATTATAGGTAATAGGTTGATGGCACGGTATGATTTAGGATCGTCTGGTTGGTTGTCTAGTTTTGGAATCATTATTATCTTCGCAAATCTTCCATTAAAGTGGAAATAATTTTTGTTAATGTATGGCATTACAATTGATGTGAGTAATTTTATTTCGGTGGATGGCAGTTGAGCCAGGATGTGGCTTACGAAATCGTAGCAGGGAGGCGTCTTATAATGGATTTTACCTTCATTCTTTGTGAATTATGATATGTCTCTTTTCACCTCAGTGGGAGTGGATTCTTCTGCCAGATAGTCACAAACTTCTTCTCCATGCTCTGTTCGGTATTCGTTTGGATGAGGCATGAATATTAATAGTAAGTGGGTAGAGAAGATTAGAGCTTTTTCAGTGTTTGTACGGGCCCATTTCTCATCGGTTATTCACAGGGATGGTAAGGCAATTATAGGCAGTTTTAGGAAACAATAGCATCGTAGTAGTCTGAGGAAACAATAGCATCGAGACCGCTCAAGTAAGACTGAAAGTTCATGTCACGATCTCGTTGAAGTGCATTTTTGAGCTTTCTAATAGTTAATGCCCACAATTAAAAAAAAGGACTAAATCAGTCTTTTTTTTTTATTGGGGGCATCCTGTTGCCTACCACCGCATCTCTGAGTTTTCTTTTTCAGATACTAGTTCCAGTAAATGTTTGGCTATATCTTGATTATTGGCAGTGTTTGTTTTCAGTGGTGTCTCACTGGATCTGCAAATGCCATATCAATAAGGTGCCGGTATAGAGTCCAGTTAGTCCTGCAGTTATGCAGGATGCACTTAGAATATGTTTATTTAAGAGTAGTGGACAAGTTTACAATAATAGGTGAGTGACATTTCATGACAACTGCTGTAAGAGATATATTTATTGGAGATTCCTTTGATTACGCAGAAATCGATTAGGTCTGGTGTTTTATTTTGCTCTGTAGATCAGTTTGTAGACTGCCCTGTTGAAAGTATATGCAAATTATTGTCTTGGATGCATTTAAAGAGTTCACGCTCACGTGGTAATATTAGTCTCGATCTTCAATATGCATGCTAAGCATTATAGCTGCAGCCAGTGATGAATCGATTACCCAGCGATTTTAAATATACTTCAGAATTTACTTTCTTGGTTTTATATATTGGTGGGCAGTAAGATGCCGTGTTGATTAATTCAGTGATCCAATACGATACAACAATTTTATTCACGTGAAGGTATTCCTGGGAGAAGGAGGTTGACTGTAATGTTTGATGTTAGGCTAGACTAGAATTGCTGATTCACGGTGAGCTTTTCCATCCGGGTGCATTGCGTGGTTTGGTGAGTATTCGAATATTTTAAAGTGGCTTCTGCTGGTGAAGTGGGTTTCGGAAATAAGCATTAAGTAAATTTTTTGCGTTTTCAGAAATAGTTAACTCCTCAGAGTGTTTTGGCCGCCCATTAGCATTCCATACATATATGTTTAGTGGTTCGAGTGTGAGGTCATCTTGGACATGCGTTCAATTAGTAACTTTGTTAGGACTAGCGTTTGTTTCATTATAGCTTGCATTATTTCGTTTAACGTTAGTAAAGGTTCTTCAGTGTTTTGTTTATTTTGGGCTGTATTAGAGTATTTTGATGACAGGTTTTCTTTTATAATTCAACATAACACTGACTGACGTCTGTCTGACGATTATTTTCATTTTGATTGTGGTATGGTTATTTGTGGGGTTGGTTTCCAAGTTTTTCTCTGTCTATGAGGTGGGCAGTGGATCTTTTGTAGCTCCCTGTAAATAATGCAACCTTTATAATTATCCGGATGGTTTCCATCGGAGAGAATGTATTTAACTTTATTAGAGCGCTCTTTTCTTGGGTAATACTAGGCGTACTGAGCGCCCACTCATTTCACGCACTTTGGTTGTCGATGACAAATTTTTTAGTGTGTCCGTATTGTTGACAGAACATTGTGAGATTTTTCGTTTGGACCTAGGCGGCTCGAAGGTAATTTTACAATTAAGTGAACTTTTTAGGATCTGATTCGAGGATCTTAATTTAAAATTTTTCTGGTATTGTTTCTTCTAAAATTTTAGTTAGTGGCCGAATATTGCTGACTTTATCTGCCAATATTGGCGGAAGCTTAATGGCTTTTGGTAATTGTATTTTGGTTGTAACTGGATAATTTTCGAGCATCGCAAAACTATTTGATGTGAGAGTGTGTGCAGCTAGCATTTGACTTCGATCTTGGCTTGGACTTACAACTAATAACGTTACTTTCACTTAGGATAGGTTGTCTAATGACAAGCGGACACAGACAGATAAATATTTTGCTGTAAAATATTTATCTGTCTGTGTTTAATTTTACAGGTTTAATTTACATAACAACAAGTCATTAATATCCGAATCCTGTCCGGATTTCTTTATACGTGAAAAGAAGTTAAAAGTAAAATAAATGAAAGTAACTGAAGTAAAGTGAAAATCTGTTAAATACAAAGGTGTTTTGCAAAGCGGTACATCCGCCGCACTTGTCAATTACGTATTGAAAGAAGGAAATAAAAGTATGCGACACATTATCTTCTGCAATGAGAAGAAAATATATGCCGTTTCAGCACTTGAGTAAGAATAGAACTAAGAAGAGAACTAACGTTTCATAATCACATGCTGAATGAGTTCGCTTAGACCAGTGATGCAGAAAATGTTTTGGTTGAATATTATGGTTTAAATTATTACTCAATTTAACGCACTGTCTTCTTTGTGTTTTTCTGGGTACACATGATATGCAAATACATTGCGGCTGCGCAAAGAAAATTTTCACCATGCGTTGTGTTTTGTCGTATATGCATTTTCTGATGGGACGTGACTTGGCACCGCAGTGTTAAGTTTATTGGCTGTGATATTCAATAACATATTTGCGAAAGGATATAGGAAGCTTCCTTTCTTTGTTCCGCTATTTCAGTAATGTTTTCGTTTCATGGCTACTGCAGATTTGATAGTAGTTAAATAAAAACATGTAGGTCGGTTTTTCCCAAAGTAAATATCATGAAACAATTTTTGGGAGGGACAGTACAAAAATTATAATATTCGATGTGCGACCTACCATTTAATATAGACCTATTTTTTACCATCTCCCTTTATACATTATACTTAAAATATCTTACCAGTTTACAGTTTTCTGATTTACCAAACCGATATCCAATAACAAGATTCTATGACAGATATTTTATTGTCCAAAAATCTCTTAAATCTACAAGTTCTTTTTATAAATATAATTCTCAAATAAAAAATCAAAACAAATTTTCAAAAATATAAAATATGTCTGCCTGAAACTTATTATATTAATAACGTGCAGATATTGAATTTCTATTTACATAAGGAAAATTATCGAACGTTATCTTGTATTAGAAAATAATGTTTAGGTAATGCAAGGTTCCCGTCAAGAGTCGAAAGTTTTTGATATAATTTAATTCGGACACAAATTTACATGATCATATTTCCTTCTTTTAAAAAATTTATTTTTCATTTAAAAATATGATTCTTTTTAAAATTTTTCAATGCATTTTAGGATTGAAACAGCTATTCAACATATTGTTTATTGGTAAAATACCAACTTAAAATACGACGTTGCAAACAATTATTTTTATAAAACTGTAAATTTTGAAACAATTTTTATAATTTTTCTAACCCGTTAAATGTGGTATAAGTATACATTGTTGTTCCTTTTAATATCTACTTAAGCGGAGTAGCGGGGGGTTGTGTAGTTTTCACGCGCGCTTATTGGCATCCTGTGTTGACAGTAGTGCATCCATGTATATATTTGTATATAGATACTTAATCAAAAATTATGATTGCGTACTTATGCAAAATTAATACAATTTCTTGTCTTATATGTATTTGACTCAATATAACTATTTCTTTTAAGACTAAATAAATTTATTTTTTTCAAATAAATACATATAGTTTATACTTGTTTATTTTATTACTTCATTCTAAATCTTTGTTAAATAAATAAGTTAATATGAAAATTTACAAGAAACAACAGAATCGATGCAAGATATGAGGTAGAAAAATATATAATTTAACAATTTTTTTAATATTAATACCTCATTTGGCCAACAAATTTTTACATAAATATTAAATTACAAATGACCTAACATAAATATATACATATGATATACGAAAGTACATATTAGATCTCCCACAAACTGACGAACTAAAATAAAGATATATTTCATTTAACTTTTTATTTTTCCTAAACTGCTGCCCAGATAAATAAACTCGTTTATCCAGCAAAAGAAATTAATTCACGAACGACCATAATGCCTTATGAGGGAAAACATATTTTCTTTTTATAAATTGCATCGTGCTTACCCTCACACGCACAGAGGGGTGTCGGGTTTTACGCACAAAAGGTACTGAGCTATAATAACTACATGTACGTAGTATCAATTCTTAGATTTAATTTCAGCCGTATTCAGTTGGGGGAAAAATATATTTAAGCGGAGTTTGTATATTTTTTTTCAAAGTAATATTTATATTTTTGTTATGTAAACTGAATAAGATTAGTTGTATGTGTGCGTGTGTGCGTGCGTGCGTACGTGCACGCGTGCGTGCGTGCGTGTGTGCAAGCGGGCGGGCGGGTGGGCCTGCATACTTTCGAACGGGCATGCGTGCGTGCGAGCGTGTGTGCTTGTGTATACATGTGTGTATGTATGTGTATGTGTATGTGCACGTGTGTGTGTGCGCGTGAGTGTGTGTGTGAACGTATGTTTATGGATGTACGTATCACAAGAAAAAAATAAAAACGTTGAACAATGCAAAACTTTAAGACCGCAAAATGGTATGGAGTAATTGCTGTATGAGTTGGATAAAATTAAGTTAGATATAGTCAGTTTATCCAAAGTAAAACGATAGGACAAAAATATCTCAAGCTTAATAACGGACACATAATGTATTATTAAGGAGCAAATTCGGTCAGACATGAATATGGTGTAGCTTTAATGATCCATAGATGCCTAAGCTATAACATTAAGATCGTAAATTCAATCTCTTATATATTCTGAACGTAATACTCCACATTTCAGAGAAAGTCACACTGAAAGTCATCCAGGTATACGTTCCCACTAGTGTCGCAGCTGATATCGAAATAGAATATACGCAGATATAAACTAATCTTTGACAACCACAAATTATTACGAGAAACTTCAATGCCAAAATTAGTGTAAAAATTTAAGTCTGAAACCTTAATTGACAAATTTGGATATGACAATAGAAATGAGATCTAAACTTGTTTGGTGACGGAGAACATGTTCCAGATGAGTTCATTTTTCCAAGAAACCAGATATAGTGGACATGGTATTCACCTTGTGCAAGGCACATAAATGAGATTAACTATGTGTTCAGCAGTCTTACACGACTTTTACAGAAGAAGTGATAATCTTCTCATTCATATAAATATAAACGTTAAATTTAAACGATGTGCATCGACTAAAAGAAAAAGAATGAAAGTGGACCATGCAAGTTGAATTGTAAATAAAGGCGTTTACGAGCAAAAGCTACAGGACAGACTATTGCTTAATGAGAAGGCTACATTTGAGACAGATGTACTGCTCGAACTACTAAGCCATACTCTATACGGCGGGATAAAATTACTGCAATAAAAAAACCCGAGTCGCCCCCAAAAACTTCAGACCAAAATAAAAGAGCTACTAGAAAATACAAGTCATATCGAAAGAAGGAAAAGATCACATAGATTTATTCAAAAATATATGTAAAGAAGACAGAAAGCACGTTAAGCAAGATATATATATAGCAAAAATGTGTTACAAAACTACATCGATACAAGAATATCAAAGTTTTTAGGACAGTTTTGTTGCCGTGGACACATCTAATCACCAAATACTGCGATGGGAAAGGTAATCTAGTCACTAAACAAAAGAAGGCCCTAGAAATAAGATAACTATACTATCTGAAATTATGCGGGTCTGGTAACTCTAAACCAACGGGCTTAGTAACATGGACTATAACAAAATAAAAAAGTACCGTAAAGAACGGAAACTGAGATAAAGCAAGACCTTAGGAAAATCTTGAACGGCACCGACAGGGACTTGGTGAAGAAGATATCATAGCAGAAATTATCAAAGAAGGGGAAGACTCGGTTATGCAGTTTCTTAAATAAATCTTCAATAAATATATACAGGAAAGTCAAATACCAAAAAAACGGAAGAGGTCACAATAATTTTATTATTCACGAAAGGGAACAAGTCAGACCTTTACAATTATCGTCCTATTAGTTTATTATCCCAACTCTACAAACTATTAACTTAAATCATAATTATTCGTCTAGCCAAAGAAGATAACCTTTTATCAATCCGTTGCCCAGGTAGACTTCAGAAATTGATCTATTACCATTGACCATTCAGAGGCTATGAGAATTATTGCCAAAAAGGTCACATAATTTCAAATTTCTTCGTGGTTCACCTTTATTGATTATAAAAAAATGTTAGATGGCCTTAAGTCCTTAGCAGTGTTTCAGTCATTACGAATTGCCAAAATAGACTACCGCTAAACTCATCTAACGGAAAACATTTATCAATGTGAAAGTGAACCTCCTACCATAAACCAAACCATTGAAAGTGGAGAGGGAATAAGAAACGGGGATACCCTCTTTCCGAAACTGCTTATACTGATATTGAAGGACATCTTTAAAATTCTGGATTGGGAAAATAGTGGTCTCAATATAGTAAGAAATAGATTGAATAATCTAAGACTCGATAACAACATTTTCTTATTCTCAGACGGCTAGGATGACCTCAAAACCACGACAGAAAGAATTAAGTCATATTTTTCACGGATTGGGTTGGAAATGATCTTATGCAAAACCAAAGTTATAAACGATGAAATGGTTCCACGAACATTAAGATATACAAAACCGTTTTACAAAGAGTAAAAAAAACGAATACCTTGGTCAAGACGTTGTTATGGGTAAAGAAAATCAAATCAACGAGATTGACCGGCGCGTAAGGTTAGCACGATTAGTCCACTCCAAAATGGAATTCACCTCCAAATCAAAATTAAGGCTGAACAGAAAGCTCGTATAGATGGCCAGTTTATTTTACCAGTACTTACATATGGTGATGAAACCAGGTTACATGATTCCAGGTGTTTACAAAAGAAATCCTCACTGAATTCATAGTGACTCAGAGAGCAAATGAAAAAAAAATAATAGGAATTATGCTGATACAGCGAAAGAAGAACAAACAGATGATAGAGGAAAACAGGGCAAACGTATTGTGAAATTTGACAATGGGTTATTCACGTTGCTAAAAAGCAAGACTCCTAGTGTAATATGCTAGTGGAATGGAAATCGTGGAAGGAAAAGCGTCCTAGTGTGTTTGAATTTTTATTTCAATTTCTCTTACCATACTTAAAGTCCATTACTTTAATAGAAATAAAAAAAATAAAGCCTGTTTTTATATACAAGATAGTAATCGTATTCCTATCCTAATAAGAGGAGTAGAGCAACCAATGGTCTATCGAACTTAACGCCCATGTCAAATGAAAGTACAAAATTTTAACGCAATCATAGATATTTGTTTCCAAATTTTTTATAATTTTTTTGGTTTTTTAATTAAATTTAAACGCACAAATCATTTCATTATTTGCTAGAGCATGTTTGAAAATATTATACTTTATTAGACGAAAATAATAAAAATTTTATCGAAGTTGAAATTAACTAGAATTTGCAGACTAAACTAACAGATTTACAATCATTACTTTCGAAAATTTTACATTAATTTTGTTAAAAAAATTAAATTAATATTGCCTTAAAATGAAATTTTAGTATTAACTGCTTAGTTCGTTATTTATTTTTCTTTTGAGGGTAACAAAAAGAACAAAAATGTGTTACCACAGATTTCGTTAAACAATTCTATTATTCCTTTTTACTAATACTGTAAACTTTTTCAAATACTGTACTGGATTGCTGATCCATCAAAATCTTGGTCGGCAGCCCCCAATAAACCATGTCAGTTCTCGTTTCTTCCACAGGATGAACTCTTTGAAACGTTTCCAATAGTTTGTTCCCTTGAACACAAAAATCCACTTAGGTGAAACTTGTTTAACAACGTTCCTTAAATATGGAGATGTATGATATTTAAATCTTATTGACCTCTACTAATTAACAAATGATAAAGAATTCAAGAGATATATATCCGCTACACATTAGGCCTCAAAAAATATGGTGATAATATCTGTCCAGGCCTCCGTTTAGTTCCTGAAAATCTACGCAAGCTTCTCATTTCTAAACACTCTATGTCTTTTTGGGAACATTCGTTTATATTTAGTTATATAACTCGATATGTCCTATCATCGGTAATTCACCGACCATGCACGCTTTCAAAAGTCGTCTGATAAAATTACACTCTTGACTTAACTAGCCCCATTTTACTACCGTTCATATCCTATTTGTATTCATTTTTCACCTCTTCCCCTTTTACTAGAGATATACCAAGTTTTGACCTCTTTCTTTTTAATAACATTTTTAAAGTTTATCTAAGTTGTTGTTTTTTTATGACGTAATACTAACAAAACCTGTTGCAATCGATCTGTGAAATAATTCTAATTGGCTGAAGAAATTTTGCCTAAAACAATAAATTCAACATATTGAAAATAGAATAAATAAATAATATTACTTAATTTTTAATCACAACTAAATAAAACTTTGTTTTTCTAATTCTTAACCAATCTTTACAAATTTCCCACCTATAGATGTTGCCATACAATGAAATCTAGGCCGTGATTAAGAATTAAAAGAAGGAAATTATTTTATGTCACGTAATTTCATTTAATTGTGAATAAAAATGAAGCAATAATGAATTTCTACAAAATTAGCGCCAAATATATTCAATATTTAAATAACATTAGTTATTGAATTGGAGCCACTTAATCGGTTTCAGGCTACATATGGTAGATAGATATTAAAGAAATGAGTAAATATTAAGTATTTAATTTGGCGTAACGTATTTATTTCACAGAAAAGAAAAATGTGTGATCACAGATACTCATGAAAATACTACTATCGTCTATCGAAATTACGGAATTCACATATTATGCTCGGAACAAAAACCGTTTCTTTTTGAAACAGTCCCATATCAAATTAATAGTAAATTATTATGGGAGACATGCATAATTAAAATTCAAGAAAAGTTTTTGGGAGAAAAAGCTTGATCGGTACATATACATGTGGTAATCAAAATTAACAAAAACATTTTCTTTAATTCTGGATATGTTTCCTTTCCCTAATATGAATAAATAATTTTTATGACAGAACCGAATGAGAACCAGGAGTGTAAAAGAGTTTTTAGGTAATTAAATAATGGGAGAGGAAAATTATGATATTAGAATTTATTATTTAGCTATACAATAAAACATGTTACTTCAAGTAAGAGTATTTTACTATTGCGGTAATATTCCAAGATTTTGCGGTAATATTCCAAGATTTTACTATTGCGGTAATATTCCAAGATTTTGGTAATGTATAGCATCCGTAACCAGTTTAGAGTTAGTAATTGTTACTTACACTTTCAATTTCTACTCAAAAAGAAGATATCTATTTTTATTTTGCAACGTAAATTTTGCCACAAATGTTGGGACACGCTTCTTTAAAACTATTTACTTAACCACAGTTTACGTTTCCGATGCATAAATAAATTTAAGTTTTTCGTAGTGTTCGAAGATTATAGATTTTCTGGCTTTATTTACTTTAATATTAGAAAGTAAAAAATTTAATGGCATATATCATGCTTCAGGTAAATATTAATAGGGTAGCAAAAATTAATCGCACATGTCTGGTATTTTTCATTAGATTAAAGACAGTATTGAAAACAGTAGTACTATTATATTTATCTTGTTTAGTATCTGCCAATTGGCAGCCTCGTTTCTTTGTCTCTAGTACTTTTATTTTAAAATATATTCATAGAGGGTTTTAAATGAGATTTAACTTAAAATATCTTAGCGAATACAAACAAAATAAGTAACGTGTTAAACGACGGTAACATTATTTTCTACACTTATCCTAACATTATTTTATACGCTAATCCACTAGACTTGATCACAAATGTTGGTCGATCTGTGATCAATACTGTGATACGTAAATACCGAATAATCTTCACAACAGCATCTACATAGACACCGGAATACATAACCTGTCAAGAGCACTGACCTGAGTGACTAATATTTTAGAATAACACGTGTTTAGAGAATCTCAAATCAAAAATTAATAAAGTGCAGTGGAATATATTCTAGTGGGTATAGGATGGATGAGTCATTACCCTGTATTACTATTTGAGTGTTAGTATTATTCGGCTTTACTAATACAAACGCAAAAGTTGAATATCATATTACGTATCCTAATATTATAAAATGACATAGAAGTCAAAAGAATGTGATTATCAGCAACTTTGTTTTTTTATATTTGCACAATGTAATCGGTAATTTTGAGTAAGAAATCTATTCGGTAAAAGTAATAAGCAAGTAAAAATTTTCATCGTATTTAGAAAACCTCAACTTCGCGAAAAATGATTTAATTAAAAAAAAAAATCAAAACTTCTGCTGCAGATTAAAAAGAAAAACAAAAAATTCTCAAATATTTTTAAACTTTAAGCGATGTAGGAGATGAAATATATTTTCCTTAAAAAATGTATTGATTCCATTTTAATGTGCAAACGATTCGCTTTAATTTCGGTTTTGGGGTACCGTAGCCGAATCGCGAACACTTATAGTTCCGCCATATCCGTCTCTCTTTTAGTTCGTCTGTGTGATAGAGCCGCTTTACTCGTAGATTATTAATGCTACAAGTGCCTTTCGGAAATGGGCATGGTAATATATATTTATACCGCCTACAAAGTAATGAAATAAAAACATTTAATAAAAAGTTTATAGCGTGGGTATCTCCCCCACATGTAAAGTGAGGATGATTTTTGCAGGGTATATCTTTAAAGTTACTTGTCCCTATATCCTTCCAGCTAAACCATTATATATATATATATATATATATATATATATATATATATATATATATATATATATGTACATATATAGAAAAATTAGAAGAAAGAATATTACACCTAAATAAGCTTTATGTGTTTACGAGTAATATTCTATCAACTTATGATGTGTAAGTAGTTGGCTTGTAAAAAGTTCATGTAAACACCATAATAGTGACTTAAATCAATTGCGAAAATAACTTTGTATTTGAAAAAGTATATTTATTATAAATGTGAAAGATAAACTTGGCGACTTATTTACCTGAAGAAAAATAATATTAATTAAATATGCATCATGTTTTTAAACCTATGAAAGTTTTTGCACACAATTTTAAAAATCAATATTTGTAAATATTTTCATAGAAACACCTTGTACTCTTAAATATGTATAAGCGCCTAAATGTATATGGAACATCCATAGCGTCTGACGGTCTTTTATGTAATACGGAGTCGTGCTTTGAAAAATAATTAAATGAATTTTCTTCGGTTTTTTTCTGAGTTAGAGGTATCCCCGATTATAACGCATAAAAGTCAGCTTTTTTCAAGTGTCGGTATGACCGAATCTGCGGTAATATTTACAAGTAATAAAGTATCATGGCCATTTTATTAAAATATTCTATAGATTTTTCAGATGATGAAAGTTCACACTTGGTACATTTACTTACATTGCGTCTCGTTAGGTCCGGTAAAATGTGGGGCACTCTGTCAAACAAGACCTTTAGTGATAGTATCACGGTCAAATATTTTCGATGGCCGTGCTTATGACACGCATCAGTACACATGTTTCATGTTTATAAAACGGGAATGGGTTATCCCACAAACGTATATATTATTTTACCGTGAATTTATTCCTTTGGTGGGACGCTGAGGAAACCATTTCGATATAATGTTTGCTTGTTATTATCCTACATTAAGTTTGAGATACTCTATATAAAGACGAATGTGATGTTCTTTCTATTTTGAAATTATGTTTGTTGTTTTAGTTATCTAGTATATAATGTATATATATATATATATATATATATATATATATATATATATATAAATATATATATATATATATATATGTATATATATATATATACACAAAATCTACGGTAGCAATATATTTTGCGTGATTGCATAATTCTCGATTTTTGTGAGATACGTTGACACTTTACGTTCATAATAATGCATTTTTATACACTTATTTAATACATAGTACCTTCTTATATAGTTGCAAGAAAATTGTTTTTATACATATATGTACATTTGCCTATTTTATAACTGGTTAAATGAATATCAAATTATAAGTTTGCAATATAATGTACATAATATTTATATGACATAAATAATCAAAGTATTGTTTAAGGATTTGTTTTAATTATGATAATGTCAATTTAGATAACAAGATAAAAATATCTCAAAATATTCCAGTCGTTTGAACATGCAGCATATTATACATATTATTTATTTCGAGTACATTTCCAAAAACTCCCTCAAAACATGTGTTTTTCCTCTAAATTATTCTTTTTAATAATACTAAATATCAAAGCATCAAAATATTCCCAGAAACACGTAAGGTTATACAGGAGCTATAGAAAAAATATGGTATTTTAAAAGTGAAATGGATTGTCAAAAAATTTTGACAATCCATTTAGTTTTTTCAAAAAAAATATAATTTTATTTTCCTTGACCTTTTCTTTTACACATTATGAAATATTTGTAGGATGCTCGGGAGTAACTATTTTTAAACGGTAAACCTGTCTAACAAACTTGTAACGACCGATCTTGTAGGTTGGCTTATTTTAGAGAGGCCACTTTAAGGGTATTGGTACTGAAAGTGAAAGTTTTACATAGTATTTACTGAGAAAATTTTTCATTTCTGATGAATATATGGTGTTCTTTTTGATACGCGGGGTGAAATAAATATTGTGTAAAAATTAATATTATTTCTTGTAATTATTTCAAAAAAATTAATTTAAAATGATCGTATATCACAAGATCCAATTCTCCATTATGGCGTGTGTTAACGAAATCTTAAAACCGTGAAAACACGTTTTAAATCATTAGAAGGTTAAGTTAATAAAAGTTAGTTAGTCAGTTAATACCTGCACAAAATTAAAACAAAATGGACTTAAAATTTCACTTTTTGCTTGTACGTTGTTAAAAGACAACGATGTAAGTGTGAGTTGATATTGATATTAATATTTAAATCGTTGTAAAGTTAAATATTATTAAACTCGAGAAATTGAAAAAAAAAGTTTTGTTAAGTTTTATGTATGACAGTAGCCATTTGAGTTGCTGTGAATTTTATCTAGGCATTAGTAAGGAAGGATGCAGTCGGTTGAGCCACGGGGTCTAGTGCATCACGAATAGTAATATGCAAACGTTACGTAATAGATACAAGCGGGGGACGTGGAGGGGTAATCGAGCCAAGCCGCCATTGTTTCAGTCGCCAGCTGGCGTTCCATCTGTGTTATGTTTTGGCGCAAAAAGTAAAAATAAGTCGTTTCGTTGAATTTCTGTTTTCAACACATGTTGTGATCATACGGCAGGGAATTAAGTGTAATTTACTTTGAAATTTGTTTTTATAAATGATTTTAATGTATTTATTTTTTTGTAATTTGCAATAGTTTTTGGGTTATTCAATAATTTATAAGTAATTTTAGGAAAGAGTCAATTGAGTTAAAACAAACGAGGTCGAATGAGTCATTTTCAAGTAACGTCGACATTTTTATATTGATATATAAGTAGTTGCTTTGTCTATATTGTACATGTGTTGTCTAGGTTTTGAATCTGGTGGTTATTCACGCCACACACAATTATTTCTATATTCATAGGTTTTTTTTATGATGCGTACTTACAAGTGGAAAACAAGACGGGCTAATATATCCAAAGAGCAAATAAAACAAGCTGCAGATGAAGTAATGAACTGGAAAAGTATTTAAAAAGCAAGCGGTTCGGTAACTGATGACGAATTTAATAATTTTATGCAATATTTTGTTAAGCATTTGAACCCAACGCAGGAAACACCTATTTTATTATTATTAGACAACCACTCTTCTTATATAGCTATTAAATCAATTAAATTTTCCAAAACAAAATTGAGAAGTAATGCTTCCATATCCATCTCATCGTACTCATAAGCTGTTAGATACCCCTGTTCAAAAAATATATTTTTTGAATGGCCCATGACTTCAAAGTAACGCTGGCCAAAATATTTCTATGTATGAAATACCAAAATTAGTAGCGACAGCTCTTCCATTGGCAATGACACCCATGAACATAATGAGTGGTTTTCAGAGAGCAGGTATTAACCCTTTTAACAAAGATATTTTCCTAAGGCTGACTTTATGCCATCATAAGTGATAATTCGTTTAGAACCATAATCCCAATCACAAGCACATCTGACAACAGAAGCAGAGGTACAGTTGCAATGTCCAGGAACTGAAATAAGGGCAGCTTCAGCGACAGTTAAGGTGAAGGTAGAAAAGTGTGTGCTTTTGTCATCGGCCGCTACAGCGTCAAGAATTGAAGAGAATAAATAAAATGAAAGCTCAAACATTAACATGCTATCTATATCCAGAGGTGATGTCCCATTTTTCCCGGAATTTGTGAGACCTTTACCTAAAGTTGGACCCAGAAAGTAGCATTCCACAAGACGAAAAAAAGAACTTGTGCTATTTTGAGTGACACAACCGAAAAAAATCCGCCCGCTTTAGTACAAGAAAAGTTAAAACAAAAAAGAAGATAAACAAGTCCAAGATAAAGAAAGTGAAGAGAGCAATTATTAAAAGTTCCTCAGAGTTTGATGAAGAGATTAAACCTATTAAGAAAATTTTGCAAAAAGGTCGATAAGAAGAATAAGAGGAAATAAGTAAAGACAAGTGAACAATGTTCATTAAACACCTAAGAGGAAAATTACTTATATTTAGTGTCCGTCGAGTCCTATTCAGATTCTCGTACGAGAGAAAAATGGCTGCAGTGCGCTTGTTGCCGGGAATGGGCTCATGTTAAATATATTTCGGATGCTGGAACAGTTTAAGTTTGCATGAACTGTGAAAGTAACGGAACAGGCCACAATTTTTTTTATTGTCACGTTGCTTTTTTTAATATAAAGTTTATTAGAAATTTAAGAAAGATTTATAGTTGTATTTCATATGTATATTTATGTAAAACATTTATGCCTACTGGGTCAACAAATCCCTTTATGTGGTTCATTCAACACCCTAGCTCTTAGGTCTAATGAGCTATATGACTTTTTTTATTTTAAAATAAAATTAGACTTACAGAGAATATAAATTTTAGAAATTTTTTTTAATAGAATTACATGACAAAATAAATAAATAACTGATTTGAAGTCATTTTTTTTTACTTTAAATGGAGCCTATCCCGATTTGAACAAAATCATGATCAACACGCCCTGTCCTATAATAACGAACGGCGAAAGAGATATACTTAATCGAACAACCGGTAGACTTTTTTTAGGCCCACATGAAATGCTCCTAATTATCGTTGGGCAAAGAAAATAGAAAACACTTTGATAAGTTTCCCACGACAAAACTGCTCCGATATTTAATTATTATACATTAATGAGCTGGTAAAGAATCGATATTTAATTATTCTCTATAACGATACCGTATTTAAACAGGTAATGTATAATACACATTGTGTAACTGAAAAAAGATTAAAATAACATGTTATCTCTATGCACGCCATCACAAATATTGAAACATGCATGCATATGTTTCAATATTTGTATATATAAAGAATTTTAAAAGCATACGTCATTTAGCATACAGATATGACACTAATAATAGGTACGTTTAGCTAGATTACTTATTTATACCTATCAATTAGCAAAACTAAAAATTATTTTGGTACACTCGTTAGTAAAATTTTTAATTCTACGCGTGATTGAAAACTTAAACGTTCATATGTAAAACTAAATGTGCCGCACGGTTTCACTCACGTGAAGATCGTAATAAGAAACAATTTTGTTATCTCCCATATGTTGCCCTTAGTTATAAACTATTACCTTATTAAATTTTATTAAAAGCCGTGCAATATATTTTGCGTGATTGACGCACAAAATAACATACAGACGGAGAGACAAAAATTAAAAAAAAACATTTCCTGCTTCCATTATCATTCTATGCACTAAAAGATTCACTATTTTTAAAATATTTTCCATGTTCCGAATTTACTCTCTTAGACTTTTATTACATGTATCGATAATAAACTATTAATTTCTAAACAGAAAATTATTAACACGTGAGGTATGATTTTAAAACTAATAATTATTTTCGTATAAACAGTAAACCTTGTTAAATTTTTGCCATTTTACTGTTTGTGTGACTTTATGAGCACGGTGGAATCGCACAACACAGCAATTATATATTAGCTTTTATCGTTTTATTAGAAGTATCCTATTTTAAATATGGCTGATGTTACATTAACGAGAATCGATATTTAATACGTGAAAAATTAGTTTGTATGCAAACGGCTATAAAATTCGAATTTTCATATGTAAACTAACATGAGATTGATTTAAATACGAGTTATAAATATTTGGTGAAGGTATAATTGTTTATTTTCTAAAGAAATAATTTTTTCTAAGAGTAATTTTTTACGTAAAATGTGAAAATATTGAGCTATATTACTATGCACTTTTTAGCTTCAAGATATTTTAATCCCGTTCTAGGTATCAATGCCAGTGGCTTGGTTTAAAAAAAAACATTTTGAAAACTATTTGTTTCAAAGATATTATATAATCGTATTCATCTGTAAAGTATAGATGTATCAAACATATTAATACAACAAATTACTTTATCCTTGTATTATTTGAAATAACTAAAGCATACGTATATACAAAATAATAAACAAATAACTTTCTTTGTAATATTTAAAATTCAGGCATCCGTGCAAGGGAATTTGTTATTTACCTAAGAAAAGTCTAGATGCTCATTTGTTGTTTGTCTGATTTTAATGTCACTTGAATTGAAGTTAATGTAAAATTTTATGAATTGAATGTCTTTAGGTTACTAATAAACATAAACACCCTTAATTGATATGGAAATTGCAATTATTTTTGATGTATTGAACTTACTTATCAAAATTTTTGTCCTCATTTTTATTATGATTGGTGATTTTGCATTTCTGGATTGAACATGAAGGCATGACGCTTACCAATCTTTTCTATTGAAAAAAGAAACCGTGAAGATGAGTACATGGACTATTTCTATTGTGGTCGTACCTTGTGTACTTTATGTTTCAGCAGGCGCCATCTGGTGGTATTTATATTGTATTATCTCATGAATAGCCTGCTTTTGAAAGCGGATAGACTTGAGGAGTGGCTTCCGCTACCTCGAAGATCCCTACAATTTCACGAAATGTCTATCACATCGTAGTGCGGCAATAAGTATAAAGTATTGAGTAGATTCAAAATTTCTTTTCGTGTTATTTCTTTGTACTATATTAGTCATATAATTCTGGGTGAGATTTTAATAATGGGTGTTATCTTTACTATCCTGGATGAAATTTGAGTGAATGATTATTTCTTGTTTGCAAATATAATAAATTCCTTTCATAGAACAAATAATATTAAATTGACTTGCTAATTTTGAGTAACCTAGTTATTATAAGGGTATATTGATTGCGAGCACTTCATTAGTGTCCATTAAGAAAAAAGAAAATAAACAGCATACATTTCCTCGCTATCTGTTCCTATCGATAATATTCCAATGGATCATATATGTAATATGACGATTTATGTTAGATAATACAGAACTTTATGGCATATAATTAATTAATTAATTAATACTTTTCAATACGTATAAAAACGATCCGCCTTAGAACATGTGTATACGTATATTCTAAATAGTTTCATTTTACGATAACCTTTAACTATGACGACATTAAAAGGGAAGGGGGTTGTGAAACATTCAGGCCAATTAAATAAAAAACAGCAATCAAAATAATTAAACAATGAAACATTAAAAATTATTAAGTAATAAAATGTCTGTTTGAAATTTTGTTAGTAAGTAATGATTTCATAATAAGTTACTTAGCCCTTCACCTGAATTAAGCCATTTATAGATTTCAGTAGACGTTAATTTACACAGCTGAATGTGTTCCTAACAATTTCCTTCATTTTCTAGTTTTAATGTCTTCTGAAACTTCTTTACCGTTACCTACGTCTCTTTTTGTTGGATATTGGCGAGAAATTATATATCCTAATTCCGTTTTATGAAATGTAAACAATTAAATATATGCATGTGTATGCACAAATGTATATATGTATATATATATATATATATATATATATATATATATATACATATGTATATATATATTTCAATTAAATTAGTATAGCAATCTGAATACAAAATAAAATGATTTTAATCAATACAATTTTTTTGGACGTTACTTCGTCCTTTGGCAAGGTTTATTTATAACACGATATTACGCATAAATACAATTATTTGGTTGTCAATATTGAACGACACCATTAGTATATCGCATGAAGAAACATTTATTGCATTTTGATTTTTTGTAAATATTTTGTTAATAGAGTTTTTCTGATTTTTTGAAATATTTTCTTTAGGATAACGAAATGTTAAAATGTGATTATGACTCAATAAAGGTTGAAAATGAAAAATATTATATTTTCAAACAATTAATCATTCCAATAAAAGCCCAAACTAAAAAAAAAATATATCTTTAATGATTATTCTTGTTTTATATTTCTGAGAATATAGTCCGAAGTAACGACAAACAAATCTGATACTGCATCAAAATGCGTCAATGCCTAAATTACCCCAATAAAAGTATGACATAGTCACTATTCATTACTAAATCGACCAACTTAGTACCTATATATATATATATATATATATATAAATATATATATATATATATATATATATGTACCATAGTTGTACAATTTTGCAGCAGGAGTAGCACACTTGTCAGAACTATAGCAAAAAAGGGTGATATCTAGACTTTGAACTGCCAAACAACGTAACTATGTTAAGGGCCTTAATAGGGCAGCCATCTTTATCTACTGCATACATGAAGCCTACTAGTAACTTCCTAGTGTATGGGTGTTATCTTGAAAAAATGTAGTTTTGTTTTTCTTTTAACTCCAAAAATACTTTTCCGATCACAACAAAACAGCATCAGTAAAACCATATATGAACCAATAACGAATAGCCTGCCATTTCCTCTCTTGTCAGGTTCTAGCTTAAGCAGTTTTTCTTTAGTTTTTATAAGACATAGTTTAAACTTTTTGGTAGCATAATTTAAAGGCGCAAAGGATTTCCGAACTGAGGAATTTCTCGTTTTCTTTTTCGTTCTGCTGTACTATCAAATGAAAAAGTTCGTCGTCAATCCGATCAATCGAAACTTTTGAAAGTATACATATGTATATAAATACATAAATACACACATACATATAAGTCTGTAGAGTTCGATAGGATGCGCGCTTATCAAATAATATTTTTTTGGGAAACATACCCCTACCCTTACTTCCATTGACCTCCTCCTTGAAGTTACAGCAATGCTTTCAACAAATGGGTATAAGAGGATTTTCTTTGAATTGCCCTCGAAACCGTAAGGCGAAAATAAGGCGTAACATTTTTGGATATGAGCCTTTATTACGTCGTTATAATGAAATCATTTACATTTCATTAAAATATGTTTTTTAATTGAGAATTTTCTTAATGATTTTCTGAATGATGATGAAAAAATATTTAAGTTTATTAATATCATAAACAAGGAAAATTGTTCGAGTTAGTTCCCCTTTAAAAAATTGAAGGAAAATCCTATCTAATCAGCCAATCTATCGTTCTTCCTGTATAATGTTATTCCCTACGTTCAATATTCAAAAATCAGTAATAACGTCATATGACTTTTCACTGCGGTGCACTTAACGACGCTTAATATTTATGTTGACCTTAAATAACACATGTCACGATCGGGATGAAATTTTATTGATTATGTTGTCGTATTTGTACTACGAAGCTTATGAAAACTAGCTCGTTATATTAACCCGACAATACTTGTTTGTTTAAAAATAATATTTACATTTCAATCACGAGGAAGGCAGAAAAACTACATATTTTATTTTATTAAGTAATAAAAGAAGAAAATAACATACAATGAAAGAAACAAATATTTTTTTATCAAATTTGGTCAAAAAATATTTGTTTCTCACAAATAAACTATATTACCGGACTTTAAACTGGTGAATTAAAGGCATGTTAAAAAGCTAAGACGAATAAGTCGCATAAATTGGTATGATAGTTTCAAAGATTCTACATGATTCCTAATAACGTACAGCTTTTTACTTCGTGTAAATTAAGTGAAAATGAAAAACAATCCCAAAAAAATAAAAATCGATGGGAACATCAAAACAATAAAGGTCGATTTACAATTATCTATTGGTATAGGATGATTCCTTTTAAAAATCTCAAAAAAACATTACAAAAATAGGTAGCAAAGCAAAATTGTTTCTTCTAATTAGTAACTATGAACTCCGTTACTTATTTAAAAAAATTTATAATTGGGAAAAAATATTTAGGAAATATAGACAATTAGCACGTATTAAAATTAACAAATTTAGCCATTATACAAAACTAAAAATCTTTAAGCTTCGTAACTGTGGTGAAATTTCAAATCATCCTTTTATGTGCCGGTTGGCAACAGATATTATGTTAGGTTAGGTTAAAAAATTAAGACCCTGTATTAGATACACAGATGAAAAAAATTATTTACAAGTAAGATTCTTTTATTTTCAACATACGGAAAATAAAAAAAATTACAAAAGAAGTAGATTATAAAGGTACAAAAATGAAACTGATAGATGACATATTTGGTATACGTACAATTGAAATAAAATCTTAAATATATGAATCAATTCATAAAAGACACGAACATGACGAAGCAAATATTTAGGTGTTTAATTGTTTGACATCGCATGATATAGATAATAGATTGTGTCAGTTACGTAAAGGAAAATAGATAAATATTGCGGGGAGTATTTCATAAGCATTCATGAAACTCGAGCTGTTGTCGTCGCGTAAATAATCAGATTGACGCAAGACGCAGACTATCGGATGACAAAGCTGTAAATTTCGCCAGCTTTATATTTAGCTAGTATCCTATTTCGTTTCCGTTGCCATTGTGATTTTCCGCGTCCGAAGTGGCATCGATCATATGTGGAGTTTAGTATCCGTATCAACTCTTTTGGTTGCAAAGAAAGGGACAAACACAAATAAGATTTTGCATTTATTTTAGAATGCGTACTATTAAAATGCAAGTAATTAAATTTTGTCCGTGATGTAATTATAAATACGAGAAAATAACAATATTGTACCTGTATGCTTGAAATTTTACAAATGTGTGTTTGAGACGGGAGTTTTACTTGATGTATTGCACGATACATATATTACTGATGTATCCCCACGAACGTGTAAATTAAAAGGAAACATCGTGTGTTATTGCAAGAATTATATTAAAGTAAAATTGAGGCTTATTTTGAGGTAAATCTTTACCTCTTATTCACAAAATATTTAAATTCAAAATGACTGAAAATACCTACATTTAAATATCGACATTTCAAGGATATATCACTTTAAATAATATTAATATTTAATAATTTATATACATATATCCTAAAGAATTAATTTTAGATCAATGTTTTATAACTTAATACTTGTCTTGAATGAAGTACAATAAAACTTGTATTAAGCTCCGTTTCAGAATCCTATTAAATTACGAGGACTAAATCGTACGGATTTTTGATAAAAATGATTAATTTTTGACCTACTGATATCACTACAATATTCATCTACACATAATGTTAAATCATATAATCTACATATTGCACTATTTACTGATAAGTTTGCACATAATTTTTATTATTGATCAAAAAACACCAACTTCCACCTTATTATAATTATTATAACCATTTCTAGGGTTAAAAGTAATTTGTATGTTAATTTGAAATATAGTATAGATATATACAAAGTTTTACGATAACCTCTCCTGACATTTAGGCATGTTAGAATAAAAGGTATGCAAGGCACTCCTTACTATATCAGTAATGCACTAAAGTAGCTCATAGTGTACTAATTAAATAATTTTTGGCAAATTATGGTACTCAAGTCATTTATGGTTAAAAATAAAACATATGATAATCGTTTATTGTTTCCTTATTTATATACAAAATGGCATTTTAAAAACGGATATTTTTTTTAATTACGAAATAATATTAAAAAATCGACAATTGTTAAAGGAATTGTACAGAAATTAAAAACATTAAGAGAATAGTTAGTTTTGTATAAGAAGAACATGTAATTTTTTATCCTGTCGCAAAAACACTAAACAAGTCATAAATTCAACACCTCACTAAAAATCGACATTGAAGAGTCCTTGAATAGGCTGAAAAAATAATAAAAATCCCATCAAATGCATAAAGAATTCCACCACACAACAATAAAATATTATTAGAAGTAAACACAAAAATAATTAATTGATAACTTCAAAACTAATCTCTATATAGTTTCCACTAGAGCGGTTGTTGTAAAGTTAGTCGTTGTAAAGGAACGTATCGACCGACCGCCGCAATTTACAAGTAAAATGTTTCAAAGTTTCAGTTTCAAAAACTTTACAAGTAATTACCCGAACTACATTTCACGTTCGAAACTAAATCTCTAAGTTTCTTCAAGAAAGGCTTTAGGCTTTACTTGCTGAATTTTATGACGGCGCAGATAAAAATTATTTTGGAGCAGGCGGTTTGTTTTTTTCAATAGACAAATACTTTTATCGAATGGTAAGTTAAACACATATTTGCATGTTACTGAATTATTTCGTAATGTATATTTTCAGTTATTATGGGATATTGTCCAAAGGCTAAAATAATCGTAACATTTTGAAATAAAGTGTTCATGGACATGAAAATCATAAAATAATGATGTATAAAAATGTATTGATGTGTATAAAAATGATGCATAAGAAACATTTCATTACTGCAGTCTGGAGTTATTTTTTAATTAATTGAAATCATGTTTTCCTATTTTTTTCGGGGGCAAAATTAAGAATGTAACGTTATTTGATATCAAGAAGTCACATGTCTCGTAATACAAAAATATTAATACACATTTCATTTGCAATTGATTGAATCGCTTCTACACTGTTTCGATTCTTTAGCTTGTACGTAAAACTTTTTTAATCGATTTGATATTAATTATGTAAACAATAGACAATTTGAAATTAGTAACATGCGATTACAAGTTTGCATGGCCCAATTTTAACTAAATATTAAATTACTCTTAGTGTTTAGTGAGAAGAATTGAGAGATGGATCAGATGTAAATTACGGTAAACAATTTAGAAAAGTTCTAGATTCTCACAAATTATCCTGTTGTCATCTTACAAAAATTTCATCGTTGGATGAGCTTATAACAAAAAATTGTACTAAATTCGAATTGGAATTGATTCTCAAATTTACATTTTTGATATTGACACTGACATATCCATGAAATAAAAATTTATTGCATCATATACTTCTAAAAAACACTAAAAACTACTTGTTGATTGACATTAATCAGGCTAAATAAATGTTTTATTCTATGCTTAGTTACCAAACTTCAAATCAAATATGGTAAAAGTTTTTTCTAAAATATTTTTCTTCACTTGAAATTTAAAAACAATTCTAGTCTATTCTTGATAATGAAATTTTTATCATTATATTTATTTTTCGTAGGAAAAATAAGTAAATAGTCTAATCAATTCAGTTTTCTTTTAACGCAAACTTCAGTAAAGGAATACCGGCAGGACTTTATTAGCATCACTTTTATCTTAATTGAAATGAAATAGAAACTTAATTTTTGATCACGTTATTGATTTTTGATCCCCAGAATATGACCTTATTCTTTTATGATGCTATTTACTGCGGGGTAAATCACATTTATCCGGAATTGAGTAAATATACATATAAAATATGTAAAATATGTAGCACGAGGATAGTACGTAGAGATAACTTATGAAGAATATGCGGTATATATTAAGGAAAACAAATCAAACTTTGAGAAAGTTGTGAGAAACTTAAAGCTTTATATCTCAGCTAACCTTTTCGAGAAGAGGAAATTTAGCTATCTAAATTTTGACGTGTTTCGCCGCGTACCTACAAATAAATACGCCAGTTCGGTTTTGCATATCAGTTTGTGGCAGATAAGATCATCATCATTCATCTTTTCATTTCAAAACAACCTTGCCAAGGTTGTTTTATTTGAAGATGAAATTACGAGGAACACTAAAAAGATAGAGAAATGATTATTTGTTGTTTTCCAGTTATTCGCGTAAAATTTCAGCTATAACTTAATTTTGTTTATCATAATAGTACCACTGCAAATATTCACGGACCACTTAACAATTTCTCTGTACTTGTAACAAAAATATGTGGCAAAGCAGAGAAAAATGTGTAATATAAAACCTACTGCGTGTAGCACTGCATGAATATACAAGAATGTTGGGTAAATCTAATTTGCAATCAAACTCGGATAAGGATAATTTTGGTATTACCATACTAACCTTCGTCTCAGAATTAATCTACATTTGAATGGATATTTATGGTGTGAATTACGAATATTAATTATAAAGAAAAAATGTAACTTTAGACGATAAGAAGACAGATATTTTTTAAACAAGCCATATTTAGTTACTAATCGTCATTAAAATATGTTAAATAATAAAATAATACCTAATAATTACCTGATGTTAATTTTTTTACGTTATGTCTATTTCATGCATATGTCTTTGTTATATCATATTCCACTCTCACGATAAAAACAGCAGAATTTAAGAATTTGGAATATAATTTTTACCATAGAGCAAAACTCTGCAGATTATATAATGAAGTTTTTAATAAGATATCTCAGAAAATATTACATAAAGCATAATGTCCTTTAAACCGAAGGGTTTTGATTGAAATGAACTTCGAATTCAATACATTTTTTTACCTCAATATATCAATACAACGTACAAAACCACGGAATAAGACGAGGATGCTAAGATAATATGACTACTGTATAAAACAATTTTTGGAATTCACTTTTGTGGCATGAAATTTTCAAATGAGACCTAATAACAAATGGAACCGATTTATTTGCATCACTGAGACAGAAAATCATTTGTCGATTAACTAAATTACAATATAATTATAACAAAATATTATCAAATAGACAAAATATGAGGAGTACTGCAATAAAGGCAATATAAGGACAACGACATGACAGATATTAACAGAAACAAATCTAACTTTATGAAAGTTTTGGAAAACTTAAAGCTTCGTACACGCCCAAGTTTTTTTCGTACGAAGGGGAAATTTAGTTATATAACTTGTTTCAAGTTTTTTCCTCCAATAAATGTAATTGTTTCCTTTGACATATTTATATAGAGAACTTGACATTGTACGTGAGCATTGCTTTAGATTTATTCTTGTTCATGTTTTTATACCTATGGCTATAAGAATAAACATCTCAAATCATAGTTTGCTATATAATTACTTGTATTGCCAGGCGTACCTGAAAATACAATTTTAAACCCGTGTTAATTCGTATGAAAGACAAGTATAATTTTTTAAAAGATCAATTGTTCATACAATTGAAATTGAGCGATACGAGAGGAAAAACTTCGGTACGATCTTAGGGAAATTTGGGGCTACAAGAAATTTAACGTGCAATTAATTTATAATTAAGAATTTAACTTGGCCATTATCAATATCCCAATACTTTATTTGTTAGTAAAATTCTTAGTTTCCTTTATTTTTTTTAAATGATTTTCAACTGATAATATGTGAATGTATTTATACGTAACTTTAATACCACATGTATTTTTTGATTCCAGCTAATTTTATTTTATTAGTAAGAAATTAACTAATCATTTAGGAATGTCAAAGTTTTTAGGAAAAAAATTACCACGAAAAATATAAACTTACACTCTTTTATCAGGTAGTTTTTATTGTATTTTATTTCTCACCGCGCTACTAATATATATACGTTTATGCTATAAATGCTTATTTTTCTCAAACTCCCAAAAAACAAATGTCTAAGATTAGTTACATTGTGAAAAATTGGAATTTAAAAACGTATTGAAGTTTTTGTCATATAATTAATTGTATATTAGATATTATTTTAAAATATATAAACCAAATAAACTACCTAGCAAAGTTATAACCTTAGCGATTTTTTTAACTTACGTGTAATTTTAATATAATTTGCCCAAATTTTGTTACGTTAATATTTTAAATCCACTTTGAATCTAATGTTGTATCCATGAACAAATTCTCAATGTATGTTTTATCTGTTATTGTTAGATATCAATAAGAAGAATTTGAAAAAGTTCCTAACATTTTTCATTTTTGTCAAATATTGAACGGGATAAAATATTTTTTTCTCGCAGAATTCATTGATGGCAAAATCGTTATTTTATATTTTTCTATTTTAATAGAACAATTTTCCACGAAAATGCCTATATCTTCATAATTAAATGACTAATATAATTTTGCATTGAAGTATTTATTAAATGTCGCTCTGCTAATTTTTATTATTTATTGGCATATATAGTTAAAAAGTTAGCGGGGTGGGGAGATAGACAACTACAGATTGCTTCAGAGCCGTATCAAAATGTATTAGGTTATAATGTATTTCTATTTCATTTTAAAATATCTTTTATGACACACCATTTGAGGGTGTTCGTATTAATAAAAAAATAATTCGCAAGTTTGATATGTGGACATGCTTAAACAAATTTTCTCTCATTTAGTATCAAAAAAGATTAACATATTGTGTGATATTTAAATAAATGACATATAAGTATATTTTTTTCAAGTATGTAACTTAGGTTAAATTAATCGTTATTGTCCACATTTTTTTGAAATAATAAAGTAAATTATAGAGGATAATATAATGAATCAAATATATGTCAAGCTCTTGTAAATCAAGTTTTTTTTTAAATTACTAGCTTTTACCCGCGTTTCGTTGAAGTGTAAAACGGAAATGAGTAAATGGATTAATTTTTTAAATATTCACAAATATTTAAATGACATAATAAGAGGATTATTTTAGTTTATATCACAAAAGGCTATTTTTGGGACACTTCATATTTCTTTCACTCCATTCTTAAAATTCAGAACAATTATTCCACGTTTTATATTTTCATTTTAGTTGTCTCCATAATTGGCTGTTTAAACTTCAATCTACTGGGCATCTGGCCCAGTAAATTGAAGTTTGAACAGCCAATCCAGAAATCTTCTTGCGAAATGTCAGCCTTTTTCGCAAACTTTCGTAATTTCAAGCCCATTGTGTTAAAATTTTTCTATAACCCCATTGTATATAAAAGTTTATGTGCAATCCCTTTGTGTATAAAAAATAAAATGTTACCTATGTTGGAACACGGAGTATCACCTGACCAGCAAAGAAAAAAATAAAAATGATTTTCTATCGATCGGGTACTTTTTAAAACCACTTCAAGATAACAAAATTACCTAGTAGAATTCTTTATTTTCTTAATTATTATATAGTGTAGATTATTTAGCATTGGAAATAGAAGTATTTAACATGAAAGCGTTGATGATTATTACCATTGAAAATGTAATTATACTATTCCTATTGACGTGCGTCTGCGGAAAAACTCAAAAAATATTTAGCATTAAAACAAGTACAACCGTACTATCTTATGTAATAATGAGTTTTTATTATTAAAAAGTTATCCAGTCCCCTTCTCATTGAAGAAATACTTTGCATTTTTTTATCATTTTCATAACTTAACATGGGGACAAATACCATGTAAATCAAGTTTGACAAACTAAATGCTTTACGGTCCAGAACTTTTTCTCTTTGAACTTGAAATTCATAAGTGACCAAACACTTTTTATGGCATTTGCGTCAGCGATTACGATGGATAATCTAGTATACTAATATTATTTTTTGTTTCCGTGCTGTACGACTAAGACGTTTTGATATTTTTGTGCCCAAGTCAGTGTTTTTATGTGATTTTTGCTTACAAATTTTACTTCAAGAGCCAAAAGTCTTCACTATCACTGGAATCATTCTTAACACGCTTTTATTAGATCGATCTATAACTAATTAATTGAACCTACGAAATTAAATTTTATGCACGTCTATTGTTGAGTCATCGTGTAACTTGAGGCTTGTGTAGTTTTTGTAATCATAAAATAAAATAATATAATGGACCGATTCCATGAAAAATAACCGGAAGTTAGGTACTGAACTCGATAACGGAACAATGTATCCTAACCGTGCTTGGGCTTATAATTGTTGTATCATCATGCAACTTGATAGGTGGGTACCATCGAGATGATTCAATGAAACAGAACTGGAAATTTAACACTGAACAACGTAATCTACCCCTGTTTGGATTTATAATTATTGTATCTTTATATAATTTTGAGTTTGTGTAGATAGGATGACAACACATTACAATTGTATCATCGGACTAATTCAATCAAATGAAACTGGAAATCATATGGAAGTACTGGATTGCTCCAAGCTTACCGGAAATACGCCTCGGAATTCTGATGCATTGGCTTACAGAGGATGTTTAGTCTCTTACAGACACAGAATAAAAAAGAAACACCTCAGCCTAATCCAATATACTGTCCGGCTAATTTAATTTCTATAGACATTTTTTGAACAAACTGTTGTAAAAGTAGTTCAAAATATAATATAAATCGAGTTCAAAATATTATTCTCTATATTAATGTAAAATTTAAAAAAGTAAAAATAAATCAATAGTATAAAAAACTAAATAGAAGTTACTTTTAAAAATACTTCAATAAAAAGTAAAAAATAATTATCGAACCTGTTTCCTCTGTAAAGATTTTAGTGTAAGTCATGTTTGTTATTGACTGTAGTATTTGATAAATACGTTTGCTTCTCAAATTAATATTGTGAGAATGAAAATTCTTATAATTCTTATAATATTTCAGTTGGATTTCGAAAACAGAAATGTTACGAATGTGGCTTAACTAAAATCCTTACAGAGTAGACGGAGATAACAAATTCGATAATTATTTTTTACTTTTAATGCGTATTTACAAAAGCATTTCTTTTCTTAGTTCTTTAAAACTATTAATTCATTATGAAAACCGACATTATGCAATGACGGACGAGACTTCTTCTCAAACTGTCGTAAAACCATTCACCGTTTCTTTAGCGTCAATTCTTATAAGCTTTTAATATTTCTAAGTATATAGCTTTGTAAAGAAATACAGACACCTTTGAAGAAAAATCGGTGGTGTAAAAATATATAAAACAAAGACAATTTGAGGCTAAAAACATGTTGTAGGAAAGTCATTTTCAGACATTAAAGTAATAATTCGGTTAAAACTTACGACAGCTTTACAGAAAAATCTAAATTTTAAAATAAAACTAAATAAAATTTTGCAAAGTCTAAAAACTAATAAGATAATATTAAAAAACCTTGTAAATCATAACCGAGTTACTTTTTTTTATGATTAATGTTTATAAAATAAAATACACCTGTTAATCGTTTAGAAAATTACAAAGGTTTTAAAACGGCATTCTAACCTGAATGTATCATAAAATCAAAACAAAATACCAAAAAAAAACAAATCTGAAATATTAATGTAACACAACCTTTAAACAATTTTTACACAACCGTAAAAAAACTGTATGTCCTCGATATGCCAGTAACTTTCTAAGGTATAGGAAAAAATATTTTTTTTGTATTTACCTCCGAAAATAGTCTTCCAGTTATAACTAAAAATTTAGATACTATCTATGAAAGGGATACTTCTGTCCGATTCCAATTTATTAAGTTGTTCTTTAGTGTTTGTAGGAAATGGGTTTATTGTTTTTGGTGAAACAAATTTGTAAGCTCAGAAACTGTCTTATTATTTATTCAGATGAGCTCTATCCAATGAAAACTCCGTAATCGATTGGATACTCCCTTCATATAAGCCTTTGAAAACGCACATAGGTTCGTGTGTACATACGTAGAAACACATGCACATGCTCCGATGTTATTCGTGCTTTTTCACTGAAACTTCCATTGACAAATCCCTTCTCCCCTTACTTTCATTAACCTCCTCCATCCAGGAAGAAAGTACTTCCATAATTTTGATATAAATCGATGAAGTAGGATAACAAAGCGGTAAAGTAGGAAAACTATACAAAAGCGGTATAGTAGGAAAACTATAGTCAAATAGGATCATAAATTTTCGTTACAGTATTCACAAACTATTATCTTTATTAAAGAGTTATATGTACATGTTAAATTTGTAAAATCTAATAGCCTTTTAGAAAACAGAGTATTATTTTCAGGCCTGACGCTTCTTTCTTTAATAAAAAAATGTCAAACGTTTCATTACTTTTGTTAATTATTCAATGCTTAGGTTCAAATATTAGTAATGAATATTAAGGCCTTACTTTACAGAAGAGTAATTGTTTTTGCTAAAGGTTTAATATTTTGTGTGTATTGGAGATTTTTAATATTTTGTAATACATAAATTAAGTAAATATATTTTCATTAATAACAAAACAGTTAATATCAAAACGAAATTGTAATATTTTCAAAATGGGTTGAGGAAATATAGGGATCAAATTACAGGAAAATACGCTTAAGGGTATGTGATTAATATATCCAAAGACCAAAGACACGATGGATAAAACAAATGAAAGTTTGGGTAAGTTTTCGAAAATTGAGAGCCATCTGTACGCCATAAACTTATGATAAGAAATATCAGTTGTTCAAACTAATTTATGTCGAGAAACAATTTTCTGAGATTTTACACTTAGAAAGTCGTATTATGGCATCAAGATATCACGAATTCGGTATATTTTCAGTTTTATTTAGTATATTACTATGATTTATATGTCGAAATTTACCTTTATATCTCTAGTATATGCATATAGAAATTGTTGCATTATATAATGAAAGTATTTTTAAGCAATATGGAATGACCACTAGATCATTTACATATCCTTCAGTTCAGTCTTTT
This sequence comes from Druceiella hillmani, assembly GCA_039881145.1. Classification (NCBI taxonomy): domain Eukaryota; kingdom Metazoa; phylum Arthropoda; class Insecta; order Lepidoptera; family Hepialidae; genus Druceiella; species Druceiella hillmani. Next base: position 38,706,645 of record JAYKKI010000010.1, read on the forward strand.
GGCTCCTAACCCGATTTGATACAGGTAATTTAAAAAAAATTAAATATTAGGATATCATTCCAGGAAGATAATAGTTAAACCAAAAGAAGAAGTAAATCTCATTTTTTAGATTACGTACATTATAAACAGAAAAGATCGCTGACATGGCCTTTAGTCTGTTTATATAATACATTCGTTTTTTACGAAGATACAATAAACGTGGCATAGTGATAGAAATGTTTTTTATTATCTACGTGAGGAACCATTACCCTCTTACTATTATTTTATAATGTTATATGGTATTTATTTTTAGAATTGTATGTAAGCTGATAATCTAATTTTAATGAAATTATATTTTTAATATTGAAATAACTCTTAATAGTGGACCACTATTAGTTAAAGATTATTTTCAATTAGATTCATAAAAAAATAACAGATTTCAAAACATATTAAAATTAATAAATCAAGTGTGAAAAATACTTTCATTCCGATCAAAATTATATTTCTCCGTCATCGATTGACTAAATTATGCCTCAAAACAATACTTACAATGCAATCTGCTTTATTAATGAGTAAGACAAGAAGAATTAATGCCGAGTTGGCGGCTCGCATCGAGAAGTCAGTTTGTGAGTCGGGAGAGGAAGACTGACAAATTTAATTTAGTTACTATTCCCTCATAATATTTAAGTTTATATTACAACAGACGATGATATTCCGATTAGATCTTTCAATGAGCTTTATTGCAGAATTCAATCTTTTGATTTTTAATCTGTGTTAACAATGAAATTGTAAGAGATGGGCCCCTATATATTAAATTATCACAGAAAGTTTTATATTCATAGCATTAGTTAGAGCCCTAAAAAATATTTTCAAAATTTCCATTTGCTTTCGTATAATATTTTTACTAATTTTTACGTAAAGTTTAGACTAAAACATATTATACTTAAAATTGTTATGCATCGGGAGTATGCGTGTCATTGTTTTACTTTACATAGGATATTTATCGGTCCCTTAAATGGCTAATAGTGATTTCTGTGAATTTGAGGAAACTAATTTTCGGTAAAATACATGTGCCATTGTGTAAAATACATGACGTCATGCTACGGCTAGATCATCTGGACAATCATTCGCTTTATTTAGAGGTATCGTTGACTGATCAAATATATCACCAAAAAAAAAGTAAAGTAAACCTATTTGCGTGTGAGAATTATGCGCATCTTTCTGTCAATAAAATATCATGTAAGCAAAAATAGTAATGGGTTTCATAAAAAATTACATATATTTGCTGGCGTGAAATCCATGGAGATTTATGACACTTCATTGCGCTGAGTCGAGATGTGAAAATCCAACGTAAGTGATTCATATATACATAACATTATGTATGTAATTATACATATATATATATATATATATATATATATATATATATATATATATATTATATATGTATGTAAACTCAATAGACTGCATATCCCAGTTTGCTATGATCAATGATTTTTGAGATATCGGAGTATAAATGGTGCGTCGATAGCAAAACCGAGTATAAATGCGCTGATAGCAGTACGTTGCGCGAGAAAAAGCAATTACACTACTCCCGCCTTTTTTCATTTGATGTATTGTTTTAAAATAATTATCCCTATCTTAATAGTAATAATATAGCTAAGTGACTATAAGTACTGTTGTATTTTAATAGTCATTATCAATACATGTTAAAATAGAAAAAAGTGAAATATATTTCAGGGTATGTTCGTTGAATTAATGTGTAATGATATACGGGAACAACAGGAATTTTATTTATTTACATGTAAATATAATATAAAAATGATTGGTAATTATATTACTAACAGTATCGTAACATACTTCCTTAGTTTCCGAAGTTAATACAAAACAATATTATACTATCAGTAAAGCTTTATTGAAAGCTCAAGTTATTTTGATGATGAAGTTGTTGAATAGTAAATTTTATGAAAACCTAGGAGAGCCCAGTCTCGCTTTTCACTTAACTTTAGGTAGGATAATTTAAATGAAGACTCAATCAACATTTTGAACCTTTATTTAATATTTCTTACTTAAATAGCGTTTCTCGTCTGTATATTTTTGAAAGGAATACATTTTAAAGAAGTTCTCAAAGTTTGTCAAGACAAACCCATTTTAATATAGATTTAGAGTAAATAATATAGATTTAGGGAGTTTTGTTTCTTTTCATTTTATGTTCTATGTAAATCAATTAACACCAGCAGCGTTGGCCAAATGTTAATAATCTATATTAATCTTTCTCGAATTTTTGCAATACGTACTAATTAAATTATTAATTACTAAATTATTTATTACCAAAGCATAGAAAAAATATTTTATCCCCAAATGGACTTGTTTATATATTGACTCTAACGATAAATCGTTTACATAAAATAATATAATTTTGTTTTGTTTTTCATTATTTTATGACATGAATTTCAGAATAAGATTTATTTCCAAATAAATCTTATTCTGAAATTCATGTTATATTTATTAATTTTATTTCCATGGGAAAATGCGATATTTACAACTAATTTTTTTTATCTTAATTATAGTGCCATTTGTCACCATACTGGGCAATGAGCGATAGTTTTGTCAGTTGTTGCTTGGACAGGTTTAGGAAGATGACCTATGTCACATTCCATTAATATTTATATTCCTTTATCGTAGCATAACTTGGGGAAGTCTACGTTTTAATCGGCGTTTGGTACGGGTATTATTCATCAGTTATTGCGCAAGTTTATTTGGTTGGTTTGTGATTCTGTCTTTGTATGACTTCATATGTCTATCAATTTCCTCTTTAACTTACTTATTTGTAGGTCCTTATACAATTGTTGGTTGGCTACAAACTATGGGGCATTTGTAATTATCCGCAGCATTTTATTCTTCTATCTTTGAATTATCTCAATATTGGAGTGGGAAGCTGTACCCCACAGCTGATTGCGGAATTCCAAACTGGTTTAAGTGTTGCTCTATAGAATAGCAGCTTATTTTCCAATGATAGTTGGAACTTACTCCCAATGAGTCAATATAGTTTTCCGAGCTGAAGACTGTTTGAAATGAATGTCTGTTTGGTGAATATATGATTTTGCCAAGTTAGTCTTTTGTCCAGGTATAGAATAAGGTAATGTAAGTGATCTGCTTGAGGTATTTCAACATTGTTTATTTTAACTGGTGGACAGAAGTCTCGTCTGAGCGTGAATGTGACGTTGACTGATTTGTTTTTATTTACCTTAATCTGCCACTTTTTAGCCAAATAGATACACTATCTAGCCAATCTTGTATCATTTTTTCTAAAGTTTTTGGCTCGCTGTGTGAGGCCAAAATGACTGTATCGTCTGCATGTGGGCAAATCTGAGGTATGGAGTAGGTAGAGAATTGTTGCGACTACCCTGCGGGATACTTGTTGATATTGGACACCGGTTTGTCACTGTATTTCCACACAGAACTATGAAGTGTCTATCTGTTAGGAAGGCTTTGGTTGTCGTATATGAGAGCATGCTTGCTTTAATCTTGTATAATAACCTTTCGTGCTTCACGCGGTCAAAAGCCTCAGATATATCAAAAAATGCGGCTGCACAATACTTTTTAGCTTCGAAGAATTTTAGTATTTCGTCTGTGAGTCTGCGAACTTGATCTATAGTGGCATATTCCAGTTATGCAGGACGCACTTAGATTCTTTTTCTTCAAGGGTAGTGGACAAGTTTAGAATAATAGGCGAATGGTTTGATGACATTTGTCATGACAACTGCTGCAAGAGATATAATTGTTGGAGATTATTTTGATTACGCAGAAATCTACTAGGTCTGGTGTTTTATTTTGGTCTGTGGGCCAGTATGTAGGCTGTCCTGTTGAAAGTATATTGTTGTCTTGGATGCATTTCAAGAGTTCATGCTCACGTGGTAATATTAGTCTTGAACTCCAATATGTTTACTTGGCATTATAGTTGCCGCCAGCGATGAATCGATTGCCCAGCGATTTGAAGTATTCTTCAAAATTGGCCTTCTTGATTTTATGTATTGGTGGGCAATAAGATGCCGAGATGGTTAATTCACTGGTCCAATCCAATACAACAATGTTAGTCGCCTGAAGGTATTCCTGGGAGAAGGGGTTGACTGGTAATATTTGATGTTAGGCTTGACTAGAATTGCTGATCCACAGTGAACTTTTTCATCCGGGTCCACTGTATGGCATGGTGAGTAATCGGATATTTTAATGTGGCTTCCGCTGGTGAAGTGGGTTTCGGAAATAAGCATTACGTCAATTTGTTGTGTTTTCAGAAATAGTTTTAACTCCTCAGAGTGAGATGACAGGCCATCAGCATTCCATACACAAATGTTTAGTGGTTTGAGTGTGCGGTCATCTTGGACATGAGTTCAGTTAATAACTTTGTTAGGACTAACATTTGTTTCAATAAAGCTTGAATTGTTTCATTTAATGTTAAATTCCAGTAATATTCAGTTTTATGTTTTTGAGGACGAATCTGAAGTTTCGCTTTTCTTTGGGCTGATAGGTGCAGAATTTAGTATTTCTTTCCATCAGTTCCCTGTATACAGTAGTATATGATTCTGCATTTTTGCCTATATTTTGACCCACTCTGATTGGAAGATCTTAATTTCAAATTCTCCTGGTATTGTTTCTTCTAACATTTTTGTTAGTGGGCGAATAGTGCTAACTTTATTTAAAAATATTAGTGGAAGATTAGTGGCTTTTGGTAGTTGTAACTGTAGTTGTTTCGGTTGTAACTGGATCATTATCTAACTCTGCAAAACTATTTGATGTGGTGGTGGGTGCAGCAACCCAGTAGTTTAGTTTACTTTGTGAGCTCTAGTGGTAGCATCCGGGTTATTCCTAGTTCTTTTCCTACATTTGACTTCAACTTTCAACTTACTTTTACTTCGGATATATTGTCTCATTAGACAACTTATTGTCATTACAAGCGCCTTAATTTTGCTGTAAAATATTTATCTGTCTGTGTTATAATTCACAGGTTAATTTATAAAACTGGTGTCGACAAGTCGTTAATATTTGAATCCTACCCGGATTTATTTGTATGTAAAAAGTAGTTAAAAGTAAAACAAATAAAGTAGCTGAAATAAAATGAAAATCTGTCAAAAATAAAGGTGTTTTACAAAGCGGTACAGGTTCCGCAGTTGTCAATTACGTATTGCAAGAAAAAAAAAACTATGCGAGAGATTATCTTTGAAATGTGAAGAAAATATATTCCGTTTTGAGCACTTGAGTAAGAATAGAACTAAGAAGAGAACTAACGTTCCATAATCACGTGCTGAATGACTTCGCTTAGACCAGCGATGGAGAAAATGTTTTTGTCTGTGTCTTCTCTGTTTGTTTCTGGGTACACACGGTATGCGAATACGTTGCGATTGCGCAATGGAAATTTTCACTATACGTTGTGTGTTATCGTACATGCATTTTCTGATGAGACGTGACTTGGCACCGCAGTGTTAAGTTTGTGGGTCGTGATATTAAATAACCTAATTATGACAGGAAACAGGAAGCTTCCTTTCTTTGTTCCACTATTTCAGAAATGTTTTCTTCTCATTGCTACTGCAGATTTAAAAGTTGTTAAACAAAAACACCTATGTCCGTTTTTTTCCCGAAGTAAATAATATAAAACTATTTTTCGAAGGACACAAATATTGATATTCGATGTGCGACCTACCATTTAATACAGAGTTATTTTTAAACTCTCCCTTTTTACATTATAATTAAAACCTTGTCAGTCTACAGGTTTCTGGTTTATCAAACCGATATCCAATAACAAGATTCTATGATAGATGTTTTATGGTCCAAAAATCTCTTAAATATACAAGGTATTTTTATAGCTGTAATTCTGAAATAATTTTTTTTTCAAACATCGACATTAAATCAATACAAATTTTGAAAAATATTAAATTCTCTGGCGGAAACTCATTATATTAATAACATGCAGATATTCAACTTTTTATTTATATAAGGAAAATTTATCGTACATTATGTTGTATTAGAAAATAATGTTAGGATAATGCAAGTTTCCACAACTACAGTTACAACTACCAAAAGCTACTAATCTTCCACTAATACTGTAACTGTAGTTGTTTCAACAACTACAGTTACAACTACCAAAAGCTACTAATCTTCCACTAATATTTTTAAATAAAGTTAGCACTATTCGGCCACTAACAAAAATGTTAGAAGAAACAATACCAGGAGAATTTGAAATTAAGATCTTCCAATCAGAGCGGGTCAAAATATAGGCAAAAATGCAGAATCATATACTACTGTATACAGGGAACTGATGGAAAGAAACACTAAATTCTGCACCTATCAGCCCAAAGAAAAGCGAAATTTCAGATTCGTCCTCAAAAACATAAAACTGAATATTACTGGAATTTAACATTAAATGAAACAATTCAAGCTTTATTGAAACAAATGTTAGTCCTAACAAAGTTACTAACTGAACTCATGTCCAAGATGACCGCACACTCAAACCACTAAACATTTGTGTATGGAATGCTGATGGCTTGTCAAATCACTCTGAGGAGTTAAAACTATTTCTGAAAACACAACAAATTGACGTAATGCTTATTTCCGAAACCCACTTCACCAGCGGAAGCCACATTAAAATATCCGATTACTCACCATGCCATACAGTGGACCCGGATGAAAAAGTTCACTGTGGATCAGCAATTCTAGTCAAGCCTAACATCAAATATTACCAGTCAACCCCTTCTCCCAGGAATACCTTCAGGCGACTAACATTGTTGTATTGGATTGGACCAGTGAATTAACCATCTCGGCATCTTATTGCCCACCAATACATAAAATCAAGAAGGCCAATTTTGAAGAATACTTCAAATCGTTGGGCAATCGATTCATCGCTGGCGGCAACTATAATGCCAAGTAAACATATTGGAGTTCAAGACTAATATTACCACGTGAGCATGAACTCTTGAAATGCATCCAAGACAACAATATACTTACCAACAATATACGATAAGACAACAATATATATAATAAGACAACAATATACTTAACAGGGCAGCCTACATACTGGCCCACAGACCAAAATAAAACACCAGACCTAGTAGATTTCTGCGTAATCAATATAATCTCCAACAATTATATCTCTTGCAGTAGTTGTAATGACAAATGTCTTCAAACCATTCACCTATTATTCTAAACTTGTCCACTACCCTTAAAGAAAAAGAATCTAAGTGCGTCCTGCATAACTGCAGGACTAATTGGACTCTATATCGGCACCTCATTGATATAGCATTTGCAAATCCAGTTGGACTCAAATCAGAACACGACGTTACAGTTGCTATTGAACACTCAACCAAAGCCGTACAACATGCTGCTTGGGACTCTACACGACTGAAAACAAACACTGCCAATATAATAATGAATTTCTACAAAATTAACGCCAAATTTATTCAATATTTCAACTATTGTTATAAAAATGCAAATCATTATTTTGAAACAATTTTTATAATTTTTCTAACCCGTTAAATGTAGTACAAATATACATTTTTGTTCCTTTTAATATTTACTTAAGCGGAGTAGTGGCATCCTGTGTTAACGGTAGTACATCCATATGTATATTTGTATATGGATACGCAATCATAATTTATGAGAAAATATAATACAATTTAATATAATTTCTTCTTTCATTTGTGTTTGACTTAATGTAAATATTGATTTTGAGACTAAATAAATTTATATAGTTTATACTTGTTTATTTTATTACTTCATTTTAAATCTTTGATAAACAAGTAAGTTTACATGAAAATTTGCAAGAAACAATAGAATCGATGCAACATATGTCATAGAAAAGAAACTATTATTTAACTATTTTTTTTAATATTATTACCTCATTTTGTCAAACTTAATTTTACATAAATATTAAATTACAAATGACTTAACATAAATATATACATTATGATATATTAAAGTACATATTATATCTCCCACAAACGGACGAACAAAAATAAAAATATATTTCATCTAACTTTTCCTTTCTCCCAAATAATCTGCCCAGATAAATAAACTCGTTTATCCAGCAAAAGAAATTAATTCACGAACGACCATAATGAATGATGAATGAATAATGTGTTCGTTTGTGTGCATGTGCGCGTGCGCTTGTAAGGAGCAAATACGGTCAGACATGCATGATCCATAGATGCCTAAGCGATAACATTAAGATCCTAAATTCAACCTCTGATATGTTCTGAACGTAAAACTCCGAAAACTTAATTGACAAATTTAGATATGACAGTAGAAACGAGATCTAATCTTGTTAATTTTCGGTGACGGAGAAGATTTTTCAAATGAGTTGATTCTTCCAGAAAAAACCAAAGATAAAGTGGACAAGATTTTCACCTTGTCCAGGGCACATAAATTAGATTAACTATGTGTTTAAGGCTTACACGACGTTTACAGAAGAAGGGATAGTCGTCTCATTCATACCATTATAAATATAAACGTTAAACTTTACCGATCTGCATCGATTAAAAAAAAAATAATCAAAGTGGACCATGCGGGATGAATTGTTAATATAGACGTTTATCAGCAAAAGCGACAGGACAAACTATTGCTTAATGAAAAGGCTAAATTTGAGACAAATATACTGCTCGAACTATTACGCTATACCCTATGTGGCGATGTGAAATTATTGCAATAAAACAACACGAGCCGCTCCCAGAAACTTCAGACCAAAACAAAAAAGTTACTGGGAAATACTAGTCATATCGAAGCAAAGGAGGACAAGGTAACACAGACTTATTCAAAAATATATGTAGATAAGATCGAAAGCACGTTAAGCAAGACATCGAGGTGTATGGCGAAAAAGATTTACAAAACTACGTCGATAAATACAAGAGTGCCAAAATTTTTAGGACAGCTTTGTAGCCGTGCACACATCTAGTCACCAACTACTGCGATAAGGAAGGTAATCTAGTCACTGAATAAAACAAGGCTCTAAAAATAATAGAATAATACTATCTGGAGTTATACGGGCCTAGTAACCCTGAACCAAGGAGTGTAGTAACATGGACCATAACAAATTTGGATCTGAAAAAGTACCGTAAACAACAGAAACTGAGACAAAACAAGCCCTTAGTAAAATGTTGAACGGCACCAATAGGGATTTGGTGAAAAAGATGTCATAGTGGAAATTATCAAATAAGGAGAAGATCCGGTCATGCAGTTTCTTAAAGAGATCTTCAATAGGTATCTAAAGGAAAGTCAAATACCAAAAAAACGGGAAAGCGTCACAGTAATTTTATTATTCAAGAAAGGGAACAACTCAGACCTGTACAATTATCGTCCTATTAGTTTATTATCCCAACTCTAAATACAATGAACTAAAATCATAATTTTTTATCTAGGCAAAAAAATGGACTTTTAACAATCCATTGCACAGGGAGACTTCATAAATTGATTTACTACCTTGGACTACTTACTGACTATAAGAATTTTCATCGAAAAGGTCACATAATATCAAATTTCTTTATGGTTCAACTTTATTGATTATAAAAAAATTTTAGATAGCATTGACTCCTGAGTAGTGATTCAGTCATTACGAATTGGCAAAATACACCGTGTGAATATGAGCCTCCCACCAGAAATAAAATCCGTGAAAGTTGAGAGGGAAAAAGACATGGGGATACCCTCTTTCCGAAACTGCTTACATTGATATTGGAGGACATTTTTTAAATACTAAATTGAAATAGGGGTCTTAACGTAATAAGAAATAGACTGAACAATCTAAGATTCGATAACAATATTTTCGTATTCTCAGCCGGTCAGGGTGGCCTCAAAACCGCGACACAAAAAATTAAGCGATATTTTAGCACGGACTGGGTTGGAAATGAACTTATACAAAACCAAAGACATAATTGGTGAAATGGTTCTGCAAACATTAAGATCAATGAAAAATTTATATAAAGAGTACACAAAAACTAATACCTTGGTCAAGAGGTTGTTATTGGTAAAGAAAACCAAATCCACAAGATAGACCGGCGCATAAGGCTAGAATAATTAGCCAACTCCAAAATGGAATTCACTTCCAAATCAAAATTAAGGCTGAACAGAAAGCTCGCATACGTGACCAGTTTATCTTACCAGTACTTAAACAGGTTTCATCCTTCCAGGTGTTTTCAAACGAAATCTTCACTGAATTCATAGTGGCTCAGAGAGCAATTAAAATAAAATAGTAGGTATTATGCTGATAAACCGAAAGAAGAACGAATAGATCATAGAGAAAAACAGGGCAAACGTGTTGTGAAACTTGACTGACAAAGTTCACTCTTCACGTTGCTAGAAAGCAAGACTCCTGGTGTAATATATTCGTAGAATGGAAATCGTGGAAGGAAGAGCATCCTGGCGTATTTGAATTTTTATTTCAATGCCTCTTACTATATTTGAAATCGATTACTTTATTAGAAATAAAAAAAACAAAACCCCTTTTTTAGATACAAGATGATTATCGTATTCCTATCCTAATAAGAGGAGTAGAGGAACGACTGGTATATTGAATTTAATAAAATGTCAAGTTAAAGAATAAATTTTAACGCAATCATAGATATTTGGATCCAAATTTTTTTTTAATTTTTTTATTATTTTAATTAAATTTACACGCACAAAACATTTCATCATTTGCTAAAGCCTGTTTGAACATATTATGGAAAATCATGAGACTTTGATAGAAGTTGAAAATAACTAGCATTTGCAGATTAAACTAACAGATTGAAAATCATTACTTTCGAAAATTATACATGAAGTTTGTTAAACAATTTAAATTAACACTGCGTTAAAATGAAATGTTAGTCTTCACTTCTTAGTTTCTTTTTCATTTTTCTTTTGAGGGTAACAATAAAAACAGAAATGATTTACCATAGCTTTCGTTAAAAACATCTTTTATTCCTTTTTCCTAATACTGTAAAAACCTGGGTTTGCTGATCCATCAAAATCTTAGGCCGCAGCCCCGAATAAATCATATCAGTCCTCGTTTCGTCCGCAGGATGAACTCTTTAAAATGTTTCCATTAGTTTGTTCTCTAAAACACTAAAATCTACTTAGGAGACACTTTTTTAACAACTTTACTTGAATATGGAGATGTATGATATTTACATCTTACTAACCACTACTACTTAACAAATTATGGAAACTTTAAGACGTACATATCCACTACATAATTGGCCTTAAATATATGGTGATAATATCCGTCCAGGTCTCGGTTTAGGTTCTGAAAATCTACGCTAGCTTCTTATTACTAAACATTCTTTGTCTTATTGTGGACATTACTTTACATTTAGTTATGTAATTCACCGACCATATTCGCTTTTAAAAGTCGTCTGATAAAATTACCCTCTTTACTTAACTAGCTCCACTTTACTCCCGTTCATATCTAATTTTGCTTCATACTTCATCTCTCTTTTTTGAGACAAACTCAATTTAGACCCTTTTCTTGTCAATATAATTTTTAGAGTTTATTTGAGTTGTTGTTTTTATGGTATAATACAATCAACCTGTGAAATAATTCTAACTGGCTGAAGGGCTTGTAACAATAAATTCACCGTATGTACAAGAATTCCATTAAAAAGAAAATAAACAATACTACTTAATTTTTATTCATAACTAAATGCAACTTCGTGATGTAGCATTATTTCTACTTTATTTCAATTCTTAACCAATCTTAACAAATTACCCACCTGAAGGTGTCATACAACGAAACCTAGGCCGTGGTTAAGAATTGAAATGACGTAGAAATAATACTACATCACGTAGTTTCCTTTAGTTGTGAATAAAAATTAAGCAATAATGAATTTCTACAAAATTAGCGCCTAATATGTTCAATATTTAAATAATTTTAATTATTGTATTTTAGCCACTTAATCCGTTAAGGCTACATATGGTAGATAGATATTAAAAAAATTACTAAATATTAAGTATTTAATTTAGTACTAAGTATTTATTTCGCGAGTCATTAGAAAAATGTGTGATTGCAGATGCTCATGAGACTATCGAAATTACGGAATTCACATATTATGCTCAGAACAAAAGTCCTTTCTTTTTTAACAATCCGATATGAAAGCAGCAGTAAACTGTCATGGAGATATGAATATATAGAATATGCATATTAGTATCTGCAAATTGGTAGCGTCGTTTCTTTGTCTCTAGTACATTTATTTTGAAATAGACTCACAGAGGGTTGCTTTGCATCTAGAAAGTATTTCATTAAACTCAGAATATCTTAGCGAATTCAAAGAAAATAAATAATTTTTTAATCGTCGGTAACTTTTTTTTTCTACAATTACATGTGCTAATCCACTAGACCTGATCACAAATGTTGGTTGATCTGTGATCAATACTGTGATACGTAAATATCGAATAATCTTCACAACAGCATCTACATAGAAATCAGAATACCATTTGTTTTATCCTATATATCACCTGTCAAGAGCACTGACCTGCATGACTAATATCTTAGAATAACACGTATTTAGAGGATCTCAAATCAAAAATTAGATGGATGAGTTATTACCCTATATTAATATTTGATTGTTAATGTTATTCGGTTTTACTTACATAACCGCAAAAGTTGAATATCATATTACGTATCCTAATATTATAAAATCACATGGATTTCAATCACAAAGATTTCAATCAGCAACTTTTTTTTTACATTTACAAAATGTAATCGGTAATTTTGAGTAAGAAAACCACAAGATAAAATTAATAAGCCAGTGAAACTTGTCACCATACTTCAAAAGCCTCAACTTCGCGAAAAATTATTTAATTAAAGTAAAAAAAACCAGCTAACTTTCATCGATTTTTCCAATCATCAAAATTTTTTTAACTTCTGCTGCAGATTAAAAAAAAGGAAAAATAAAATAAAATTCCCAAATATTTTTGAGGTTTAAACTATGTGTGGGACGAAATATATTTTCAACAAAAAATATATTTATTGCATCTTAATATGCAAACGATTCATTTTAATTTCATTTTTAGGGGTTATTATTAATATCTCTTTCGCCGTTCGTTATAATAGGGCAAGGCGGCATCTGTTGGTTATGATTTTGTTCAAATCAGGGTAGGGTCCAGGTAAAGCAAAAATTTAAAAAAATATTATCCTCAAAACGGTTATTTATTTTTTTTGTCGTGTAATTCAATCAACTTTTTTTTCTAAATACGTTGTTTACAAGTCTAATTTTATTTTAAAACAAAACAAAGCCATATAGCTTATTATACTTCAGAGATGAGGTCGAATGAACCAAATAAAGAAGTTTATTGAGCTAGTGGACATAAATAGTTTTACGTAAATATAGATATGAAATATAACTGTTAATATTTCTTAAATTTCTAATAAATTTTATATTAAAACAGTAACGTAGCAACTAAAACAATTGTGGCCAATTCAGTCACTTTCACAATTCATGCAAACTTAAACTGTTCCAGCATCCGAAATACATTTAACATGAGCCCATTCCCGGCAACAAGCGCACCGCAGCCACTGTTCTCTCGTACGAGAATCAGAATAGGTCTCAACACACACAAAATATAAATATTCTTCCTTTTAGGTGTCTAATGAACGTTGTTCACTGGTCTTTATTTTTTTCTTCTTATTGTTCTTATCGACCTTTTTGCAAAATGTTCTTAATAGGTTTAATCTCTTCATTAAATTCTGAGGAACTTTTAATTATTGCTTTCTTTACTTTTTTATCTTGGACTTGTTTATCTTCTTTTTTGTTTTAAATTTTCTTTTACTTTGTACTAGAGCGGGCGGATCTTTCTCGGATGTGGCGCTCAAAATAGCATAAGTTCTTTTTTCCTCTTGTTGGATGTTACTTTCTGAATCCAGCTTTAGGTAATGGTCTCACAAACTCCGGGAAAAATGGAGCATTACTTCTGAATGTAGATAGCATGTTAATATTTGAGCTTTTATTTTCTTTATTCTCTTCAATTGCTGATGCAGTAGGGGCCGATGACAAAAACACGCACTTTTTTACCTCCACCTTAACTTCGCTGAAGATGCCTATTGATGATAAGATGATTATTTCAGTTCTTGGAAACTGCAACTGTACCTCTGCTTCTGTTGTTAGATGCGCTTGTGATTGGTATTGTGGTTCTGAACGATTTATTACATATGATGGCATAAAGTCATCCTTAGGAAAAATATCTTTGTTAAAAGGGTTATTACCTGCTGTCTGAAATCCATTCGTTATTTTCATGGATGTCATTGCCAATGGAAGAGCTATCGCTACTAATTTTGGTATTTCATACATAGAAATATTTTTGTCTGTGTTACTTCGAAGGCATGCATCATATGCCTACGAAAGATATTTTTTGAGTGGCCCATAGACAGCGATATCTATCGGCTTATGAGTACAATGAGATGGATATGGGAGCATTACTTCTCAATTTTTTTTGGCAAATTCAACTATTCTAATCGCTACATGTGAAGAGTGGTTGTCTAATAATAATAAAATAGGTGTTTCCTGCGTTGGTTTCAAATGGTTAACAAAATAGTGCATAAAATTATAAAATTCGTCATCAGTTACCCAACTGTTCCATTACCGCGTCCAATATATTCAGGTGGTCCATTTGCAATCAAATATTTCTTAAATTTCTTCCAAGAAATACAAACAACACAGAAATTGTATTACCGGTTGCTGATGAAGCGCCTATGATAATTATATTAGTGCCCCGTTCTCCTGAGGGTACAAAGCTAACGTTACTCATTTCTTTAGTTGCTATAATTTTACACAGTTTCATGACTGTTAGAACCTCGGTTTAATCAATATTCCATATCCTGGAGGACGGGAACTTGTACTTGGCCCTTACTATGACGAGCTTATCGTGAAATAGACTAACATTAGTTTTATTAAATGACGTTGCTCTTCCCAAAAGTGTGGACTCTGGTTTTCTAATAGTTCAGGATTTTTCTTAAAAAAAGCAGATAGCCAATCAAACCAATATTTTCTAGCTAACTTATTTGCATACCAACACATCTTGTTTTCCACTTGTAAGTACGCAGCCTAATATAAAAAAACAATGAATATAGAAATAATTGTACCCGTCTTAAAATAAAAAAAACAATGAATATAGAAATAATTGTGTGTGGCGTGATATAAAAATATCGAAGTCACTTGAACATGACTCATTCGACCTCGTTTGTTTTAACTCAATTGACCCCTTCCTCAAATTACTTATATATGATTACGTCATGCAAAAACCATTGCAAATAAAATATTGCTGACAATAAAATCGTTTATAAAAACAGTTTCAAAGCAAAATATACTTAATTGACTGCCGTATGATCACAAACATGTGTTGAAAACCGAAATTCAACGAAACGACTTATTTTTACTCTGGGCGCCAAATCGATAACACTATACGTGTATACGCCGGCTGGTGACTAGAGGTGAGGCGTATGTATTGTAACCGGTAAAAATACTAAGTATCTCAAATCAAAATACGTACTTGGTATGCGAAATACAAAATACTTGGTATCGTAAATACTTGTACGGTTTGTCGACCGGACGTTCGTACAATTATTACTTTAAGATTTGTATAACTAGCTATAGCTATTTCACTCACGCATGTTGTACTCAGGTTTTCTCGCTTTTTCATATTTAAAACGTATATGAAATAAGAGATAAACTGAATATTTAAATACTCGTAAGTCGTAATACTTTTAAAGTATTCAATATGAGTAAGTTAAACATACTCATTTCACTTATTATGTTAAGCATTGCTGGACACTTCGCAGATCGCGGACAAATATTTACTCAATACGACAAGTACGAGGGTTTTAATGTAATGATTTTAAGTAAGATGCTCTTTTCGTCCAATGATTTTCCGTTTTTCTATTGGCACAGTTGAGCGTTATTACTTTATAGTGTAAATATTGTAAATAACTAGTATATATAATAACTAACTATTAATTAGGTTAAAATCTAATTTCGTCATTATGACGACAAGAAACTTCAATGTCTTCGAGAAGCATTTCAAAAAAGTTTGATGATCGAAAATTTTTTTTTAACTTCTGCTGTCGGAACCCTTATAGTTCCGCAATATCCACCTCTCTGTTAGTTCGTCTGTATATCAGAGCCGTTTTACTCGTAGATCATTAATGCTATAAGTGACTCTCGGAAATGGGCATAATAATAAATACTAGTGATCGCCCAGTGGTCGAAATTCGACCATAATAAATTTAAATTATAAGTTATTAAATAAAAATTATTAGAATATAATGCTCAAACATTATTAAGGTTCTATTGTCAAAAACTATATCCTACTATAATCACAGCTTTCGCCAACGCTGTTATTTTCCTATTTAAAAAAAATAAATTATATGGAATTCAAAAAGGATAAAAATAAAGAATACCTATTTTAAAAAAAAATTATTGAAACAGAACATGCTGTAAGATGATGCGAAATAAAAAAATTATGCGGTAAAAAATGCTCTCCATTGAATATCATTTTTTATCGCATATTTCGATAATATATTTAACGATTTAAAACTTCTTTGATAACAATGTTTTTTGTAAAAACTCTTTCATCGTTTGCGAACGGACTCTACTTCGAATGAACGGACTCTACTTGCTGCGACATACAATTGCCCATGTGTGAAAACTGGCCGATTCAATAAAATTCCAAACTTTTGGAATGTTTGTCCTAGAGACTTATTTATTGTCATCGCAAATGCAGGTATTATAGGAAATTGCGTTCTTTGAAAGTTATACGGTAAAATAGTTCCAGAGTACGTTAAATTTATACGTGGAATCAAAATTCTCTTACTGCGTGCGGTCCCAGTTAAAACTTCGCAATCTATTGAATTTCGATGCATAAATTTGATGCGCACTCCTGTTCCATTGACTAATGCGTCCTTAGTATTGAAGTTTCTGATCAATAAAACTATGCAATTAACTTTCAATACTAACTTATGCAGTGGTAAACCACTAATATACAAAGAATTTAAAAACTTTACCGGATAATTATTGATGTCATTGTCATTATCACAAATTATTTTATCATAGCTATGATATGTTCGCTGTTCACCAGGAATTTGATTAAGTATATCAGTATTAATCAAAGTACAATCGTCATTTGTAGGTGCTAAAATAACAGAGTTCAATATATTTTCTGAGAGTATGTCATTGGAAATATTTCCATACACCTCATCAATAATATTGTTTTTATTTCCTATTAATTGATGAGGTATTTCAATAACATTTTTACTAAACTGAGGGAATTGTGGGGCCTCATCATTACCAATTTTTTCAAGAATTCTACAAATTCTATTTCATTTGGTAAAGCTCTCATATTTCGAATAAATGTAACTTTATGAAAGTTAGGAAATTCATGCCAACTTGTAACACAATTTTCAATTAAAGTTCCACATGATTCATGTGAGATTACTGGTAAGATTTGCCAAAAATCACCGCACAGAAGTATAGTTTTTCCTCCAAACACTCTATGTTTATCGTTTTCATCACATAGATCACGCAATAATCTATCTATGATTTTCAATACTTGCAAAGGACACATAGAAACTTCATCAATAATTATCAATGATGATGAATTTATAAAACTACCGTAGCTACTATTTGCAGTAATATTTGATACAGAATTTTCTAAAATGGGTATAGGCAATTTAAACACATTGTGTAAAGTCCTACCTCCAAGTAATAAAGTTGAAGCTATGCCACTGAACGCAGTTCGAAAACAACGAAGATTAAGCGAATTTAATTCGTGAATTAATGCTGTTTGAGTGAATGTTTTGCCACAACCAGCGTGAGCGGTTAAACAAAAAACATTGGATCCAGTATCATGATACAAAATGTCACGAATAGACTTGATCAGAGATTACACTGTTCAATATTTGCACTTTCATAATACTCACAAAACAGCATCTCTTGTTCTATTATATCAATAGTTTTTCTTCTTCTGTTCTCTGCGAGTATGTGGGAACTGGTAAACCAAGAATTTGACAGGACAAATGTAATTCTTTTGATTTATTTAAACATTCCCGGCATTCATTATCATTTGAAGCTATTCCGCGAACATGGCACGCTTTAACAAAAGAAGGGTATAAAAATTCATTGTTTGTTCTAACATCCTCGAATGATTTCGGACCACAGACATGTAATAAAAGCAATCGCAAGTAAAAAAGTTCGATATCTTTTGGTGACATATATCCTTGTAATGATTTTATCACCTCCACGGCTTCTCTTCTTCCATTTATTTCGGGAATCTTCCCACACATAAAGCATAGGAATTTCAGTATATTTATACTCTCGTGCTGATGGATCTGATCGATTCAACTCAAAAAATTCTAATAATTTTGTTTGTCTTTCATTATCAATTACTTGACGTTGTTGCCCTTCTCGGAAGTATACATTCTGTCGACGCGGTAAATGAATATCAAGTCTGATTATAGTATGTGACTGAAAATGCATTGGTAATTCATAGATGCGCCATATGGCTTCTGTTGATCCGACATAACGACCAATTAAAAAATTGGTAACTTCATTAATTTTTATATTTTGACCTTGTTCATTTCCACCAGACTCTAGTTCAACAGATGCACTGTCATAGCCTTTATACACATATTTATAAATGTATTTGACACTTTTGACTGTAGTACATACTTCAACATTTATATGGCAATTAAATTTAGCAAGTAAATATGGATTGTATGGTACAACATACCGATTGTCAAGGCAACTAACACGAACTTCTGAATTAATACCATTGTCACGTCTTCTGTATAATGGATACCCATTTAACGATTCACGTGTAGTTTCATTAAATCGTTTTGGATACTCTTTTATACATTTTCCATCTCTCATACATACAGAATTAGGATTAAGTACTCCGCATGGACCATGCATCATATGTTTTACAACATATTTATGTAATGTGGGATGTGTTTCAATGTAAGGAATCTCCGCAGATACAACTTTACCAATATAATAATAATAATAATAATAATGTAGTTTATTTGTGGATATAAAATACAACAGGTAAAGTAATAGACATGTATAGAAATTTTCTTAGGGCTAATGACAAAATTAGAGTTAAAAATAAATTACACGCCTTAACCTAAATTTTATTCGATATTTTATCCACAAAAAGGTTACTAGCTCGGCTTGTGCAGTTATGCTATAAGCAAAACCGACACGGCCGGTTTACAGCTAGCACCTGTTGATTTTGTCGAATGAAATGTAATCGTGAGCCCGATTACATTTCATTCGACAAAATCAAACAATTCTTAGCTCTGAAGTTTACAACCATTTAACAGACTACTTAGAATTGAACATGAATGCCAGGAATGTTGGTTGTAGAGTAATTTTACCATCTTCATTGAATGGATCTCCAAGAAATATGTATCAGAATTATTTAGATGCATTGTCAATTGTACATTTCGGAAAACTGTCTTTATTTATTACAATGACTTGCAATCCAAGTTGGCCAGAAATAGTTAACAACATTGGTGTAGGTGAAGCTGCTAATTTTAGACCTGATATTATTGTGCGTGTATTCAAGTCAAAGTTGAAAGCATTCATAGAGGGCCTTATACAAAACAATATCTTTGGTAAAGTTGAAGCACTCATTTATAAAATTGAATTTCAAAAAAGAGGATTGCCTCATGCTCCCATTTTACTCACTTTAAATGAGCAAGATAAAATTGTAAATGCTATAGATATTGGTAAAGTTGTATCTGCGGAGATTCCTCACATTGAAACACATCCCACATTACATAAATATGTTGTAAAACATATGATGCATGGTCCATGCGGAGTACTTAATCCTAATTCTGTATGTATGAGAGATGGAAAATGTATAAAAGAGTATCCAAAACGATTTAATGAAACTACACGTGAATCGTTAAATGGGTATCCATTATACAGAAGACGTGACAATGGTATTAATTCAGAAGTTCGTGTTAGTTGCCTTGACAATCGGTATGTTGTACCATACAATCCATATTTACTTGCTAAATTTAATTGCCATATAAATGTTGAAGTATGTACTACAGTCAAAAGTGTCAAATACATTTATAAATATGTGTATAAAGGCTATGACAGTGCATCTGTTGAACTAGAGTCTGGTGGAAATGAACAAGGTCAAAATATAGAAATTAATGAAGTTACCAATTTTTTAATTGGTCGTTATGTCGGATCAACAGAAGCCATATGGCGCATCTATGAATTACCAATGCATTTTCAGTCACATACTATAATCAGACTTGATATTCATTTACCGCGTCGACAGAATGTATACTTGCGAGAAGGGCAACAACGTCAAGTAATTGATAATGAAAGACAAACAAAATTATTAGCATTTTTTGAGTTGAATCGATCAGATCCATCAGCACGAGAGTATAAATATACTGAAATTCCTATGCTTTATGTGTGGGAAGATTCCCGAAATAAATGGAAGAAGAGAAGCCGTGGAGGTGATAAAATCATTACAAGGATATATGTCACCAAAAGATATAGAACTTTTTTACTTGCGATTGCTTTTATTACATGTCTGTGGTCCGAAATCATTCGAGGATGTTAGAACATACAATGAATTTTTATACCCTTCTTTTGTTAAAGCGTGCCATGTTCGCGGAATAGCTTCAAATGATAATGAATGCCGGGAATGTTTAAATAAATCAAAAGAATTACATTTGTCCTGTCAAATTCTTGGTTTACCAGTTCCCACATACTCGCAGAGAACAGAAGAAGAAAAACTATTGATATAATAGAACAAGAGATGCTGTTTTGTGAGTATTATGAAAGTGCAAATATTGAACAGCGTAATCTCTGATCAAGTCTATTCGTGACATTTTGTATCATGATACTGGATCCAATGTTTTTTGTTTAACCGCTCACGCTGGTTGTGGCAAAACATTCACTCAAACAGCATTAATTCACGAATTAAATTCGCTTAATCTTCGTTGTTTTCGAACTGCGTTCAGTGGCATAGCTTCAACTTTATTACTTGGAGGTAGGACTTTACACAATGTGTTTAAATTGCCTATACCCATTTTAGAAAATTCTGTATCAAATATTACTGCAAATAGTAGCTACGGTAGTTTTATAAATTCATCATCATTGATAATTATTGATGAAGTTTCTATGTGTCCTTTGCAAGTATTGAAAATCATAGATAGATTATTGCGTGATCTATGTGATGAAAACGATAAACATAGAATGTTTGGAGGAAAAACTATACTTCTGTGCGGTGATTTTTGGCAAATCTTACCAGTAATCTCACATGAATCATGTGGAACTTTAATTGAAAATTGTGTTACAAGTTATAATATATATATGTTATAAGTTACATTTATTCGAAATATGAGAGCTTTACCAAATGAAATAGAATTTGTAGAATTCTTGAAAAAATTGGTAATGATGAGGCCCCACAATTCCCTCAGTTTAGTAAAAATGTTATTGAAATACCTCATCAATTAATAGGAAATAAAAACAATATTATTGATGAGGTGTATGGAAATATTTCCAATGACATACTCTCAGAAAATATATTGAACTCTGTTATTTTAGCACCTACAAATGACGATTGTACTTTGATTAATACTGATATACTTAATCAAATTCCTGGTGAACAGCGAACATATCATAGCTATGATAAAATAATTTGTGATAATGACAATGACATCAATAATTATCCGGTAAAGTTTTTAAATTCTTTGTATATTAGTGGTTTACCACTGCATAAGTTAGTATTGAAAGTTAATTGCATAGTTTTATTGATCAGAAACTTCAATACTAAGGACGCATTAGTCAATGGAACAGGAGTGCGCATCAAATTTATGCATCGAAATTCAATAGATTGCGAAGTTTTAACTGGGACCGCACGCAGTAAGAGAATTTTGATTCCACGTATAAATTTAACGTACTCTGGAACTATTTTACCGTATAACTTTCAAAGAACGCAATTTCCTATAATACCTGCATTTGCGATGACAATAAATAAGTCTCTAGGACAAACATTCCAAAAGTTTGGAATTTTATTGAATCGGCCAGTTTTCACACATGGGCAATTGTATGTCGCAGCAAGTAGAGTCCGTTCATTCGAAGTAGAGTCCGTTCGCAAACGATGAAAGAGTTTTTACAAAAAACATTGTTATCAAAGAAGTTTTAAATCGTTAAATATATTATCGAAATATGCGATAAAAAATGATATTCAATGGAGAGCATTTTTTACCGCATAATTTTTTTATTTCGCATCATCTTACAGCATGTTCTGTTTCAATAATTTTTTTTTAAAATAGGTATTCTTTATTTTTATCCTTTTTGAATTCCATATAATATATTTTTTTTAAATAGGAAAATAACAGCGTTGGCGAAAGCTGTGATTATAGTAGGATATAGTTTTTGACAATAGAACCTTAATAATGTTTGAGCATTATATTTTAATAATTTTTATTTAATAACTTATAATTTAAATTTATTATGGTCGAATTTCGACCACTGGGCGATCACTAGTATTTATTATTATGCCCATTTCCGAGAGTCACTTATAGCATTAATGATCTACGAGTAAAACGGCTCTGATATACAGACGATACCCTAAAAACGAAATTAAAATTAATCGTTTGCATATTAAGATGCAATAAATGTATTTTTTGTGGAAAATATATTTCGTCCCACACATAGTTTAAACCTCAAAAATATTTGGGAATTTTATTTTATTTTTCCTTTTTTTTAATCTGCAGCAGAAATAAAAAAAATTTTGATGATTGAAAAAATTTTTTTAACTTCTGCTGTCGGAACCCTTATAGTTCCGCAATGTCCACCTCTGTTAGTTCGTCTGTATATCAGAGCCGTTTTACTCGTAGATCATTAATGCTATAAGTGACTCTCGGAAATGGGCATAATAATAAATATTTATAACGCCTACAAAGTTATGGCCTAAAAATTTTAATAAAAAGTTTATAGGGTGGGTACCTCCCCTATATGTAAAGTGATATAATATCTAAATAGATTCGTTAAAAATATTTAGAGTGTGTTATGAACACTTTTGATAGATTAACCTTTTAAGAAATATGAAGCTTTAAAAAGAGTTACAAGTAACTCTAAAAATTACTTTTTAAAGCTATACTGTTTCAGCTAAACAATTATACCCTTTCAGTTAAACCACTATCTCTAAACAGCTGTAAACTATTCACCATAGTAAAAAATATAGAAAAATTAGAAGAAAAAATATCACAGCTAAATGGGTTGTAAAAAGTTCACGTAAATACCATATTAGTAACTTAAATCAGTTGCAAAAATAATTTTGTATTTTAAAGTATATTTATTATAACTGTGAAAAATAAACTTGGCGACTTATTTACCTTAAGAAAACTAATACTAATTAAATATGCATAATGTTTGTAAACCTATGAAAGTTATAGTATGCAATATTTTTACGTTGTGAAAACTCAATATTTGTAAATATTTTAAAAGAAACACCATGTACTCTTAAATGTCTATAAATACCTAAATGTATACGGAATACCCATGGCTTAACAGGTCTTTTATGAAATATGGAGTTGGGCTTTGGAAAATAATTAAATTAATTATCTTCGATTTTTTTTAAGTTAGAGGTATCCCCGATTATAATGCAAAAGAGTCAGCTTTTTTCAAGTGTCCGTATGATCGAATCTTCGGTAATATTTAAAAATAATAAAGTATCATCGCAATTTTGTTAAAACATTCACACGGAATTCGAGTCGAAATCTTGCAGCTTTTGCAGACGATGAAAGCTCACCCTTGGTATATTTACTCACATTGCGTCACGTTAGGTCCAATAAAATGTGGGAGCATCTGTCAAACAAGACCTTTAGTACTTTCACGGTCAAATATTTTCGACGACCGCGCTTTCAACACGCATCAGTAAACATATCTCATGTTTATAAAACGGAAATGGATTATCCCTCATACGTATATATTATTTTACCTTGAATTTATTCCTTTGGTGGAACGCTGAGGAAACCATTGCGATGTTGTTTGCTATTATCTTGCATTAAGATTGAGATACGCTATGTAAAGACGAATGAGATGTTCTTTCTATTTTGAAATTATATTTGTTGTTTTAATTATCTAGAATATAATGTGTATATATATATATATATATATATATATATATATATATATATATATATATATATATATATAAACTTATATCATTACTCCAAAATCTACGGTAGTAAAGTAATGATAAGTTGCGTATTACGATACGTTGACACCTTACTTTCACGATAATACCTTTTCATACACTTATTTAATACAGAGTATTTTCTTTTATCCCATTATACTAAAATTTAGCTGTAATGTTTCGTTTATGATTTTCCACGGCTTTAATGAAAATTTATTTTACCCAAATGTATAAGTTAGCATTTTAATGCACATAATATTTCTTTGACATAGGTAATCTAAGTACTATTGAAGGATTTGATTTGATATAATTATGATAAAGTCAGTTTAGATAACAAAATAAAAATAATCTAATATGTATTTCATTCCTTTGGGCATGCAGCCTATTGTGCATATATATATATATATATATATATATATATATATATATATATATATATATATATATAAATACATATATATATATATATATATATATATATACATATATATATATATATATAATTTATTCCTTAATTTTGAATACATTTCCAAATAATCCCTCAAAACATGTACCTTCCCACCAAATGTATTTGTATTCATGTTACTAACTATAAAGCCTCAGAATATTCCCAGAGACACGTAACGTTATATATATTATGGAAAAAATATAGTATTTTAAGAGTGAAATAAATTGTTACGAAATTTTGGGTGATAAGATTTATTTTATTTTGTAAAAAATTTATAATTTTCTTTTACTTGGAGCTACCTATTATGAAATATTTCCTATAATCATTTACTCCAACTAACGCATTTAGCTAATAATAAATTCGAATGAAAAAATAATTTGGACGAGACCAGTTAACTTATACAGTATCGAAGGAAAAGGGGTGTGTATTTTATGTAATAAGTTCTAGAGTACTGTGATTATTCAAAAAAATTAATTTAAAATCATGGTATATCACAAGATCCGATTGTATATCACAAGATCCGCTATCGAATGTTTTAACGAAATCTTCAAACCACGTAAACATGTTTTAAATCATTACAAGATTAAGTGCAGAAAAGTAAAACAAAATGGACTTAAAATTTCACTTTTTGCTTATACGTTGTTAAAAGACGATGATGTAAGTGAGAATTGATATTGAAATTAAAATTGAAATCGTTGAAAAGTTAAATATTATTAAACTCAATAATTTGGAAAAAAATGTTTTACGAAGTTGTGTATACGAAAAGTACTTATTTGAGTTGCTGTGAGTTTTACCAATGCATTGGTAGGACAGGGTGGGGTCGGTTGAGTCACGGGTCTTGTGCATCACGAATAGTAACATGAAACGCTAGGTGATGGATACAAGCGAGGGACGGCGGGGAACGTGGAGGGGTAATTGAGCTAAGCCGTCATTATATTTTGAGATACTGAGTACGACGAGTACGAGTATTATAAAATATCAGTGGCAGATATCGGTGATAAAATACTCGACGAGTATGGGCAGCGTAATACCGTTGTGAGAGAACCATATTACAAATGGCTATAAACTTACAGTCGCGGGAGACGTGCGATAAATTTTAAATGATACCTATCATGCAAGGTTCAATGCTCATATCCTTTATTTTTTACAGCTTAAATTGGCGGAAATTCCTATAATTTCTAAATGAGACCTTTTAATAAAATACAGTGTTTTTCTTTCACACTAACAAATATTTATGGCTCCAGCCTTAGGACTGGTAACTAAATGACTCATTTGACATATTTATTTATACAGCATATTTAAAAAATCAATCACATTATTTACAATAATAACCATTAATTAAAAAAAATTAATCATGTTTTTAAAAAATATTTTTTTTATATTTTTCATTTTTATTTTACCCAAATTATATTAAAATAAGGTAATAAGATGTTTGGAACAAACAAATTGTTCCATATTGATTATTGTTACGGTTGGATGTTTTCTATTCAAACGTTTCTTCAAATTAGATGTAGCTTTTTTGAATGACAATTTAGTTTTGCATATATTGTGGGAAGCAAAATAATCACTCACGTTTGTAAAATGCTCTCTAACTCTAATAAGACATTGAAGTTTCTTGTCGTCATAATGACGAAATTAGATTTTAACCTAATTAATAGTTAGTTATTATATATACTAGTTATTTACAATATTTACACTATAAAGTAATAACGCTCAACTGTGCCAATAGAAAAACGGAAAATCATTGGACGAAAAGAGCATCTTACTTAAAATCATTACATTAAAACCCTCGTACTTGTCGTATTGAGTAAATATTTGTCCGCGATCTGCGAAGTGTCCAGCAATGCTTAACATAATAAGTGAAATGAGTATGTTTAACTTACTCATATTGAATACTTTAAAAGTATTACGACTTACGAGTATTTAAATATTCAGTTTATCTCTTATTTCATATACGTTTTAAATATGAAAAAGCGAGAAAACCTGAGTACAACATGCGTGAGTGAAATAGCTATAGCTAGTTATACAAATCTTAAAGTAATAATTGTACGAACGTCCGGTCGACAAACCGTACAAGTATTTACGATACCAAGTATTTTGTATTTCGCATACCAAGTACGTATTTTGATTTGAGATACTTAGTATTTTTACCGGTTACAATACATACGCCTCACCTCTAGTCACCAGCCGGCGTATACACGTATAGTGTTATCGATTTGGCGCCCAGAGTAAAAATAAGTCAACCACAATACCAATCACAAGCGCATCTAACAACAGAAGCAGAGGTACAGTTGCAGTTTCCAAGAACTGAAATAATCATCTTATCATCAATAGGCATCTTCAGCGAAGTTAAGGTGGAGGTAAAAAAGTGCGTGTTTTTGTCATCGGCCCCTACTGCATCAGCAATTGAAGAGAATAAAGAAAATAAAAGCTCAAATATTAACATGCTATCTACATTCAGAAGTAATGCTCCATTTTTCCCGGAGTTTGTGAGACCATTACCTAAAGCTGGATTCAGAAAGTAACATCCAACAAGAGGAAAAAAGAACTTATGCTATTTTGAGCGCCACATCCGAGAAAGATCCGCCCGCTCTAGTACAAAGTAAAAGAAAATTTAAAACAAAAAAGAAGATAAACAAGTCCAAGATAAAAAAGTAAAGAAAGCAATAATTAAAAGTTCCTCAGAGTTTAATGAAGAGATTAAACCTATTAAGAACATTTTGCAAAAAGGTCGATAAGAACAATAAGAAGAAAAAAATAAAGACCAGTGAACAACGTTCATTAGACACCTAAAAGGAAGAATATTTATATTTTGTGTGTGTTGAGACCTATTCTGATTCTCGTACGAGAGAACAGTGGCTGCGGTGCGCTTGTTGCCGGGAATGGGCTCATGTTAAATGTATTTTGGATGCTGGAACAGTTTAAGTTTGCATGAATTGTGAAAGTGACTGAATTGGCCACAATTGTTTTAGTTGCTACGTTACTGTTTTAATATAAAATTTATTAGAAATTTAAGAAATATTAACAGTTATATTTCATATCTATATTCACGTAAAACTATTTATGTCCACTAGCTCAATAAACTTCTTTATTTGGTTCATTCGACCTCATCTCTGAAGTATAATAAGCTATATGGCTTTGTTTTGTTTTAAAATAAAATTAGACTTGTAAACAACGTATTTAGAAAAAAAAGTTGATTGAATTACACGACAAAAAAAATAAATAATCGTTTTGAGGATAATATTTTTTTAAATTTTTGCTTTACCTGAACCCTACCCTGATTTGAACAAAATCTTAACCAACAGATGCCGCCCTGCCCTATTATAACGAACGGCGAAAGAGATATTAATAATAACCACAAAAATAAAATACTTTATCGAACAATCGGTAGACTTTCTTTTATGCTCACATGAAATGCTCCTAATTATCGTTGGGCAAAGAAAATAGAAAACACGTTGATCAATTTCCCACGATAAACTACTCCGATATTTAATTATAATACATTATTCAGCGGGTAAAACATCGATATTTAATTACTCTCTATAACGATACCATATTTAAATAGGTGATGTAGAATATACATTATGTAACTGATTAAAATAAAATCGAATGTTCCTTTGACAGGGACAGAGAGAATGTTTTCAATCGTTTCTTATTATTTAAATAATAAGAAACTATTAAAGAATTAAGCGTGCCAAACTAAATTAATACGTTTAAATGCATGTAAAAAATAGTAACATTTATTTAATTTAACATTTAAAGAAGTATTTATTATATCGGTACGATTGATTTTCATGACAAGATTTCTCTATTGATATAGTGTCATATTAAATTTGATCATTTAATTAAATCTTATAAAGAGACCTCGATTATGCAAAATGTGCCAAATATGTTATCTCTATGCACACCATCTATCATATGCACACCATCAATCAAATAGGTATTCTCTATGCACACACACTGAAACATATGCACGCATATAAAGTTTTAAGAAGATACGTCATTTAGCATACCGATATGACACTAATAATAGGTACGTTTAGCCAGATTACTTATTTATACCAATCAATTAGCAAAACAAAAAAAAATTTGGTAAGGCATCGTTAGTAAAATTTTTAATTCTACGCGCTTGAACATACATATTTAGAAGTAGATGTGCCCCACTCGCGTGAAATTCGTCATAATTTTTTTTTCTCTCTCATATTTTGCTCTTGGTTATAAACTATTACCTTAATAAATTTCAGTAAAAGCCGTCCAGTATATTTTGCGTGATTGACGCACAAAATAAAATGTAGACGAAGTGACAAAAATTAAAAAAAAAATCCGGCTTCTATTACCTTTATATACGCTAAACCACTCTTTAAAACATTTTCTATGTTTGGAATTTACTCTTTTAGGATTCTATTACATGTATCGATAATTAACTATGAATTTCTAACGTGAAAATTATTAACACGTGAGTTATGATTTTAAAATTAATAATTATTTTCGTATAAACAGTACAACTTTCTTAAATTTTTGCCATTTTATCGTTTGTGTGACTTTGTGAGCACGATGGAATCGCACACAACATCAATTATATATTTGCTTTATCGTTTTATAAGAAGTATCCTATTTTAAATATGGCTGATATGACATTAATTAGAATGGATATTTAATACGTGAAAATTTTGTTTGTATATAATCGACTACAAAATTCGTATTTTTATATGTTATCTAACACGAAACTGCATTAAAATACGAGTTATAAATATTTGGCGAAGGTATAATTATTTATTTTCTAAAGGAATAATTTTTTTCAAGTAGTAATTTTCGACATAAAAATTTACGAACATTGAGCTACATTACTATACACTTTTTAACTTCAAAATATTTTAATTTCATTCTAGGTATCAATACATCCGTCCAAGGAAATTTAATAGGAAGAGTATAAAGGCATAAGGCTTACCAATAATTTTCCTGTTGGAATAAGAAATCGTGGAGATGAGTACATGAACCATTTCTATTGTAGTCTTTTCTTGTGTACTTTATGTTTCAACAAGTTCTATCTGGTGGTATTTATATTGTGTTATCTCAGAAATAGCCTGATTTTGAAAGCGTATAGACTTGAGGAGTAGCTTCCGCTACCTCCAAGATGTTTATAATTTTACGAAATGTCAATCATGTCGTAGTGCGGCAGTAAGTATAGTAAAGCATTGAGTAGATTAAAAATTTATTTTCGTGTTATTTTTTTGTATTATACTAATCATATAATTCTGGGTGAGATTTTAATAAGGGAGTCTGATATTTACTATCCTGGGTGAGATTAGAGTGACTGATTATCTCTTGTTTGCAAATATAATAAATTCCTTTCATAGAACAAGTAATATTAGATTGACTTGTTAATATTCAGTAACCTATTACCATAAAGGTATATTGATTGCGAGCACTTCATTAGTGTCCATTAAGAAAAAAGAAAATAAACAGCATACATTTCCTCGCGATCTGTTCTTCTCGGTAATATTTCAATGGATCATATGTGTAATATGAAAAATTTATGTTAGATAATACAGAACTTTATAGCATATAATTAATTAATTAATATTTATCAATACGTATTAAAACGATCCGCATTAGTAGATGTGTATACGTAGTTTCTAAATAGTCTAACTTTATGATAACCCCTAACTATGATGACATCGAAAAGGATGGTTGTGAATTAATCAAGCCAATCAAATAGAAAACAGCAATCAAAGTAAATAAATAATAAAACATTAAATTATTGAGGAATATAATGACTGATCGTTTGAAATTTGATTAGTAAGTAATGATTTCATAATAAGTTACTTAACCCTTCACCCCAATTAAGCCAATTG
The DNA here is from genome assembly GCA_039881145.1 of Druceiella hillmani. Lineage (NCBI taxonomy): Eukaryota > Metazoa > Arthropoda > Insecta > Lepidoptera > Hepialidae > Druceiella > Druceiella hillmani. The sequence goes on from JAYKKI010000010.1 coordinate 38,737,107, forward strand.
TAGTTTTGAGTAGACGTTAGTTTAGGCAGCTGAATTTCTTCTTAACAATTTCCTTCACGTTCAAGTTGTTACGTCTTCTGAAACTTCTTTAATGTTACCTACGTCTCTTTTTGTTGGATATTTTCGAGAAATTATATATCCCAATTCAGTGCTATGAAATGTAATTAATTAAATATGTGCATATGTATGAACAAATATTTATATACAAACATATATATATATATATATATATATATATATATTCGCATCTTACTTTGTCCTTTGGCAAGGTTTAAGCCATTTGCATAACACGCTATTATGCATGAATACAACAAATTGTTGTAAATATTGAACGTTTCTACATTTATTGCACTAATTTCTATTTTTTTTTAAATATTTTATTTATAGTAACGAAATGTTAAAATGTGATTATGACTCAATCATGGTTGAAAATATATTTTCAAACGATTAATTATATCTTGCAAACTTTAAAAAAAAATATATGTCGTTATTGATTATTCTCGTTTTATATTTCTGAGAAAGTCCGAAGAGTCCGAAGTAACGACAAACAAATCTGATACTGCATCAAAATGCGTCAATGCCTAAATTACCCCAACAAAAGTATGACACAGTCACTAGTCATTACTAAATCAACCAACTTAGTACCTATTATATTTCAAATATGAGTCATTAGGATGAAATCATTTATATTTTATTAAAAATATTTTTTTTTAATCGTGAATTTTCTCAATGATAAATATATTTAAATTTACTAATATCATAAACAAGGAAAATTTTTCGAATTAGGTTCCCTTGAAAAAAATTAAAGGAAAATCGTAACTAACCAGCTAATCAATCGTTCTTTCTGCGTAATACTAATAACTGCTAATCAATATTCAAAAGCCAATAATAACGTTATATGACTTCGCACTGCGGTGCACTTAATGATACTCAATACTTATGTTGACATTAAATAGCGCATGTCGAGAAAGGGATGAGATTTTATTGATTATGTTGTCTAATTTGTACTTAGGACCTTATGGAAACCGGCTTGTTATATTAACCCAAAAACAGTTTGTTTAAAAATATATTTACATTTCAATGACGAGGAAAGCAGATAAAGCAGAAAGCAGTAATAAAAAAGGATATAAAATACAATGCAAGAAACGAATATTTTTTGATAAATTTGGTCAAAAAAATTTGTTTCTTATAAGTGAACAATATTACTGGACTTTGAAGTATAGCCATGTTAAAAAGCTAAGACGAACAAGACACATAAATGGGTATAATAATTTCAAAGATTCTACATGATTTTTTACATACAGCTTTTTACTTCATATAAATTAGATAAAAACGAAAAGCAACCCCAAAAGAATGGATGTAAACATCAAAATAATAAAGTTTAGTTTACAATTATCTCTTAGTATAGAATAATTCCTTGTAAGAATCTCAAAAAAGCATTAAAATATGAATACATAATTCATTAAAATCAAATTGTTTCTTCTAATCAGCCAGTAGCTGTGCGCTCCATCACTTATTTGAAAAAAATTATAGTTGAACTGTTTAGGAAATATAGACAACGAGAATGTATCCATTAGCGTTTTTTCTTATCTTATTGATAACTAACAATCTTTAAGCTTCGTAACTGTAGCGAATTTTTGAAACATCCTCTTATATGCTGGTTGGCAACATCTTTACTTCAGAGATTAGGTTAGGTTAGATTAAATAATTAAGACCCTGTATTAGATACACAGACGAACAAAGTTATGTACAAGCAAGATTCTTTTCTTTTCAATATACGGAAAATAGAAAAAATTAGACAAGAAGTAGATTATAAAAGCACAAAAATGAAAGTGCTAGACGAAGTATACATACAATTAAAATAATATCATAAGTATATAAATCAATCTATAAGACATGAATGTGACACAGTATTTAGGTGTTTAATTGTTTGACATCGCATGATATAGATAATAGATTGTGAAGGAAAATAGATAAATATTGCGGGGAGTATTTCATAAGCATTCATGAAACTCGAGCTGTTGTCGCGTAAATAATCAGATTGACGCAAGACGCAGACTATCGGATGACAAAGCTGTAAATTTCGCCAGCTTTATATTTAGCTAGTATCCTATTTCGTATCCGTTGCCATTGTGATTTTCCGCGTCCGAAGTGGCCTCGATTATATGTCGAGTTTAGTATCCGTATCAACTCTTTTGATTGCAAAGAAGGGGACAAACACAAGTAGTATTAGGCATCAAGAGGATTTTGCATTTATTTCAGAATGCGTAATATTAAAATGCAACTAATGAAGTTTTGTTAGGTACCTAAAAAGAAATACGAGAAAATAATATTGTACCTGTATGCATGAAATTTTAAAAATGTGTGTTTGAGACGAGAGTTTTACTCGATGTATTACACGATACAAACAAAAAAATATATTACTGATATATCCCCCCGGACGTACAAATTGATAGCAAACATCGTGGATTCCATCGTGGGATATCATAGGAATTATTTTAAAGTAAAATTGAGGCTTCATTAACTACTTTAAATCTTTACCTCTAATTCACAAAATATTTAAATTCAAAGTGACTGAAAGTACATCATCTGCCCTCTAATTTTTAAATCTTAGATTTTAAAAATCTTGAAAAATTCTACGTGCAAAATCTAAATATTTAATGTCTGTAGACACGCTAGTATACGATTAAAATCCTGAACAATTTTTTTCCGGTTAACATGCATTATTAAGACACACAGAAATAACTACGTAACCGTATTTTATGTATATACTAATGCGCCATTTGCCAATTTTTTATTTATTTAAATACCATCCAAGAATGAAAACTATTTAAAATACTGTCTATATTTGTCACTAGTCGACGATAAAAAAAAACATTTTTCATTAAAACCCTTTTAAACGAACTTCCTATTAAATATCTACATTTCAAGGATCAAGGATATATCACTTCAAATTATATTGGTATTTAATAATTAGTATTTATATACATACATTCTAAAGAATTAATTTTAGATCAATATTTTATAATTTAATAGTACCGTTTCAGAATCTTATTAAATTACGAGGGGGTGAAAATTATTAATACACTAGCTTTTTTCCGAGGATTAAATCTCGTGGATTTTCGATAAAAATGATTTATCTCTGACCTACGGAGACTACCGCAATATTTATTTATACATGATGGTAAATAATATAATCTACATATTGGACTATCTACTGATAAGTTTGCACAGAATGTTTATTATTGATTAAAAAACACTGACTTTCATCTTATTTTATGCCATTTCTATGGTTAAAAGTAATTTATATGTTAATTTCAAATATTAACAATGCAAAGTTTATATATACGAAGTTTTACTAAAATTCGTCCTCACATTTAGGCACGTTTGGGTAACAATTATGAAAGCCACTTTTTACTATATTAATAATGCACTAAAGTATCTTTTTTAAATTACGGAATAATATTGAAAAATTGACAATTGGTAAAGAAATGGTATGGCAATTAAAACATTAACAGTATAGATAGTTTTATATAAGTAGAACATGTCATTTTTTTGACTTCTCGTAAAAACATTAAATGCGTCATAAATTCAATACCTCACTAAGAATCGACATTGAAGAGTCCTTGAATAGGCTGAAGAAATAATAAAAAGCCCATCAAATGCACAAAGAATTCCACCACACAACGATAAAATATTATTAGAAGTACCTCAAAAAATAATTAACTGATAACTCCAAAACTCATCTCTATATAGTTTCCACTAGAGCGGTTGTTGTAAAGTTAGTCGTTGTAAATGAATGTATCGACCGTCCGCCGTTATTTATAATTACAATGTTTCAAAGTTTCACATAACTTTACAAGTAATTACTCGAACTACATTTCACGTCGAAACTAAAACTCTAAGTTTCTTCAAGGAAGGCTTCAGGTTTTACTTGCTGAATTTTATGCGGAGCAGATAAAAATTGTTTTGGAGCAGGCGGTGTTGTTTTCTTTTTCAATAGACAAATACTTTTATCGAATGGTAAGTTAAACACATATTTGCATGTTACTGAATTATTTCATAATGTTGTATATTTTCATTTATTATGGGATATTGTCCAAAGGCTAAAATCATCGTAATATCTTGAAATAAAGTATTCGAGAAATGAAAATCAGAAAATTATGATTTATAAAAATGTATTGATGTGTCTAAAAATGATGCATAAGAAACATTTTATTCCTGCAGTCTGGAGTCCTTTTTCAATTATTGAAATCTTGTTTTCCTATTTTTTTGGGGTGCAAAATTTAGAATGTAACGTTATTTGATAGCAAGAAGTCACATGTCTGCGTAACACAAAATGTTAATACACATTTGATTTGCAATTGATTGAATCACTTCTGTACTGTTTCGGTTCTTTAGTTCGTACGTAAATGTTTTTAATAGATTTGATATTAATTATGCAAGCAATAGGCAATTTCAAATTAGGCACATGCGATTAAAAATTTGCATGGCCTAATTATTATTATGTATTTAATTACTCTTAGCGTTTAGTAACAAGAATTGAGAGATGGATCACAAGTAAATTACGGTAAAAAATTTAGAAAACATCAAGATACTCACAAATTATCCTGTTGTCATCTTACAAAAATTTCGTCGTTGAATAATCATATAACAAAAAAATCTACTAAATTTTAATTGGAATTGATTCTCAAATATAAATTTTTGATATTGATACTGACGTAACAATCAAATAAAAATTATTGCATCATATATATTTAAAAAACACTAAAAAACTACTTGTTGATTGACATTAATCAGGCCAAATAAAAGTTTTAATGTATGCTTGGATACCACACCCCAAATCAAATACGATAAAAAAATTTCCGAAAATATTTATGTTTACTGGAAATTTAAAAAAAATTCTACTCTATATTTGATATCCAAATTTTTATGTGTTTAAGATATTTTCCTCTTTAACTTATTTTTCATGGGAAAAATAAATAAATAGTCTAATCAATTCAATTTTCTTTTAACGCAAACTTCAGTAAAGGAATACCGGCAGGACTTTATTAGCACCACTTTTATCTTAATTGAAATGTAATAGAAACTTAATTTTTGATCACGTTATTGATTTTTGATCCTCAGAATATGACCTTATTCTTTTATGATGATATTTACTGCGGGGTAAATCACATTTACCCGGAAATGAGTAAATATACATATAAAAATATGTAACAAGAGGATAGTACGTAGAGATAACTTATGAAGAGTATGTGGTATATATTAAGGAAAACAAATCAAACTTTGAGAAAGTTATGAGAAACTTAAAGCTTTATATCCCAGTTAAGCTTTTTGAGAAGAGGAAATTCAGCTATCTAAATTTTGACGTGTTTCGCCGTATACCTACAAATAAATACGCAAGTTCGGCTTTGCATATCAGTTTGTGGAAGATAAGAAGGCATAAGAAAAACTGCATTCATCTTTTCATTTGAAAACAACCTTGTCAAGGTTGTTTTATTTGAAGATGAAACTACGAGGAACACTAAAAAGATAGAGAAATGATTATTTGTTGTTTTCCAGTGATTCGCGTAAAATTTCAGCTATAACTTAATTTTGTTTGCAATTATTCACGGACCACTTAATAATTTCTGTATGAAAACAGGTACTTGTAACAAAAATATGTGGCAAATCAGAGACAAATTTGTAATTTAAAACCGTTTGCGTGTAGTATTGCATGAATATATAAGAATGTTATTACCATACTAACCTTTGTCTCAGAGTTAATCTATATTTGAATTGATATTTATGGTGTGAATTACGGATGTTAATTATAAAGAAAAAATGTAAATATATACGATAGACAGATATTCTTTAAATAAGCTATATTTATGTTACCATTAAAATTTGTTAGACAATAAAATAATACCTAATAATTACCCGATGTCAAAATGTTTACGTTATATTTATTTCATTCGTAGAATTATATATCTCTTCTTATTACATCGTATTTCCACTCTCACGATAAAAACAGCAGCATTTAAGAATTTGGAACATAATTTTTAACATAGAATAAAACTCTGCAGATTATGTAAAGGAGTTTTTAATAAGATATCTTAGAAAATATTACATAAAATATAACGTCCTTTAAATCGAATGAAATGAACTTCGAATTCAATACCTTACTTCACCCCAACATATCAATACAACGTACAAAACTACAGAATAAGACGAGGATGCTAAGATAATATTACTACCAAATGTATTACATCAAACAATTTCTGGAATTCACTTTTTTCACTTGAAATTTTCAAATGAGACCTAATAACAAATGTAATCAATTTATTTGTGTCATTGACACAGAAACTAAATTACAATATAATTATAACAAAATATTATCAAATATGAGGATTGCTGCAAAAAAGGCAATATAAAGACAACAACACGACAGATATTAACAGAAACAAATCTAACTTTATGAAAGTTTTGGAAAACTTAAAGCTTCGTACACGCGCAAGTTTTTTTCGTACGAAGGGGAAATTTAGTTATATAACTTGTTTCAAGTTTTTTTCTCCAATAAATGTCATTGTTCCCTTTGACATATTTATATAGAGAACTTGACATTGTACGTGAGATTGCTCACGATGTTTTAGATTTATTCTTGTTCACGTTTTTATTGTTATGGCTATAAGAATAAGCATCTCAAATCATAGTTTGTTATATAATTACTTGTATTGCCAGGCGTACGGGTAGTATAGCTGAAAATATCATTTTAAATCAGTGTTCATTCATACGAAAGACAAGTATAATTTTTTAATTGATCAATTGTTCTTTCAATTGAAATTAAGCGTTACAAGAGGAAATACTTCGGTACGATATTAGGGAGATTTGGAGCTACAAGATATTTAACTTGCAATAAATTTATAATCAATACTTTAGTTGTTGGTTAAATTCGTAGTTTCCATTAATGTTTTAAAATGGTTCTCAACTGATAATATGTGAACATATTTATACGTAACTTCAATACCAACTTTTTCTTTGATGCCAGCTAATTTTATTTTATTAGTAGGAAATTAACTAATTATTCAGAAGTGTCAAAGTTTTTAGGAAAGAAATTACCACGAAAAATATAAACTTACACTCCTTTTCAGGTAGTTTTTCTTATAAATTATTTCTCATCGTGCTACTAATAAACATACGTTTGTGCTATAAATGCTTATTTTTCTCAAACTGACCAGGCTTACATGCTTGAAAACCATTTTTTGATACATTTTTAATTTTACGTGGCAGTAGACTAATGAATTTGTTTTTTTATATATTCATGGCGTATACAAGTGTTCCTTAAAGCCAAATAGATTCACTGTAACTCTAAGATTTTCTTTTAAAAAACGGTTGTTACAGACGGGACGTGGAGTGGTTTTGTACATATATGTATACATATTTCATTATGTAAAAAGAGACAAATTAAATTTATGTTATAGTTAAATTTATGTTATAGACTGATAAGGTTATTTAAATTTTTACTTAAGTGGGAGTACGATTACCTTCGCTTTAAATTTCGTTACACATTTGATCGGTTTCTAGGCGTAAAATTACTAGTAACAACTATCTCTAAATGAATTACAAGCACTTATAACTAAATTTTTAAAAAAATAATTATCTCTCACCAAATTAATTGTCACTCACTAAAGTAGACGTAAAGCATACTTAAAATATTAAAAACGTGATTTTTGGTTTTTCATCAGATTTTTGGTTTTACATTATTTTTCAAAATATTTTCACACGTAACAATATGTAACGAAATTTAAAGAAACTTCAGAACGGATAGTAATTAAAATCAAATAAGAATGTATATTTTCAATACTTGTAATATTTAAAACATAATAATTAATTGTATTTTTCATTTGTGAAGAAGGTCAATCGTAATTTAATCATACAACCGAATCAGCAGACACCTGCGCCTAAGTGCGTGTGTTACGAGACTGGTAGCGGATGCGTACCAAATCCAAATCTTCGCCTCCAGGTCAAATCTCTGCCACCGAGCCCGTTATTGATTAAATTAGGTCTGAAGGCAATACTTACAATGCTATTTGCCTTATTGATGAGTGGGACCAACGTAATTAATGGCTCGCATCGAGTAGTAAATTTGTTGGCCGGTAGCGAATGAAGCCATAAGTCTAACATGGACGGTATTGCTTTGTAAGATGTTACATTTAAACTACTGAATTAATGCAGATGGCAGGCGCCAATTGAAAAAGTGTACTTTGTGAAGAAAAAAACATTGTAATGAGAAATAATGCATGAGAAAAAGATATTTTAAAATTGAAACCTTAATTTGCGAAAAGATGTTTTTGCGACCATCTTGTTGACTTCTAATATAAATTTTATTAGTTTTTTGATAAAATTTTATTTCATTGTGTAAAGAGCACAATACCGTCTTCTAGTAGAAAATTGACGAGGGCTTAATTTGTTCTAAGATATTCCTTTCAACGTATTTTTGTGATTTTGTTGTAATATGAATTTTAAACCAATTTTACACGTTAAACTACCATCATTTAGAAAGTATTGGACCAATTTTGTTTGTCTGCACATTTAATAATATGATTTTGAACTAATCATTCTTGACCTTTGTGTTTTATCTCAATCGAATAAAAAGTGTATATAAAATATTATTATTTTCTATACACACACACACACGAGCGCGTGTGTGTGTGTGTGTGTGGAAGCGTGCGTTCGTGCGCGCATGCGTGCGTGCTTTTATATACGCGCGCGCGCCTTGATGCGTGCGCGTGCCTTATTGTGGGCGTGCGTGCTTGCATGCATGCTTGCATGCGTTCATGTGTACGTGCGGGCATGCGTGCTCGTGTGCATGCGTACGTGCGTATTTGGACGTGTGTGTGAGCGTGCGTACGTGTGAACTTGCGTGCGTGCGTGCGTACTTGCGTGCATGTGCTCGTGCGTGCATGCGGGCGAGCGTGAATGCATGGGCGCGTGCGCGTGCTTGCTTGCGTGCGCGCGTGCGTGCGAGCGATCATGCGTGCTTGCTTTCGTGCGTGCGTGCGAGCTTTCGTGCGTGCGTGCGTGCCTGCGTGCGTGCATGCGTGCGTGCGAGTGTGAGTGCGTGAGTGCGCTTTGAGGCGTGCATGCGCGCGTACGTGCGTGCGCGCCTTATTGCGGGCGTGCGTGTGTGCTAAAATTTCTTTATCATTTGTTATTCAGATGTTGAAGATTCCTGGAAATATTTTATATATCAATACGTGAAGAAAAGTGAATCTGTCTCAGACTCAGGATGCTATGGATATTCTCAAATTTATAGTTAATAAATGAAAACATTAATTAGGAACTATCAAAAATAAATATTAAAAGTAAACGTAATATATTGGTATATAATGATAGATGTAACAATAATTTAGAATTAACATATTTATTTTTTATGACTGCAAATTTTGGAATGTGTGAAATTAGGCGAGCATATTTGTATTTATTTGTGTTCCGCTGTGTTTTAACGTCAAGTTTAATTAAATATAGCAGAATCGCAAACTGTTCTAGAGAAAGTGAAAAATATTCTATAAAATTTAGTTACTTGAAAATTAATTTGCGTTATACCCTTTCTTCCTCTCAATTTTAAAACATTTAATGATATTTTTGCTTTTCATATATGAATTTGACAGTTATCATCTCCTCTTTTTCGACAAATAGTACTTTTTATATAATTCTCCTCCCTTCAATCACAAACACTGCAGATTAAGGAATATATTATTAATAATAATTTCAAAGATACCATGTGCTCGCGAGCGGCGATGGGCGACGGGTTCGCGGGCGCGTCTCTGTACGTCGTAAGTCGTGTGGTGCGAGCCAGAGAAACCACTGCCTAACAGCCGTGGATGCACAGTTAACAAAATTGTGACGTATTTTGCTCCAACACACCGCGTAGCTCAATCTAGTGTTTTGTACTCTGTCCGAAAAAAAGAAATATTAGAAATACTTTATTTCCACCTAGGTTTTCCGATACCAGAGCAACAAGAAGAGATGAAATATTTCCTCTTAATGGATGCCGAGTTATGAAAGAAATAAATTAAGTAAATAAAAGTTTATTCTTTCCAAAACAAATAATTGATTCTATTGTAAAACTTATTTCCCAGTTGCTTTTATTAACTATCACGTCCTTTTTTGAAATGAAATAATGGTACGTACGTCAAGTATATTATAATTTACTCGACAATATTTGATAAATAACCAATGAAAATTTATATTCAAAAGAGATTCAAGGCATATTAGTTAGTCAGACGATAAATATTATTTTTATTTTTTCTATAAGTAATCTTCAAAGATACTATTTTCATGGTTTTTAGTTTTTTGAGCATTTAAGTTCCACTGTAATCAGATCATTTAGATAATATTACTGATTAATAGATTTGCTGGGATTAAGGCTATAGCTACGAAAAAAAATACTGGAATTAAATCACCCCCTGAATTTTTTGTTGGTATGAGGAGGAAACAAATTACAAAAATGTATGGGACAAATTATAAAAAAAAGTTAAAATTAAGCTAAAAGTCCGTGTTTTTCTCGCTGTGTGAATGTAAATAAAGGGGCATGTTTTTTAGGAAAAATTATTTTTAAACAGCACATCTTATTCAAAAGTTTATTAATTCATCTTTTGAACTAAAAAATTTTTTTTTTATTTAATCTTACTTAATAAGAGAACCAAAGCCCAAAATTTTTGCTTAACGTACAATTGAGAGGAAACACATTTCTAAAGACCCACATGCGAGTTAAGGCGCCAAGACCGTATCGAATTTCGAAAGTCTCTAATTAGAATTTAGGTCAGGGCGCCCGGAGGTCTTACGTTTCAAACTGTTTGTTTATTGATTGAAAGAAGGGTTGGAGTTTATTTATGGAACGTGATATAACAATAAGACATTATTCGCAAGATAATTTATTTATGCCATATGAATAAAATTAAAAGTTTGTCTCAACCAGTTTTACTTTTGTTATTGAAGCTTTTTCTATATATATATATATATATATATATATACATATATATATATATATATATATATATATATATATATATATATATATAACCGAGTACTGACAGATAACTTAAAAAATACTGCCATACATATTAGTACCAATAGATGGAATGTTTGCAACAGGGCAAAGTGGTACCTGGTTTTGTCCGAAATATTTTATATAATGGAATTTGTGTTTGACTGTTACTATCCATTCGTTATAGTCCAGCCATTATTATTAATAATAGTTAACTAAGTTTTGTGTGACGGTAACAAATAACAAATGTTGAGATAAAATATAACCATAAAAAACAATAACTTTTTCGAATAACATTTCGTTGATATCAAATAATATTAATAACACGTTATAATTATCAACTCGTTATAATTACAAACAAATCAGCAATTATCAACATTTAATACTCTATACATACATATATTTAAGCGAATTAATATCCGATAAACCCAGAATTAATATCCGATAAATTATCCGATAAACCCAGACCAATCACAATTACATTCGCCACTCTGATCAATAAAATCAGCATTATATATAAAGAAAGATTATCCTCATCACGTACTAGAAAAAAGAAAAATGCTTCAGGAACAAGTAAAATAGAGAAGGAGAAAGGGAACAAAGCAAATATTAAATACGACAAATTATTAATATTATTAAATAACACAGAAACAGTATCAACAGACCGCGGGAAAAAAAATTTCTCTATCTCACCACAGCACAATGCAAACACTGTGAACATACCCCTCGCTGTACCCAAGTTGCTAAGAAAAATAAACCCGTAATAATGTAAACCACACCGCAAAGATCATCCAGCTTCTCAAAAGGGTTGGTCAAAATGGGTAAACTCAATTTCTTAGCGAACAGAAACGGAGAAAGGCAAGAGGAAGAAAATAATGAAAAAATATAAATATCATATAGCAACTATTAGCACCTGACTCAAAAAACAAAAATAAATATTGAAATAAAAAAAACAAAAAAAACACTGAAACACATCTTCCTAGTCGGCCAGTCACCGAGGAAGATTACGACCACAACCTTCCAAAGAAAACATATGCAAATTCAAAAATCATGGATAGAGACCCGCTCTACCTAACCATCTATAACGTGAGAGCTCTGTAATCGTACGAATGAATAATAGATTAATACTAACCGAAGCCCTATCCAATACAAAATACGATATCGTCGACAGTTCTGAAGCGCGACGTCTCGGCAATGTAATTTTATTATTTTTATTTTTTATTTATCACCTATGGAGAAAAAACAGATCATAGCGAAATACAAAATAATAGTTTTTTGACAATAAGGTTAACTTATATCCTAACATTCCCACATGAAAGTAATATTCTACATACATATATCCTCAGTCTTCTCTAGATATTTCCATAATACATTAAATATTCAGAAATTTTATAAAATATCAAATTAAATTTTAATAAAGTAATATTGTTAACAATCAAGCAATAACTATTGAAATTATTAAAATCAGCCTTTTATTTAAAGTTCACTGTAACAGTTATCAATAACAGAATTAATATTAATCACTATCCCACTTATAATAATATCGATTAAATAAAAAGAAAAAAAAACAGAATATCACGTCGATTTGAAAAAATGAAAAAAGAAAGAAAATCAAGAAATATCTAAAACAATATTTAGTAACTTACATCGGCATTTCCGAACGAGTAGCACTACTCCATCTGAATCTGCCAGGTAAAGAATTTACCATAATACAAGCCTACGCCCCTACAGAGGCATCAGATGAAGTGGAGGTCTCCTACTTTCACTAAAACATATACAAGACCATGAATGTAGCATATAAAGATTTCATTCTAGTGAGTGATTTTATAATCGGCAAACCACTAAAAGACGAATATTTGATAATAAAACAAAATGGCTGTGGAGCCAAAGACTCGTAGAATTCACATTGGAGAACAAGTTAGCAATTATCAACACTTTTTACAAAAAGAAACAAAATAAGAGATGGACATGGTGCTCTCCGAATGTTCAATATAAAAACGAAATAGATTTCTTACTGACCACAAATATTTCAAAATATTGAACCACTAAGTATAAACTATTCATCAGATCACAGACCACTTAGAGATGTAATTACACTAACAAAACTCATAAAAGGCAGAGCCAAATATAACATAAACTATTATAGTATACACAATTAAATGAAACTATGTGATGTAGTATTATTTTCACTATCTTTAAGTTCTTTACCACTATATAGGTTTCGCTGTATTACACCATGTTCATGTGGAATAACATATAATTCACCTTTCATTTAATTGTGGGTAATAAATTTCTACAAAATTAACGCCAAATATATTCAATATTTCAAATTCATACTCAAATCCGAAGATGAATCATCATTATATAAAAAGCTGCTAAACATCATTTACCTGCTCTGCTAGATAGACGTAACTCTGAAGATACAATATAGGAGTATCATGATAAATTAATAAACTCTATCCAAAGTAGCTTACTTAGCGCATGAGAAAAAAAAATTGAAAAACAAAAGATTGTAATATAATATCAGATCGCACAAAAATCTCATTAATATAAAAAAGGAATTACAGAAAATTAGCGATTAAACTCGTTCTACGAAAAATTAAATTAAAGCTCTATATAAACAGGTGAGCAAATATAGAAAATTCGACTACAAACAACACTGAATGATAACCATTAAACCTGAAATAAAAAGGAAGCTTAAAAAAGAATTGAAGAGTTAAGATCTAATAAAACATGGATCGAAGGCTTAAAAAATATATATTAAAATATATACTATATACAGCCGCATTAACATAATAAATATTGATACAAACTTTTATACAGAACTATGTAGCGTCGCAAATAACTCCAAATAACCTCAATATATATCTTAGTATTGCGGACGATTTAGTATTGTTGTCTGAAACGAGCTTTCAACTGCAACTATGTTGACCTCGAAATTAACATAACCAAAACATAAGTTAAATCCAAACAATATAAAAATAAACCTAAAATTCAATTATGAAACACTGTAATATGTAGAACCATATATTTATTTAGGAAAACAAATTGGATTTAACAAAAAGAGCAATAAGTTAGAGATACTGAGAAGGGTAAAAAATACAAGGACAAGTACAGGAGCTTTAAATAAATATTTAAAAGTGATATGCACATAAAGCTAAAAAGAAAGTTATGGACTCGTGTCTCATTCCATGTTCAACTTATGCGTGCCAAACATGGAAGTTCACAAACAAAATAAAAAAACAAAATGACCATATGTCAGAAGGGAATTTGGAGAAGTATTTTAAATCTAAAGAAAATACAAAAAATTAGACACAAATATAAGTATTGAATATATTTGGCGTTAAGTTTGTAGAAATTCATTATTCACAATTAAATGAAACTACGTGATGTAGTATTATTTCTACTTTCTTTTATTTCTTTAACCACGACCTAGGTTTCGTTGTATTACAACATCTTCAGGTGGGATATTAGCAAAGAATAACTCTTAGGAACAACCAACAGCATTTATATGTTACAAGCACAATAGCGGAAGCCTGCTTTGTGCGGATTTTTCCTTGTCCTTACTTTCAAATACCCTTGCTTTTGTATAAATATATTACCGATAATAACTTCCATTTAATTTTATTACATACACCGTAAAGTTTTCATTGTATAACCTCACACAATAACAACAATTGAATTTATTACCCTCACTAAAATACTGGTATATTGTATAACTCTCTAATACAATAAAACCTACTCTGCGCCCCTGCAATAAACTCACTAACATAAACAATGGAAAAATCCGTGTTGCTTGTGTTGGTTGTTCCTAAGAGTTAATCTTTGCTAATATCCCACCTGAAGTTGTTGTAATATAACGAAACCTAGGTAGTGGTTAAAGAAATTAAAGAAAGTAGAAATGATACTACATCACGTAGTTTCATTTAATTGTGCACAAATATAAGATCAAAAATAAAAACAATGGAGGGTCTTATCTATACACAAAAATTAAAGTGGAAATGGGCCGGACATGTAATAAGACTCAAAGATCACAGGTGAACCGAAATGATTACAACATGGAAAGGTCCACTGGGCAAACGCCAAAGACGCAGGCCAAATGCACGCTGGGAAAATGACATCAGGAAAATAGTCGACTATAATGGAGAATTAAAGCTGAAACCATGAGAAATGGCAATCTTTGGAAGAGGTCTTCACTTGAGAGTGGTTCCTGTTTAGCAATACTTTAATAAGCATTAGGTGTCTACTAATATATATATATATATATATATATATATATATATATATATATATATATATATTAAGAATATATTAAGAAGTTTGTAAAATTAATATTATTACTAGTTTTTTTTCTCGCAGCCTAACTCTTGTGGATTTTTATACAAAACAATGGACTTTGATCTACAGAGATTATTGAAATATTCATCCATGTATATATAAAATCGTTGAAATATACACATTCTGCTATCCATCAAAATTTTTATTTTTGAGCCAAAAATACTTACAAGCTTACTCGTAATTCTGTCGAATAAGAATTATGCCACCACCTGATTACAAGTATTCTATATGTTAATTTAAATTATGAACTGTGCAGGTACTAAGTTTTATAAAAAACTTATCCAAACGTTTAGACTTGAGTAACAAACATTTCAAGACATGAAAATTTTATAGTTCCTTACTTGACTGCTGTTTTTCAGTAGAAATATTCGAACAGTTTAGAACTTTCACATTTATAATAATTATGGGATGTGTTCCTAAAGTCATTTCTATTTGTTTTTCATATTTACTCCAAAATATATTAGCATAAGTTGAAAACAAAACTATAAAATAATAAATATTAATGACGTGACAGATTAAAAGAAAGAAACTAGTAAAAAACCTTTTTAAGTACAAATATTACTCGAATAAGAGGGTTCTGTAGAATTTAAGCTTACATAATTTTTCTATTAAACTATACATAGATATTAATATTATTTTTCACCATGTAAATAAATGAATCTGTTCCCTAATATATAATTAACATATAGATATGTTGGTCACATATCATCACAATATACATTTTAATACAGGAAGTTATTTTAGTAGTAGATTGAAATCGTTTGTATGGAGTTTCCGTGTATATATTATAAAGTAGTAGAGCCTTCTTACTTTTAATAATTTTCCTTTTAATTTCGTGAATATAAATTAAACAATAATGGTTTAGCTATTGGAGGGTGGGGATCTAGATAAAAATTATATTTATGTTTGTTAGAGCAACTCTAATAAAAATTACCAATATAAAGCTTCATTTTCGTAAATGGATCCCTGTATCGAAAGTTTTCATAACATCACACTAATAGTTTTGAAAAACTTATTCAGTTACACCCTTCACAACGGAGTATGAGAAAAAATAACTCCTACTTCATTTGTACGAGAGGTAACCTCAATTGTTTTTCTTTCTTCATTTTTTAAACTTTATTCTTGTATAATTATGTAAAATTACATCTTTATAGCATTATTAGTCTGCTAGTCACGGCTATGACATACAGACAGACGCAACAAAACTATAAGTGTTTGGCTAAGGTATCTTAATAAGAGCAGATAACTGAACAAACATATTCCAGAGCACGGCAGTGGACAAACCAAGTCTTTTTCTCCATGTTTCTTAAGCCACGTTCGTTACAGTCTAAATTTAGGTTTAATTTTTTTAACGATATTTTAATTTTCTATTTCCCCTGTAAGTAGTCATTGTGGTATTGATTTATAATAAAAAAATTAAATATAATAAAGATTTTAAGAACTTAAAAACTTTATTATATTTAATTTTTTTATTATAAACATGTTTTGAAATAAAATATTACTTAAATAACTTATCTATTTTTTCGTTGCTGGATAGTAGTTAAAAACCGATAATTACTAAATTAGTCGCTTTAAAAGTAGCATATTTATTTTTAATGTAGCACAAAAAAAATTTCATACTCTGTATCTTCTAAACTGTATGCTTGAATTAAAAATTATGTTGGAGAATGTATGAAATAACAAAAAGAAAACATTTCATTACTACAGCCCGGATTCTATTTTCATATAATTGGAACCATGTTTACATATTTCTTGGAGATTAAAATCTCAGAAAGTAAAATTATTAAGATTCAAGAAATAATGTGTCGATGTAATACAAAAACATTAATTAATACACATTTTTTTCTCCATTGATTGAACATATATGTTACGCCGCCTTAATTTTCTTTCGGTTAAAAAATATTATATTTCGATTAATGTAACGTTTATTTGATTATAAAATATTATTTTTCAATTTGATGGTAATTTTATAAATAATGTACGATTAACTTAGGTACGTACGGTAATACATTGCCAGGCTTAATTATTAGTAAATATTTAACTACTCTTAGTGCTCAATACATGAATTAAGGATGAAACAATGTACGTCACATTACAAAGTTTAGAAAACTTCTAGTTCCCCACAAATTTTTCTTATCATCTCACAAAATGTTAATGCCTACATTGAAAATAATGAGAAAAAATCGAATGAATTCTAATCGAACTTGACCATCAAGCGTAGGTTTCTTATATAGATATTGGTACATCGATGAATGAGAAAAAAATATAAAGTCCTTTTAAAAAACCACTAAAACGACTTATTAATTCAGTATATAATAAGGCCAATTGATTATATCCATTCAATGCTTCGAAATAGTAGTTCAAATCAAACGTAACAAAAATGTTTACTACAATATTTTGCGTCTTAATGATGTTGAAAGTTTCTATATTTTTAGGCCGTTCTCGTATTATATTCATTCGCTACGTGAGAAACAAAATAAATATAATTGTTAGTTTTTATTTATTTTTTATGCCTTTTATAAAATATTTTACTTAAAATAAGTTTTTATATATTAGCCTATGCATTGCTTTAAAAGTTTTTTGGTCACATTTTGCGTTTTTGATACATTTATTAGGACACGTCAACACGCAGTTCTATTGAGTTCTATTTTGAAAAATTGTTGAAAGTCTGCAAATTTAATTCAGCATTTGTTTAAACATCAATTTCAATAAACGAATACCGGCGTGACTTAATTAGGACTCCTTTTACCTAAATTGGTAACGAAACCTTGTAACGAAAACTGAGTTTTTGATCACGTCAATGATAATTTTGGTCCCCATGGTGTCTCGGTACTAAATTCAAATTTTAAGCTCGAATATTGGGAAAAATTTAAGGCTAAGGAGCGGGAAGAAATGGCGTTCGACAGCTCATTGGTGTGGATTTTTCAGTCATTATATCGTAGTGGTCTGGCGCACACCGCGCTTACGCTGGGGAAACGTATTCCTGCAACGGTTTTTCTGTTACTGAAGTACGACGCAAATTTTGTAATCATTTTGAAATACGGCGGTGATGAGCCCATTGTTCAGTTAATCAATTTGTGGGTATCGAAGTGTAGAGCGTTAGGATCTACACTAAATTATTCAAGTGGACCATGAAATAGTTTGCCACGTCAAGTGAAAACATTAATTGCGTCGCCGCTGCGGTCGAAAAGCATCCACGAAGATCATTTAGAAAACATGCTGCCTTTTTGAATAAAACATGAAGACTACAACAAGAGGAAAATTTACTGTCAGAAATGTTAGAAATTTTTTCGGAGAAAAACGGGATGGACAATATTTATTTTAGAAATGAATCACAATTTCCTTTTGGAGGTTACGGAAATCGGTAAAATTGTTGTTACTGGTGATCCAGCAATCCAAAAAAAGCATTACATAGCCCTAAAGTTAAAACATGTTGCGCAATATCGTCTAAAAAAATCATCGGGCCATTTTTCTTCGAGAATGACCGCGGTGCAACGGTTACGGTGCCGAGCGAACCGTATATCGAAATGATTATCAATTTTTTTGTACCGCAGTTTTGAGAGGAGGACTTTGACGAGTCAGATGTGTGATTTCAGTAAGAAATGGCTAGTGCCAGTGGGGCCACAGCTAGAGTCTCCATGGACACAATTAGAGCGCTATTTCCGGGAAAAGTCAAAAACCGATTTGGAGACATAATGTTGCCACCCAGATCACCCGACTTAACCTCAGTTAATTTTTTTTATGGATTTATCTCAAAGCAAGTTTTTGATGCCTCTCTTCTTAATTTGAGCAGCCAAAGGCTAAAGTAATGGAAGAAGTGAGAGTCATCTCAGTCGACGTTCTGTGGCGCGTCACTGCAAATTCGTGCTTACACTTTGAGGAGCGCATTCGCCGTGATGGGAGACATCTTGATCTTGTAATATTCCGTATATCAAATTCCCACAAATGTACTTTAGTTAACAGTAATAAAAATATTGTATATATAATAATTGTTGTATATTTACATACATATATATATATATATATATATATATATATATATATATATATATATATCACGCGAGGATCATGCATAGAAATAACTTGTGAGGAGGATGCGCTATTTATTAAATAAAACAAATCAAACTTTACGAAAGTTAAGGGAAACTTAAAGCTTTATATCCGATCTAAGCATTTCGGAAAGAGGAAATTCAGCTGTCTAAACTGACGTGTTTCTGGGCGTACCCACAAATAAATGTGCAAGTTCAGCTTTCCATATCAATTTGAAGAAAATAAGAAAAACCGCGTCTTTCTTTCAATGCCGGTAACGATGTTTTTTTTGAAGATGAAATTTGGAGAACACTAGAAAGAGAGAAGAGAGATTAATTAAAAATATGTTATTTGTCGTTCGCCAGTTATTCACATAATATTTCAGCTGTAACCTAACTTTTGTTTAATATATTGGTACGACTTGAAATATTCAGGTACCGCTCAATTTATTATATTTGAAAACAGAAAAAAAAAGTGTTTAATTGTTTTGGGAAAAAACTTCTAATTTAAACCTTATTGTGTATAGCACTGCGTGAATAGATAAGAATGTTACGTAAGTCCGATTTGGAATCTCGCTTACAACAAAATATTATTTTTATTACTCCACTAGGCTTTGTCTCAGAATTCACATGAAAGTGAGTGGATTATTTTTATTATAAAATATATGTTATAAATATAAGCAAAAGAACATATATAGGGACGATAGGTAGAGAGACATTAAAAAAAAAATTTCTATTGCTAACCGCCCATAAAACGATATTCAAATACGACCTGGTAATTATAACACATTAAAATTCTCATCTTATACTTACTTATTTATAATTACGTACATGTTGTACACACACACATATACATACATACATATATATATATATATATATATATATATATATATATATATATATATATAAAACTATACATGTCATTCTCTTTCATTTTGAACAAAGTAATGTTAATTGGACAATAAGATCTCCTAAAAAATATTATGTAAAACAGAATGTCCTTAAAATTGAAGGATACTTAACGAAATTAATTACAAATTCAAATATTTATTTTCATTTCTTTCCTCCGATGCACCCAATACAACTTATGTAACTATGCAATGAGACGATATATATATCCTACATCTCCAGTGATAGCATACCAGTAAATATATTAAGGGTATCAGTAAGCAGTTGGCTTGGAGCAAACATCATCAAACCAACCTTTTATTTCCAAAACAAGCTTCAAGCATTTGTTATATTGTAATAATTTTTCGAGGACTATCTTGATTTCAACTCTATATCTGTCATTATTTATTTAATATAAATATGTATGGTGTATGGTTTTATGACATTTATATTTATACTGGCAGCAGTTTCCTGGCTCTCTTTGGTTATCCTATTCGATTGCATTAAAGTTAAAATCTGAGTTTTCTTTTTTTCAAGAATGGTTAATAACTGATTATACGTGTATATACTTATACGGCATTAATACATCACAATTTTCTAGCATGCTGGCTATTTTTATTTTTAATAGTAGGAAAGTAAAAAATAATTCAGGCGTATCCAAGTTTTAGAAGAGAAATTACCACTTGAAAAATATAAAACTATATGTCAGTTTACTTTTTTATATGAGACTGCTTTTATTTTAATGTTTTCCCGTCAGGCTACGTAACAAGTACGTAGGCGTTAATGCTGCAAACGCCTGTGGTTATTTAAGCAGAAAAAGCTTATCTATTCGAAAAAGGTCCAAGGATTCTTTAATTTTTCGTGAGTAACATAATAAATTGTTACATAAAAAATTTGTTATACTTAGTCAAAATAAGTTTTTATTTTCAGATGTTATATGTATTATAAGAATGTTGCGAAAAAAAATGTAGAAAGAAGACCATCGAATTGACAAATTTTCATTGTGAGATTGAATTTTACGATTTTAATATTTTTCTTTTATCTTCATAAGTCCTTACTTCAACGTATACTCTTTGTAATTTTATAACATACACACAATATTTTACGCGTACCGATGAACAAAAAGTTCCAAAAACAGCTGAATCTCTAGGAGTCTCTTTCAAACACTTTCAAACTCTTTCAAACCTGCGACTTCATACGAGTAAACTACAGAAAGACATTTTTTCTAAGTGTACTTCCAAAATTCAAATTTGGTAATGGTCATTCCGCCTTTGTATGTCCGGATAACTTCATTGCGGGATTTAAAATACGCGTAGAATTATCTGGCGATCTTACCTACCATAGTTACCCTATATATTTGTGTATTTGCTAAACGTCGAATAACTAGATACTTCTGATGCTAATTTGGTATAAATATATTATTAAAAACCTTAAATTGCATATCTTCTTAATTTTCTTCTTATTAATTTTATTTCAGTGTAATCTATATATCTTTACATTGAAATTACGCATCATTCGTATACAAATAAACACATAAACGGACAAACATTTTCAAACATTATCTCAATGCTTTCGATCATTTATCCTTCATATATCCAATATTTCTTTTGCAAATATTTTCAATATAAGAACCCGCAAATTGTATAGTTTTATTATATATATATATATATATATATATATATATATATATATATATATATAAATATATATAAATATATACATTTAAATTTAGCTCTGCAATGCTTAAAGGGATGTCATAAAATAATCAATTTATTAAAATGAAAATGTTTATATTAAACATGGGTTTGGGCATTTTTTTACAGTTTCGTAGTGAATGACTATAATTTCGTCTTCCGTCCATCTAACTGTCTGTCATATGTTCACAGTGTTTACATATTACAATTTTAAACACATACTCACGATTTTTAAACAGGAACAGGATAACCGAGTAACAAACTAGACCTTTTTTTCTTAATTTTCCGCCTCACACAAACAAAATTGAGACCAATATATATTTCCTCGCATTCCATTGAGTAGGAATCTTTGGATTGGTTTTAACAAATATGAGACCCCTTTACTACTGCCTATTTTTAAGCTCCGTAAGCGAAACGGTAGGCTCTGAAACGACTTACAATGTCCTTTGGATCGGTTTTTTAACAAATATGGGACCCCCTTTACTACTGCTTATTTTTAAGCTACCATAAGGGAAACGGTAGGCTCTGAAACGACTTACAATGTACCCCTCCCCTTACCTCTTAATTTTTCATCCGTGGATTTGAACATGTTTAAAAAATGCACAATCCCAGTATTTACTTCGAGTTTTCAATTAAAATTATTTAGAATTATGACTAAAACTATTATTCACTTAACTCACGTCCATATAAGACATGAGATTTAAAATGAAGAGATATGAGATTCTATATAGCAACTACTGAACTTCCTTCACACATTTGACTGGTTTTTTTATAACTGATATGGATATTATTTTTACTTATAGTAAACTTCCGATCAATAGAATTTCAATAAAAATTAATTTAGTTCGTGGTGTTATTTTCCACTTTTATCGTTCCGTAACTATTAAAATAGGACACTAATGGAATCACTTTGGTGTCCGTCCGTACGTCCGTCTGTTACAGGTTTTTTTGTAGGAATCTATTCGATGTAAAAATTTATATTTAGCACAAAATTAGAGTATGGTGGCAAAATTATAGACGTGAAGTATAAAAAGTCGAATTTTGATTTTCTTGGTTTAATTTCAAGGAGCAAATTTGAAAATGTAAAAAAATTATATCTTATAGTGTAGGGTCACAAATAAAAGCTTATTAAAAGGCGTATTCGATAAAATTGATGATATAATTTTTTTTATATTTAGAACTTTTTAGGGATAGCTCTAAAAATTCCTGCCCTTCTCTTATCATCAAAAGGACTGCTAAAAAAATTTACATTATACGGATTGAAAAATTTTAGTGCGAATAATTTTTAAAAACCATTTAATTGTTTATTTCCTTAGAACTGCTCAACATTCGTTTTGGAGAAAAAGTATTTCGCCAAAAAATATTTGTCACAATGTAATTAACAACTGGTGTAATTATTCTCGGAGTTATTATAATCCGAGATGTTTTAATCCGAGGTAAGAAATATATTTTACCGAGTTTAATGATGCTTACATAATAAACTACATATATACACACAAGAACACACACACACACACACATACACACACACACACACATATATATATATATATATATATATATGGTATGTAGGTATATATCCTTGAACGCTTCACTTCAATAATTTCATCATTTCAATTAAGGAAAATATAGACATAACTTTCGCTCTTACGTCCCTGCAAGATAAATCAGTTTAAACTACCGACGGCGTTTAAAGGACGGTTTTAGTCATAAATCGCAATATCGTGACAATATAACTTCGTTGATAGTTTAAAATTCTTAACAATTTGTTAGTTTGTAACATTATTTTTGCAAAGTTTCGAATTTTGGAATGACGAAGACCGACAGATTTAAAATTTCCGTTTAAGTCTAAATGTAATTGGCATTATCCTCTGTAAACTTTGTAATATCAAATTAAAAACAATATATTTTCGTAAGAAACTTTCTTGCTTGAATTTTATTTTCGAAGTGCCATCCTCACATTTCAACACATTTTTACAGGCGACAACAATTGTTCGCGTGAAGTCTTCTCAGTAAATAGGGGTCCTCCTGAGTATAACGTTGAACGTCTGAATAATCTGATGTCTCATCTCAGTTTCACTTTGAGATTTCTTATGGAATACTAATTGCTTCAAAATGTTCCAAAAAAATCTATGGGTGTTAACCACCCATCCATGGCTCACCTAATAATTCTTTGAGACAATTAGTGATTTCAATACATTATGGAGTGGTACGCCATCATGTTCAAACCGCATATCTCGTAGTCTAGCTAGAGGGATACTGTCTAAGTGTCAGACATAATCTGACATGATCTACCAGGTTCTCTTTCATATTGTGAATGAATGTTATGAAAAAGGTTTTTTTTTATATTTGTAGGTATGTTTTTTTAATATTTGTCGGATAAATATTATCGTAGGAGTCAATATCAAAGAGCATGTTGAATATCTAAACGAAAGAAAATGTTGAATATCTAAAACGTATTATATGAACAATTTTCAGACTTTATTCATTACAATTGTCATTAAAATAAGTTGTAAATAATAACTTTAGGTACAAGTTGATTCCTAAGGAATTTTTCGAAAGTCACAGGTTTAATTACAGTAATATTTTGTTATACGTTTTGATTAATTTTGGAATTTAAGATTTTATTTAAAAAGGAATTAGCGACTAAACATTTTCGTAAAACAAGAGGAGTAAAAAACTCCAAATTTCAGGATTTATTTCCTTGCAAGAACGAATGTTTTGGTCATATGTAATTTTACTTCAAAAATTACATATAAGCAAAAGTTCTTACATTAAAAAAAATAATTTTTAAAAAAATAATTAAGAACGAAATAATCAAAAATAAGATAATATGTTATGTATTAGGCACCTATACATAACATATTATCTTATTTTTGACGATTTATTTTTACATATCAATGTCAGTCGGGCCTCTAATAGTACTGATGAACTAACGAAAGACAGACTACAGTACGCGAATACTTTACAGCAACTGGAAATAGATGGAAATGAACTACTATTTATTATTTTTTGCGTACACTTTCATTGCTGGTATAAGTCCAAACGGCAGTCTTTTTAGAGATGGTTGTTAATGATAAACCTAAACTTAAAGTACTTAAAATTTACACCTATTTTGGTTTGTGACAAGATTTATGGTAAGTATTTAATTTATTACAATAATGTAGAATAAACAAATTAATGTAACGTCGATTTGTGCTTTCATAAAATGAATCTAAACTGGCACTCTCTTCAAGTGATTGTAACATTAGGCTATAATGCCGATTATTATTTGTTTATTTATTTACTATTTTGATATTACGATATTTTCCTATTTTTCATATAATTTACATATTACCAAAAGAGTTTACTTTTTTTTTAAGTAACTTTAGAGGTATGTAAATTTTATAACTTAAATTTTATAATTTTATAACTGTCTTACTTTTCTATAACCGATCGACGTGAAATTCAGTATGTGAACTTGATATGTATAACACTAGAATTTAACAATAATAATTGAAGGTAATGGAAGTCTTTATGTCCCTAATGGTCTGATTGAATTGAAAATTAGTACTTATAAGTATTATTTACTACGAATTGTATATTATAATTGACAAATTAAAATGGGTAGCGGCAAGCTAGCGAAAGGTACTCACTTCTACTGTTAAACCATGGCCTCGGTTTTCTTGCACGCGAAACAATAAAACCCATTTCGTATAGTGATTTGCACGTCGGCTATGCCCTATCGATAAAAAAATATTTGCCTTGACCAAGTTTGTAATCCCGATGTTTCCGAGCGGTTAAGTAAGAACTGGCTTGTTTCCGATTATTACGTTTCCCAATTTTTAACGGGACATGGCGCATTCCGTGCCAGTTTGTTTAGATTTGCTTTGAGAGATAGCCCAGCGTGTACCTGTGGATTTGAGATGCAGGACATGAATCATGTCTTATTCCACTGTAGTGACCACGACGATGTACGTAGAGTTTTGTTAGAGAGCATACGTCTAAATATTAACGTAGAATCACGCGGAGACTTAGAACGTGGTATCTTTAATCACCGAAACTTGGTTGGGAATGGTCCGATCTTTGAGTCATTTAGAGCGTTCACCAAGTGCGTTCTTGAAAAAATGGAGATCCTAAATGACACATTGAGTAGGAGCAGACTCTAACCCTGTTGGGTGGAAGCGCTGTGATTGTAGATACGGGCACTGTTAGGGGACTTTTGAAGGTCCCCTTTTTGTATGAGGTGGGTCGTTACGGGACCCAGGAGGGGCCCTGAGATAACCCGGGTGGAATGGTGGCAATAGTGCCTTGACCAAGTATTTTTACTCATACGCTTTCTATTATTCACTTGTCCACTAAGACAATTAAACATGGTGAGGTCACGTTTGCCAGATATCCATTTGTCTTGATAGCATAATAATAACAATACTCACTTAATCAATAACATTATACAAGTTAGTCAGCGGCTCTCGTAAATAGCGCAGGCGTGTTGTTAACTTATTCGGGGAAGTTGCTTTTGACCTGGCTAGTAAATGGACGCTGATATCTTTTGACTAAATTTGTTGGCTGGAATCGTTAGAGTATAGAGCAGTATTAAATTTGTTGGTGTCAATACTGATCAACAAGCACGCATTTTTGCCAACCATGTTTTGACATTTAGAGTGAAATTTAATGAAATCTACCAAAGTTAAAAGAACTTAATTTTAATAAGATACAAGAACTTATTACGAACATTTGTGGCTAAAGATTAAAAACAGCAGATAACGTAAAAAATTTTGGGCAAAGGTGAACCGATTACCCTGTAAAGAAATTGGTAAGCTTCGTTCAGTAACCGGCATAAATGATTTTAACAAGAGTATTTTTAAACAAATTGTTTCATCGTTTTACTTTAATAATGAATATTTTTTAGTGAAAAAAATAGTGGCAAAATCAAAAGGAACGTATTGAAAATTTTTAGCGTGGTAAAACTTTATGTAAGATAATTATGAAAAAGCTTAGTTATAAGTAAAAAACAACACCTGAAGGAACAAATTAGTTGATGAAGAGTGGTAACATTGTTTGTGCTCGACTCAAATTTCTAAGAAATTCGAACGTATTGAAAGAGAGCGGAGAAAGGCTTGATCTTGATAAAACTTTGGTTAATCAATATCATTTAACTGAACGAGCCGGGCTTAATGAAAACAATGGGCGGTCTAAATAAAAATACTGGAAAATAAAGCAGACTTAGAGTTTGTCATGCAGCTTGTGCCAAATATGTAGTTTTGCCAGAACCGTCTTTCGGAGCAGTAAAATCAAGCAATAATGACTATCATTCTGAAATGTATGCTGAAGGGTTCAATGAGTTGTTTCAGCCATTTCTATTGAGCTTATCTGTAATCATTATAAATAATATCAGTTACCATTCGCAGCAAATTCATCGAGCACCTATCAGCATATAGGGTAGACGAAATACAAAAATCATTTCAGGAAAATAAAATTACAAGTTTGAACGCTGACATAAAATTATAATTTTGGCAAAAGTACATAGGTATAAACCTAAAAAGGTTAATATTTTGGCAAACCAATATGGTCATGAAGTTGTTCGTTTGCCATCTTGTCACTGCGAATATAATCCAATAGAATTGATATAGGCGCAATTAAAAGAAGAAGTGGCAATCAATAACAACACACTTAAAATTGCAGATGATGAGGAAATACTCCATCATGTCATTGAAAATATCTCAAGAGAAAATTGAGGAAATTATTTTCGACGTGTAGAAACTCTACAAGACTTAGACTTGCGAAAGTCAAACATCCCATAGTCTTTCGTTATAATTGTGATGATGATTTGGATGATAATGATTCTGATGACCATTTTTGATACAATCGAAATAATTAGTAGTTATTTTGTTTGTATGTGTGAATTTCTCAAATCGTCGTCTTGGCAGCCTATAATTTACAATGGCTTGATAGAGTAAATTCACTTCTCTCTCTACTTGTGCCCCCCACACCAATGGTTGTATTGGCAGTAATAATTAGTGACTATTTAGTTAATAGTAAACGATTATCACTTAATTTGTTATAATTAATTAATAATTAGTTACTAATGTTTATTTAGTCTAATGTTAATTAAAATATTTATAATTTTATTTTTAGATTTATATTATAATGTTTATATTACATATTTGTCACTCTGTTTTAGATGTACACGAAAATGAAAGATATTTAAATTATATTGTTTGAATTTAATTTTGTACGTGGCTGATCGATAATATTGCGACACGAGCGTTACGCGTCACTAGCCGTTGCTATAAGATTTGTGAGTGCGAGGAGAAAATAGATTTATGAGATAATAAGATCAACTTCTCGAGGTTATTATAGTATGTAATGGGCAAAAGAAGCAGTCTTTTAGTACAGAATGTTTAAGTGTGTCTTTTAATACGGGTTATTTTAATATAGACTGTAAACATATTTCCAAAATAGATGTTAGTTCCAAACCTCCTCAATTCTGTCGGGAAGTCATTCTTTTTTTTAAATCATTAAATCATTACGTTGATAATCCCTAAATCTACGGTTTAATGGCACTTTATGTTCTTGGCTGTGGCATGAAGGGACGATGTCCTAGTTTATTTGTATCTTTTTAAATTTATATAAATGTGGATTTATATAAATTTAAAAATATTTTTTTTAAAAAGTCCCACACATTTTATACACGATCACTAGTTTAATGCTGTGATTAATGTAATGTATAATTTTTAAAATTATAAATTTCTTTTATCATGGTAATCATGGTTAAAAGAAATTTACAGTTAACATTTTTTCATCGTATAATATATTTAAAAAGTAAATTATTAAATTATTAAAAATCGAGTAATAATAATTTTTATTCTCTAAAGTGAGAGGACTCTTAGATTAATGAAACTTGGAAACCTTTTTAAATATTTCACTACTTTTTTAATTTTTCTGATAAATTAGGTGTAAGATTATATTACAATATTAAAACATCATTTTAAATTTCACCTAGAAATAAGTTCAACTATCGTTATTCGAACTTGTAAAAGTTCGAATCAGAGTTGATAGGTTTTTTAGTTTAGAATTACCGTTAGCTGCTCGATATATATTATAAGCACTTATATCGATATTTTATATTATTTCCTTTGTTATTTGTGGAATTTATTGCGCTTTAATAAAACAAATTTAAAATAAAAAATTAAATATAATAAAAAAGTAAAACATGAAATTTGTTGAATCACTTTTTTATTTAAAATATTTTCATGAATAACAAAACGTAACGAAATTGAAAGAAATTGAAGATCGGTCAGTAATTACATTTAATAAAAACGTTATTTTCTGGATACTTTTAAAATTATAAATATAAATACTAAATTATCTTTTTCATTTGTCAAGAACATCAATCATACATCTGAGCGCGTGCGTCACGATCATACATCTGAGCGCGTGCGTCACGAGACTAATAGCGGATGTGTAAACCAAATCCAAATCTTCGGCTCCAGACTAAATTTTCGCATCCGAGACCATTATTGATTAAATTAGGACTGAAGGCAATACTTACAATGCCATTTGCCTTATTGATTAGCGGGACCTACGTAATTAATGTTCGATCTGGAGGCTCGCATCGAGTAGTCAATTTGTGGGGCGGTAGGGTATGAAGCCATAAGTCTAACATGGGTAATGTTGCTTTGTAAGATGTTACATTTACTCCCAAATACCTTATTAGTGAATGTTAAACTGATTTAATGTTACTTGAAATGTAGAAAAAGTGATCAAGTGGATATTAAACATAAGAAAAAATCTAAAAATAACATCTAAAATGGATGTTTTTCACCTGCTTTCGTTAATTTCATTTTAAACTACTAAATGAACATGAATGGCAGGCACCGGTATGAAAAGTATATTTTCTGGCAGAAAAAATAATAATGAGAAGATTAGGAGGAAAATAAATGTTCCTATTGGCACTTTACAAATTTCGTGAAAATGTATTTTCTCGGTATAACACATTGCTCTCTACTTGATGTCTAGTAGAAATATAACCAGTTTTTTTAATGAAATTTTATTTTACTATAAAGACATAAAAGTGTCATCTTCCAGAGAGACTCGATAAGGAGATAATTTTGTTTCGTAACGCCACCTGTACATCTAATTAAGATGATGTTCGTATCTAAGCTCGCCGAGAAAAAAAACTTTTTTATTTGTTAATTCAGTGGAGACATCTTAGTTAATAAATGCAGTAAAATAAAAATAAAAACATACCATTCCCTAAAGGTGTCATTATCAAAATGAAGTGAAATTACATGGAGGGGTCGTAAGTATCATAGGTTAATAGCTTGAAATATAGTTTAGGATGCATATATATTTTTATAAATGGTGAAAAACAATCTTATACAAAAGTTGTGGTATTTCAAAAGCTCCTTTCAATCATTTATTATTTGTGTACTTTCGTACATTTATAGGTAATTTAAGCACTTTAAGCCATTTTGAAAGTATTAGCCCGATTTTATTCATCTACAAGTCATCTATAAGTACTTCATAATATTATATATATATATATATATATATATATATATAATATTTTCTCGAGCTGTTTAAAGAGCCACAAATGAATATTTAATATTTTAATAGTCAATGAAATGGAAAAATTGAAAGGTTCCAGCGATTTGTGTATTTATTCACTGTTTCACTTAAAATAGCTCCGCATAGCTACAAAGCCACACACGTTGAAAAATAACTCAATCTAAACCTTCGCCAAATCTATTGTCTGCAATTTCAGTGAATACTTCATAAATATTAGTAGAAAAACAAGTTAATAAATATAAGTGTTTGCATAAGCTTTAGAGAAAACGTATGTCAGTCACAATTAAATGAAACTACGTGATGTAGTATTATTTCTACTTTCTTTAATTTCTTTACCACGACCTAGGTTTCGTTGTATTACAACATCTTCAGGTGTTAGCAAAGATTAAAAGGTGAAGTCTTCTTCTTGAAGAATCTTTGCTAATAGCCCACCTGAAGATGTTGTAATACAACGAAACCTAGGTCGCGGTAAAGAAATTTAAAAAACTAGAAATAATACTACATCACGTAGTTTCATTTAATTGTGAATAATGAATTTCTACAAAATTTACACCAAATATATTCAATAGTTATGTCAGTCGTTATAGGAATCCCGAACTATAAAAATGATATTACAGTTTGAATAGAAACTTGACAAGTCCCAATACGCAAAGTTACACTTTATTAAATATTTCAATACGATGTCTCCAAAAACGTTTAAAATAAAGACATAGAAAACGTTAAATTTAAAACTGAAGCTTTAACTTGACATAATTTTGTTTCTACTTGTCGTCGTAAAGTAGACTAGCGTAAACAAACTGTGAGTTAATTTACGCATTATTTATTGTGTGTGTAAATTAACTCATTGACAGCAGAATTAAAAACAAGAATAAAGATATACAAAATTGTGAATAAAAAATTATCTTAAAGGTAATGGGAAACCATAATTTTTTACAAGAGTTTCACAGAATAATTAAGGTTTTAAAAAGAAATAATAGCAAATATTAATATAATTTCAAAATATTTTTTTTACAAGAATCATTCCAAGCTACATCTCTTACGCCTATAACTTTTTTCACAGTGGACTAGAGACACTAAATTTGTACAGTTTATTACTATTGATACTGAGACTGACATATCACACTTTTAGGTTCCTGAAGAAATACCTCATTTGGAAGATTTACTAAGATACTTACTAAATCATTATCAAAACCTTTAGGGTATTATTCTTTCAGTTAGATATTCAGACGTGAAAAGCCTTCACTGCTATGAAATCCGGTACCGTATCAATAGTAATAGTGCTATCAAACTTTATTTTTTTGTATTCAGATCGTAAAATTATCAATACAATTGTTGGGGTTTAATATAAATTTACGACTAAAGTCATCAATTTTTGCAAGTTATGCTAGATCATTACATTTAAAATTATTGTTTTGTATGTCACGTAGTGTATAAAATGATTATTAAGTAAAATTAGCGTGTTCTGTATTAATCTTAAGACAGATTAATAAAGAACATGCTAATCTTATCACCTAAAAATGTAAGGTTTTCAAAATATTGAACAACTCACATGACAACATTGAAAGCTCTATTCTACAAATATATATTTAGAAAGAACGTTATTCATCCTATGTAATGTTTAGTCTAACACTTGAAATTACTGCACAATTAATTTATGTATTTAATCATTTTAATTCACGTCCCTTTTTCTCCTTGTTGCCGTGGATGCACGTTCGAGGGTCTTTTGATGTCTTTTGATCCGGCACGCGCCACACTACTCAAGTCGCTCAATCCGCTTATTCAGTTCTGACAATAAGCGCGAATAACTGTAGAAGTAATTTTTGTTCCAATACTAGATATAGATAAGTTATCCATTAGCACCCTAACAGATTACATATTAAAAACTAAGTTCAACTATCGTTTGTTTACAAGTTCGAATCAGATTTGATAGGTTTCTTTTTTTCGTACAGTTTCTTTTTTTCGCACACTGTACTGTTTGCTTAAAACAGTACAGTGTGCGAAAAAAAGACACTGTAGAAGTAATTTTTGTTCCAATACTAGATATAGATAAGTTATCCATTAGCACCCTAACAGATTCCATATTAAAAAAAATGGTGCGATCCAATAAAAAGGCAGGATAAAAAAGTGTTATGGTTTCTAAAATAAGTTATAGATTATGCCGAAAAGGTAATTTCCCGATAAACTTTATATAATAATACGTTTTATTTGTAATGAAACTATAGTATACTCGTATATCTCAAGTTTAATATAACCTTGTACGTACTCTACAAGTTTTGAAACCTACCAACTGAAAAACCCTTGGTTTTTAAATGTCTTCCATTGAAAGCAAAAAACAATACTTTAGCTACCTTATCTTTGTGGCAAACGGTAAAACCGTTAGCTATTATGAAATTTTACAACCAATAATTTTACAATACGCAATTGTTCATTTTAAGATTTACGATTATAGTATCGATACAAAACTGAATTAGTTTAGTAAGAAAATTCATTTAGTAAACATAATAAAACGTACTTATACTTATTATATGTGTACTATGAGCTTGTTGCCCAAGGAGTGGAACAAAAACGGGAATCCTTTCTCATTGTTATCTGCGATTCCCGTTTTTGTTCCTGAACCGTTATTATTATGGTATTAAACGTAACGTCACATTTGAGGGATTTTTATGAAACATGTTCTTTTAAAGAACGATACGTAAGTCCAGTATTTATTCGAGTTGCAAGGTTGGCATTGATATAAGACAATATGTTAGCTTAATGCAATTGCAGGCACCTACTAGGGTATTAAAAGATACGCTTTAATTAACAGCTTCAGTCCTTAATAAAATAAATAACCATATTCGTCCGTGAGTACATCACGGACTCAGGGAGACAAGTCGGTCGGATACGCGTTTTAAATTAAACTAAACAAATTATATTTATTTAATAAAATGATATCAAGTGAATGATATTAAGTTAAACAAATTATATTTATTTATTAAAATGATATCAAGTAATCAAAGATGCTTGCCAAACTTTGCCCTAATCAAGTTCATAATGGGTAACGAAAAATACATATAATATATATGCTTTTCTCCAATAAATGTTGGAAAAAAAATTTTATAAAAAAAATGGTATTGGTTTAAAAGTTTTTATATTTTTAGTATTTTAAATATCTTTCTGAAATACCTTTGTGTGACGTATCGTTTTTCCTAAGATTAATTTTTGAATTTTTTTTAAATAATTTTTTTCCGTTTGAGATGTAATTTATTTAATTTAATTCTATTTCTTTTTATTTTTCATATTACCTACCTCAATCTGTTTCATGGTATAAATCTCTCACCAGAGGTGTATTTTCGTATAGTTGATGTATGGCAATTAAAAAATAGAAACTGTCCAATAGGAATTAAAATTTGCTTGTAGTCAAATATGAATATTGAAATAATATAAAAGCTCCATAATTTTTACCTATCCGAATTACGTTTAAATATAAATAACTACTCTAATTTATTATGTATTTCTGTGCCGTTGTAATACAGTTTCAGTATATTTTAATGCGCAGTTAAATGGTATAAAAATAGCTTTCATATCGTTAATTTGTTTTGTATCGCAGCTGTACTGGTATTAATTATTACACTTGTCGCATACAGAACGTAATAGTGGAACTAATTTTGGTTCTATAACTAATTCTGATTGCTTACAATCCATGCGTTAATCAAAATAAGAATTTTTCTAATTAAAACTTCAGCAGTAAAATTTTATTTTCTTAAATTTTCTGGTCGTTTTTATGTTAGTAGGTCAGTGTATTGTTTCAGAAAATGGTTTATATATTATAATGGAAAAGTGTATTTAAATAATTGTATTCTTTTTACTTATAAAATATAGTTACGAGTTCGCAGATAGCTCAGTTCCTATCCATTGTTTTCAAAACAAATAAACGAACTTATAATACTCAAACGTACATGCATCCATTTAGAAGTCTTTTTCAGATTTTTCCATTTTCATAATGTTAAATGATATACCATTCAGCTGTCGACTTTTGGTTTATTTTTTCATACTGATGGACCTCAAATTTGAAATGTGAGAAGGGTGTAAATGTAAAAAAATATCACTCCAAAATTTGCAATACCGTTAAGTATCAGTCAACGTAAATACACAGTAAATAAAAAAAAGATACAGTAAACTCGTTTTCAGTGGTCTGAAAAAGTGAGAATCAGGAGTTTCGAAATGAAAATTTATTCAGCAGCTGAATTCCCGCTCAAAGGTAATTAAGGGTTAAAACAAGTTCCTCTTTAAATTTTTTCTATTTATGTTGCTTGTCCTCCAAAATAACATTTACTTTAGTAATTAAATAACATATTTAATTAATTGATTTGGATCTGTTCATATTTTTTAAGTCCATTGCAGTGACCTGCTCCACTTTTTCACGAAAGTGATCGAAAGTTATAAATATTATTTTCGTTTAAAGACGATAAATATTATTTTCATTTTTTCTGTCAGTAATCTTCCTAGATACCACTTTGATGGTTGTGCTTTTTTCAAAATTTAATTTACTCTCATAATGGAATAAATTAGGTATACTCTAATTGGATTATTAATTTAGATAATATCAACGTCAAATAACTAGGGTAATGACGAAGAGGAAAATTCCTGGGGTTGGATCAAGCATTTCGTTTTTTTATTGGATTGAGAAAAAACTAGTTACAGGTAGACACAGTCTTATAAAAAAAAATTAAATAAAACTAAAGTAGAACTAGGTGTTTTTATTCCTACATTTCTTCGCATACAAATTTTTAAATTTTTCTGACTTATATATCAATTAGAAAAGAACTTTTTTTTAAAAGCATTTATTAATTAAACATTTATTAATTTACTTTCCGATTTTTCCAAAAGTTTGTTATTTTATCTTACTTAATAAGATAATCAAAGCTCAATCGAAGTTTTTGCTTATCGTACAATTGAGAGGAAACACATTTCTAAGGACCCACATACGAGTTAAGACGGTAAGACCGTATCGAATTTCGAAAGTCTCTAATGTCGTTTCCTTGTCGGAACGATGAAATTAGAATTTAGGTCAGGGCGCCCGGAGGTCTTACGTTTCAAACTGTTTGTTTATTGATTGAAAGAAGGGTTGGGATTTACTGATGGAACGTGATACAATACCAAGGTATTCTTCGCAAGATAATGTACTTTTGCCATATGTATTTACGCATAAATAGGAATCGATTTTTATCTTAGTCATAATTACGCCTGAACATTAAATTTGCATTATATTGATTATTTCTGATTTAAAACAAAACAATATCTAAGAAAGAAATATTTTATATGAATGAAGTACGTGTTTACCTAATAATGCAATATGGGGAAAGTTTTGATTGTTTTTTATAGATTCATACAAAAATATTTACTAACCTTCTTTATATACAATATTCTCAATATGATAGCTTATAGTTTACAGATTACCATAGGCTTTATGTTGTATTCGTAAGGTTATCATTTTTGAGAAGTAGTTACTAAGGACAAAGTAATTGGAGAAAAAGTCGCTGATTTGGGAACTTTTGTGATGAACGCGGGCATCATTAATACAGATACACAAATAGGCTAGTATAAAACATGTTTTAAAAATATTTAAAGAGTAAAGTAAAGAAAACATTTGTTTTTTATTTATTCCCCAGTTACTATTCAGTCGATTTATAAATCCGGTTTACAATAAGGAAAATTATTACTTATTAAATGATACATATATTTTGTTATTTCTTCATGTTTGATTTTTATATTCAATCTAATTTCTTTTTACAAATCTGAAGCTCGAACACGGTTAAACCTGGATTTGGTCTTTAGAGTCTCCGAATTGTATTCACATCAACAAATCATTGAAGTGTCACAATGTGACCGCATCCGAAACGAAAATATTAGAAAGGACTATTAGAATCAGCCAACAACCACTCAATAATTCCAAAGATGCAGGCTATATTGGTGTGGATATGTTTTTCGAATAAAATCATTCATTCATTCAAGTCATTAATTACTCAAACTTATCCAGTGATACAGAGCGACTGCTGGAAAATGTAACCTGCAACGTTAAAGAAGATACGCACTTGTTACATTAGCAAGGTTGTCCAAGATTTTCGTTTGACTCTAGAAGAAGTCGCTAAGTATGAAAGAATATAATGAACGATGCTCGGAAGCACAGAAATTTATTGGCTGAGGAATCACCTTTCCAGCCGGTCGTCAGCTAGAGGCAAAAGAAAATAATGTCTTGAAACCTTCGTTATTTGTAACAATCACATAAAACTTATTCTATCGTTATTTATTTATTTATATTGGTGGGTGGTCAGAATAGAGATCAACCTCAAATACTCAAAAACTAACTTCCATATTTAAAACAATTTGAACGCAAATGGGTATAAATGTTGCTCCATCACAAACTTCCCATCCCTTGGGACCTACTAATCAGTATGGCAGTCTTTTTAAGACATATATCAACACTTGGTTATTTAAAAGTTTGCAGGTTCGCATTTATGCAAAACCATTGTTTACCAAATGAAATTTCTTATTAGATATATTACAAAGACACATGTTTTAAAAAATTTGCTCGGAACTTTACTTCGCCAGCTTTGCCAATATTATCTCCCGATTAAAATAAAA
Source organism: Druceiella hillmani (assembly GCA_039881145.1). Classification (NCBI taxonomy): domain Eukaryota; kingdom Metazoa; phylum Arthropoda; class Insecta; order Lepidoptera; family Hepialidae; genus Druceiella; species Druceiella hillmani. The sequence goes on from JAYKKI010000010.1 coordinate 38,774,264, forward strand.
CTAAAGTTAGAAGTTGTAAAGCTGGTTGATTTTATTCCTAAATTTACCTCTTAAATTCTGTGCGTTATTTTTAAATCACTTATCGGAACGAAAATTCAGAAAAATATTTACGAAATATTTGGCACTTCACCGGTCCCGAGTAAAGGACGACATTTATAGTTTAATAGGCTATCAATTTGGGTATCGTATTGTTTGTTGATGTCGTTTAAAAGTCATAAAGTTACAAGTCTTTTATTAAAAAAATTCCTTTTCCTTGATTTTATAAAAAAATAATTTTCATTAAGAAATAATAGTCATAAAGTATTTCATCCTCTTAACAGCCAACGTAAGCTTTTCACTGATTCTTACTAGCTATACGATATTTACTCAAATTTGTAGCTAAGCAAAAGGGGACGTTACGTGAAAATAAAAACACGATAAACTGTCACGTCTTCGTAACGGTACGTTACGTAATTCTACGTGAGCCCGGTTCACCGGACTGCCCCGCGTGCGCGTAATAATCCGGCCCGGCTCGTGATACACAACAAAAGATAAATCCGATGAAAAATATCACCCGTCACTCCCAGTGGCATGGTCTCACAGATTTTCTTTGCCCAAATTTCAAATACAATTTTGCTTGATATTACGGGGAACTGACTTTTAGTGCACGTATTATCAAATATTTCGTATTATGTCGAAAACTGTCACTGGGTAAATTATAATTCGTTGTGCCATTTCTTCCTACTAGTTTCATTTTATTTCGTTTTGAAGATGTGCTTGAGTGTTTGTTCAACTCAACTGTTTGTAAATCTTCAACAATTGTAAATCTTCTAGATGATAAAATTGCATATGTACAAGAATTTAAGGAGTTATGAAATTGTTTTGACATATAGATTTATCCAAAAGGAAGCAAAAAGGTGTGTACACGTGTGCGAGTGCTTTTTCGTGGTTATATGCTTGTACACATGTGTGCGTGTTTGTATATTTGTATCATCGTCACTTATATGTAGGTGCGGGAAAAATTACTGTATGAGTGTAAAAGAGGAAAAAATAAAGTTACTGACAAAGCTTAATTTTCTCAAAAGTTAAATGTCTGATTTAAAACTACCCTAACTATTCAGACATTTTACTTTTGAGAAAATTAAGCTATATTTTTAAGATACGTTATTGTTACTGTTGTTATAGATGGACAAGGCGACGCGATAAAGGACCGAATACGGCTTAGTAATTCCATTTACCAAAAGGGGCCCATTTCTAGCGACAATGTAACATAACAAGTGTACTTTAAGATACTGTCCCACTTGGCGAATAAATTATCCACAGTACTTTGGACTGTTAGAAAAAATAAAGTATTGTCTCCGCAAAATAATGCAGATTAGTCGGAGAAATAATTTTGATGCTTTTATATGCTTACAATTTTTTTGTTACCGACTGTAACAAAAATTATTAAATCGGTTTTCGAAATGTTCACGAACAACGAACAATTATTATTACAAATGCATAATAAGATGGAATCGTAAAGTAAATGTAAGAATTAAAAGTCTTGTTATCTTCTGGTAGTTAGATAAATATTTTATAGTTTCTTAGACTCGCTTGACGTTTTTGCTTACAGTCCGCATTTCAGATACTTACCTACTATGTTTCTAAACCTGTAATTTCTTTTCACGGGTACATAATTTTTAAATCCATAATTGAATGGGAGGTGGATAATGTATACTGGAAATACTATTATTATAGCATACTTGAGCACTAATAACTACATGCAGCCTAACATGCCTTTTTGTATGTTGAAGTACGTCACTGATATGCGTTTTTATTGAGTCCCCAAACTAATTTTAATAAATTAGTTCATTTCGAGTATAGCATAATTCCGACATTTTGACGAAAGGTTATCGATGAAATTAAGTTCTATACTTTAATATTTGTACAGAATTTTTATTCTTTAGTGTTCATCACTAATTAAATGATTCCGGGTCTAGATAATCTCGGACGCCTAATTTAGGCAATGGACAAAAAATGTGTCAAATGCAAACTATACTTGTACAAATACTGTTCTGTGCCATAAGCCCCCACTTTAATATTAATTGTAACTAACTCTGACATTTAGTTTAAAAGGCGCCCATCTGTCACGCCATCAGCTGTCAACCGAACCAGTCCCATATTACATGGCGTATGCTCGGAGTTGATTGGAGAGAGTTTCGATTGAACTAAATTAAAATTTTGAAAAAAGTTGTAAAGTCTTGTTCTTTAGATTGCAAGAATGATGTTTTGTGAAATAAACTTTTCTTCAAAATAAATGGTTTACCAGTTATAAGACAATGAATAATTAAATTGTTTGTGACAATTAATCGCGCTATAGTTTTTCAAACCTGACAATTTTGATTCAATACTTGACATTCGTGACCTCATGACCCAATACTCGATGTTCATGATTTTTTTTTTGGATCTTTCTGAGCTATCGTTTTGGTGATAAAAGTGTGGGAATAACAATTTGTTAGCATTTTCAATGATATATATTTAAACCAATTTGTAAAAAAATACGTCATATGTATTATTGAATTAGTGCTTCATTAGACAGTGTACACGATAACCTTGAAAGAATTTCTTTCTATTTTTCGATATATTTCCTGAAATTAAGCCTTGGAATCAAAAACATACTCTAGGTCTGGTCTCAATTTCAAATATTTCAGTCGAGATGTTTCCGAGAAAATAGCGTGAGACAGAATGACGATGGACGGGCGTGGTGCGGAGTGTGCCTCGATTAGTCTTCCGTTTTGGTAATTTAGCAATGGAACACTAAAAATTGTAATGCTTTATTTGTACACAAAATTTGATTGTTATTTTGTATACTCTCCAGAAAAAACTGAAGTGCGAAATAAATTGATTTACTTTTGTCTTGATCTGAGTTGAAAATAATCAAGCAATTGTTAACATTTTTTTCTCCGTTTGTTACATTTTCTCTATTTTCTGTGAGTAACGAAGAATAAGAATTCTTTTCATCTTTATTAATTTTTGTTACACTTTTATATTTTCTTGAAATGTCGCAACAAATTTAAAAATATCAATTTAATTTTAAATATTAAAAACATTCTATAATGAAACAAAAAAAAAGTACTAATGAATAATTTTAAATTTGACTATATGTACAAGAATTGTTTCGATATTTTTGTATAGCTTATATGCGTCTTTTGTGTTTCGTGCAACGTGTGTAAACTGTTAAAAAATCCCTTTGTATAAGAATTTCTTATATTGACAGTTTCAGTTACGTTTTTTCAGTTATTTTTCAGGATATATTATTCAGAATATTTGCAGTATATTTTCCTGATCAAATGCATGTATCTATGAAAGGGAAAGACTTAGCATATACTGGAAAGAATGAGTCGTTAAGTCACCATTGCTTCCGGATAAAAATTATTTATATCAATTCCCAATAACACATTAAGTTTTATTGATATTTTCCAGTCATTACTTATAATAATATATTAAAACGAGAAGTTATGTTGGAACAGCCTTTAATAATTTAATAGTTGTGGGCTATTTAAAATTTCAAAAAGAAAGAAATGATTTAGTTCCTACATTTTTAACGTGAGAGATCAGATGGTGATGGCACGATTTTGGGTCGAATTTAAAGAAATTTTTGGGTAACATTCACATTCCAAGATCCAAGGATCCTTGATAATAAGGAACTACTATTCTATTTCAACTAATATGTGACAAGCAAATGCATAAATTTGAACTTCGTCCTTAAGAAGTTAGCTTACAAAAATAAGCGTATAATTTTAATTTCACTACTTGTCGTTGACATGCCGACGCGAAAGCCAATCTTTGAAGATGATTTTGGACACATTCGCAAGAGTTATAATTTTATGTCAACTGTTAATAAAAATGGCATAATAAACAGTTATTAGATTTAAAGTAGGAACAAGAACGTTTCGTCCACAGTTTTGCCTATATGTATTTTCTATTTAGACAGAATAATTACTTTTTACTCTTTGAGACTATTGTAACTTCTCTTTATAACAATTTTAATAGTGCTATTAAATTTTGATTAAAATGTTTAATAAACAAAAAAATTAAAAAATTAGTCCCGTTTTAGCTGTTAATTTTTTTTTGTCATTGTAATATACTTTTAAATACGTGTAATTCTCATACAAATGTGTGAACGCTTCTTGGTCACGTCGGTAGTCCCGCATATAGGGAAACGTGTTTAGTGTAAAGCGTGGTAATCCTTATAACCTGCAGGTATATTTTACTTTTAAAATGTTTCCATTGCAGAAAATATATATATAGAAGGAAAATCTAAGTTTACGGAACTTTAATCTTAATAAACTATTAAGTATTTGCTTCTGTTGAATACACGTAACTAACATTATTATGTAGATAAGATAGCTAAATTTTTCGCGACTTGCGACGGATTTATGCACGTCCTCACATTAACAGAAAATTACAATTCTTATTTGAATAAATCGCACGTACGCCCTATGTCAGTTTATTGCTAAGAATTATCGAAACAATCTCCGAACACATGCGTACACGCACTAGTCGCGAAGTAATTATTTGTAACATTCATGGTCCGATTGAATTATTACTGTTTATGGCTATTAGTTATTACGAATTTTTTATTACAATTTATTAATTCCAAAAGGGGAACAGCAACGCAGTGGGCGAATTTCCGACCAAAATAAAAATACTGTATTAAAAATATTTTATTTTAAAAGGGAGAAAATATTCTTTGGGTGTGAGATATTAGGAAAGATCTCCAGATTTATATAACGACTGAGGTATAAAAATATGCAAAGCATATAAATCCTATAACTAACTTATATTAAGAATGATCAAGGATTAAAAAATATGTCCAATATTCTTGATGGTCATTTTACAATAATACTCGCATTATATACGTTCTTCAATTGTTTTAGGACATTTTGATTATTTTCATATGTATGTTTTAAAAATATATAAGTTTATTTATTCTAAATGCAATTATTTTAAAGACAATAAATTTCCATTTTCAGGTGTACTTATAAGATGATACTGTGTGGTGCAAGAAGTATAAAGTATAATATATATATATATATATATATATATATATATATATATATATATATATATATATATATATGTATATATATATATATATATATATATATATATATATATATATATATATATATATATATATATATATACATATTTTCATGAAGATGTTTATCGTTATAAAAAATTTAATTTATCATGGAATTTCATGGGATTTATTCGAACTAGTAAATTAGAACACAAAATCGATATCGATAAGGTGCACTTATATCGCAGATTCCAATACTAATCGGTTTTGTTCGATGAACTTGATTTTGAAATTAACCACATTGACATAGCAAAGAATTTTATTTATGCTAGATTTCTTACGTTTATCGAAATTAAAGATATAAGTTAATACCTTTCGACAATAAAGGTTTATAATAATTGAAAAAATACGTATGTAATTAATTTATAATGCATCATTACGGTTCAAAACGGCGGGCTTTTGGTAAATGTTTATAATTTATTTACTAATTCACAGGAGGAATCAACAATTTCTAAATAAAATGTTTGAAATATTACACATAAATTTATTAAATCTATCTGCTTTTGTTTCATAAGAAATAACGAATGTATTAAAATGTTCTCAAAATATTTATAGTCATTTTTTAAATGCAATGAAATAATCGACAGTTTTGAATGGATTTAAAATGTTTCATGCGTTTACTTTCGCAGCGCTCTTCCTGCTGAAAATAGCCTAATTATGTAGAGCCTACTTCCGATGTTTAATCTTACGATGTTGGTTAATCATAAGCAAAACTGGAAACTACCAGGCCTTTTAAATATAAACTAAAAACAAATAAAATACGAAACAGGTAACATTTTACTTTTATGTTAGTGGTAGCGATTATAACATGATTTTGTTATAATTTATGGTACGTTTTATACTCATATTAAATAAATGAAAATACACAATATCTTTATAGTGGAAGAAACTTCGACGACATTACATATCATACGCGTACGTCTTCTCTGTTGGCTAAAAAGGCAATATTTAAAATATATTACATAGTATTTAATTTTTTTTAATTTTTACAAGATTTTTTACTGACATCTTAAAACTAGCATGTTAGAATTTCCTCTTTAATATTACGCGGAAGAAATTCTATTTAGAATTCCGTAGCAGAATGGAGAAAACTAAATCTATTTTAGTTCGCTATGTCCATCTATTCATATATCTGCTTGAATCGTAGCTCTTCGAGTTTCAGACCGATCATAATACCATTTTAAACGAATAAATAGTGTGTTTAACATTCTAATTGTCAACCTCGTGAGTTAAAATTCTAATAAAAGTTAGAAGTACGGTGTTTATTAAGTGCACTTTTTCCTTTTTTTAAACAGGTTATATAAAATAGTGAGTAATTTTGAGTATGAATTTTCGCCTTTATTATCTTCACACGTTGTTAATTTGTACTTACACGTGATATGATCCTTCTCCTTAAATATATTTTATACAACATAAAAGCAGTAATATTTAAAGTGTAAAATACAATATTTTTTCCATCAACTCCAAAAAATATAGACATTTTGTAAACTTTTATTGATACTGATTGCAAATGTTTGAATTTAACGGGTTCATACAAAACATAAATATACCTAAATCTAACTACATATTTTTTTTTTTTAAATAAGATCCATTTATACAATTTTAGATGTTTAGTTTGAAGTTTATAGACCTCCCGAAGTAAATAAAAATAAATCTTCCCACTCTAGCTTTTCCGAAAACCCCCACTCGACTTGGAAATATCACATCCTTTCTCTAAAACATTTCGTCTTCAGCCAGTAGTACAAGTTTCTTTTGTTCCGTTAGCATCATTTTTTTATGTTTATAAAGCGATCTAGTCACTAACGCTATTATTCGAATAAGCTACTGGTTTCATCAACTGAATTCAACAAGTTTAAACATAATAAAAAAAAACAATTATGACATAAAACTAAATAGTAAAATAATATGTAAAAGTACTTAGTTAAATTATTTACTGATTTTGGATACAATTTTCATTACATCCACTGCTGTTAATATAAGGCAGAACAGATATTTCATTGCAATTTATTTAGTGGCTTTTTATTTTTTTGTCAATCATTTTTGAATTACTTACTGTTGTTGTTAACATATTCAATTTATAATGCAAGACGTCACGTCAACGGCTCCTAACTGTGTCACAGAAATTGAGAAATATCTCGTCATCCGTCCGTAATGTCTAATGAGCCCATCCGGTTTCAAAGATTAATTGCAAAAAAATATGAGTAAACTTAATATGTCAAAATTAAGTGTTATATATTAACTTATGGACGTAAATAGTAGAATTCAATTTATGCAATTATATATTCACGTATATATATATATATATATATATATATATATATATATATATATATAAATATATATATATATATATATATATATAAATATGTATATAAATATATATATGTATATATATATATATATATATATATATATATATATATATATATGCACATACAAATGGGAAGTGAATAATTAATAATATTTGATAAATCTTTAATTTGGACCGAATTTTAAAGGTTAAAACTTAAAGTGTTCAGAAGACAAAGATGGCAATTGTATGTATGTACTTTGATGTAATTTTAGTAATGCTATTGTATTGAGATCTATTTATTCCACTATCACTAGATTTCGAAGGCTCGCAACTCGCTTATTTTTTTAATAAATTTTATAATTTTTTCACTATTGGTTTTTAATCAACTAATGTTTTCATGAAATTTTGATAAAACTAGCAAATTTAAGAGGAAACAACTACTCTAAGTTCAATAAATTCTTTCTTGTATTTTTCTGGCCGGCTAATGCGAAAACGTAATGAATTCAAAATATTCGAATAACATGAACTGAAAACTAGGTACAGTCACATATAAACATATAAACAACCGGTCAAGTACGAATTAATTCGATTGATAAGACCTTATCTCTAATAATATTTTTATTTCAATCTACTTGATTTTAGTTTTTCAACAAATTAGTTAACGTGTAGGGATGCATCCGTAATGGTTTATCGCAAAAATGGTTCATGAAAAATTAAAATTAGAATTTGTTTAACCTATGTCTTGATTCACATGGGAACAGTTAACTTATTTCTACAATTTTTGTATGCGAAGAATTGTATAAAACATAAAAGAAATTTTACAACGATTTGTTATAAAAGTACGGAACACTTATAATAAAAGTCGTTTCACACGTAATCATCGAAAATAATTAAAAACTGAAGACGGCCATTTTTAATTTTGATGAAATTCAGTAAAAATCTTTTTTGATAATTTAGCTTTTTTGTTCATACATTTGATACATCGATTGTACTGGTAAAATCTGCAAGATAGTACATTTTTTTTCACACAAAAATTCAAATTATGTGTATTTTGTATCTTAAATCAATATTCGTTGAGAATACATTTTTTTCTTGAATTGAATATGAAAGTCAATCATAGTTACCTACTGTGTAAAACTAAATCCATGTTTGTTTCTTCAATTAATTTTAATTCATTGTATTAAAAATAAGGTTAAAATTTAAAAATTTAAGTATTGTATATTTTAAATCCCAAATGCATACGGGGGCTGCGCGATAACAAATTAAAACTTTTGGATATAAATACTCATTTTTTACTTTTAAAACTGTCTTTGTTGTTTGCTCTTCTTTATATTCCTTTAGGCCTTAGATTTATTTATAGATAGATAAAAATCGTGTTTCATTTTTTTTTTTCATTTTGATGTGCAATACTTAATAAATAATTGCTTCATGTTTTAATCGATAGAGGTTCGTAGAAGGCAGTTCAAAAAATAAGGTTATTTTTTAACTTCAATTTAAATTAGCATTGAGTAATTTTCGAATTAACAGATTTGATTTAGAAACGTGCGGTTTATTTTATTACGTCTGCGGTACCCCTTTTCAACATAAACATCGAAATATTAGTAGCGTGAACTCACTATTGACCGTTTGAGAATCAGCAGTAGATATTCTGATGTCAATTTTTAACTTTTAATTGATGGCAGATTGTTTATATTAAGAATTCTTTTAATTATTTTAATTTTTAATTTGTTACGCTTCTTTCTTTTTAGTTTTAAAATTTGTGTTGGCATTTAAAATCCCTTGGTGCGTAATTGTGCTTTTACGTTTTTGGGTTTTGCTAATTTATCATAAATTCATATGTAGCGTGTCGTGCGTTGTGTATTGTAATATATGCCATTCATCATGTGTTTTATTGGGTTTTAAGTCAACCATGCTATTAAAATAGTTTTTATTAAAGTCAGCCTTGTTATCAAATAGAGAAAGATATTTATTTGTTTTTGAATAAAGCACCTCCGTGTGTAAAGTTTTATATTAGAGGGGAAATTTAGCAAGGGAAATGTACTTTCAATTTCAAAATTATTTGAAGTTCGGCCTGTTAGAAGTATCTATGCAATTTTAATTGATAACAAGAGAGAGGTGCAAAACTTTTTTTAATTACTATGCATTTTATTAAATTAATATTAACAATGTTCTACTTAAAAAAAAGTTGTGCATCTCGAAAATCACCACAAAGAACAATTTGTTTTATATTCTTGTATATGTATACAAACTTCTTATATATGTATACATATTTATACATACATAAGTAATTTTTTTTAAGGTTTTTTCGACTGGTAATCATACCGATTTAGAACTCCATTATTAACTTTTTATTTAGATTTTTATATACATACATTTGAACTCAAAATATTTCTTACTTTAATGTATCTACTTAATACACATGGCGGACTTATTTCTACGAGAGCAATCTCTTATAGTCAACCACAAATTTAAGGGGACAGATTTTTAAGGGGAGGCATATGAAAAGAAGACGTGTTCAATAGCACTGATCAACAGGTTTTTACAGGAATACTTAATGACAATTTTTCTACCATTCCTCTACTGAATTTAAATATATTTTCAGAATTTTGTCCATCAGGCCTAGTTTTTTTTTCCACACTAGGATCTTTATTTCAACGATTTTTTTTTTATTTGTAAGGGTTCAATGAGTGTTTGAAATGATTTATCAATAACGAAACAACTATAACAGTTATTGTTAACCGCACATGGAAAGGGACAGGCGAAGCCATCTTTAAGCAGTTACGTTTTTGTAACCAACAAGATTATCCAAGTTTTTTCAGGTTCAGATATTTTTACTTTGCATTTTTTGTAAGAAGTTACTATTGAATTGACAAAGAATCGATTAGAACAAATGTACATTCTTTTCGCCTCTGAAGTACTTTACTTGTTTCGCATGTTTTATTACTTTTATCAGGGGCTATAAATTTTCCAGCATACCAAGAAAGTCTAAAAGTCCTTCTGATAATTTTTATTATATTTGTGATAAAGTGATATTAAAGTGACAGAGACGATTTATTACACCACTCGTATAAAAAGTGTTATGAGTTTTATATCGGATGTAAAGTTGGAGATACTGAGCACCACATTTTATGTGAGGCTCTTCTTACATAGCGAAAAGTTTCCTCTAGTAATGTATCCATTGAAATGAAGGTACCTAGGCAAGTGGCACACTACCATACTGGCTGACCATTGCTTGAAAAACACATCCCGGAACCAATTTAATTTTATAAATATATATATATATATATATATACATATATATATATCGCTAAGGGACATAGAAATTAAAAATTAGAAAATAATATTTTTTTTAAATATCTACAGCTCGTAGAGGGACACATATAACAAGATTATTCTCAAAAGAGTAAAAAAATCTTATATTTTTTTAATCGGTTTTATTGAACTAAGTTTACCCAATCTGTTATTTATATTAGTAATAATAACAATAATAGAGCTTGAAAAAGATATTCTTAGTATCAATTCATTTATTAAAAATAATTTATTTTCTTATCAAATAATATTTTATTTACGTAGTATTTATTTATATATTAAAAATAAATACTTCAAAACTTCACTATCTAGAATCAACGTTATAGTTTTGCTAGAACTTTGCGTAATCTCTTACAAAGTGTTTTTTTTAACGTTCCGGAAACAGTAGAGAGCAAAGTGTGTGTTTTTCAGTTTATCTCTGAAGATAAATTACCAAAAATGTTAAAAAATTTAGAGCCTTATGTCAAACCCTTTTAAACAATACCCCGCACTACGCATAAAATTAGGAAAATATTGAATGTTCAATTTGTCACCACACCCCCTCAAGTTTTGATATAAATATTTCAGATCCTGAATTATGTGAGGGATAATATGCTTTATTTTTATGCCAAATTTCAAGCTTATTCGTTGAGTAGTTTTTGAGGAAAACGATTATGGCAGACAATCAGACGGATGATGATCTTATAAAGGTTCCAATTTTCCTTGTGAGGTACGAATTACCAACAAATAGCGAATGAGCGAAGGTAGGTAACAATGCGCCATGAAGAACTAAACATATGTACAACATTTCCTAAGATCTATGTTCCGCCACAATGTTCAAATACGTGTGTAACTCGCACTACGAGGATACCGTACATACTTAGGAGCGTACAAATATTTAAGCCTGCATATCATGTTGTTTAAATGATTTATGAATATTAATATTGTTTCTCACAATTTAAATTATGAGTTATTTCTTACAATTGACACAGCACACAGCACCGAGCCGAGTATATCTTTCACAGACTTAATAAATATGTATTTTAAAATATAAAATTATTTTTGCAAATGATTTAAGTCATTTGTATGTAGTTTCCATGAACTTTTTATGGTGTCAACTACTTATACTGAGTTAGTCGACTATTACTCGTAAACTGGTAGAGCCTACTTAGCTGTGATAATTTTTCTTTTAATTTGGTGGTATAATTTCGTTATATTGCGAATATTTTCAGATACTCAAAAATAGCAGTTTAAGTTATAGGGATGGAGATAATTCATTCTAATAAAAATATCAATTTAAAGCGTAACATTTCTTTATTGAATACTTGTATCGGAAAAGTGGTGACGCACACCAATATTTTTTAAGTCCTGTTCCATGATACTCTATATAATAATACTCCAGGCGAATGATAACAACCCCCCCCCCCCCTTTCATGTAGGGGCCCCGCCCTAAAAACTTTTTAAAATATTTATTTAAATCCTTTTTTATATTTACTTTAATATGAAATGGCTGTGATATACGAAGGGACAGACAGATGGCGAAAGTGTAAGATTTCCTAGTTTGGGTACGGCACCAGAGGCTAGGAGACCAGTCGATAAATATTGAATTCAGTTATTTTGTTTTTCTTTCATATAATATGTATTTCGTAGATAATTTTTAGAAACTTAATTTTATCGATATAAATATTTCCATATATGTAAGTTAACTCTACATATATAATAATATAGTAAATGAACAGTCGAAACAAACAAATCACTACTACAATTAAAATTACTCATAAATACAATGAAACAAAAAAAAATTTAAATACTCATCACTAAAAACTTCCCTCCGCGCAACAAAGTCACCTGTCGCATTTATAAATATTTACACACACACACACACACACACACACACACATATATATATATATATATATATATATATATAAATATATAATTTATTAATTGAAGTAATTCGTTTACACACCAGTAAGATGATGAAAAAAATCATCGCTTATTTAATCACCAGCCAGCAAATAAACCTGATAATGGGTACCGCTTTGGTCGCAATACAAAGCGCAGAATTAAAACAAACAAAAAAGGTGCACGTCTGCGTAAAGCTTTCATTACATGACCAAACAGAGATCCCTTCCTCACGTACGATCTAACGCACCAAAAAATTGTTTTAGCGAACGTTTCAAGACGCAATTGAATACAGCCACAGAATACCTTATATCCGTCGATCTGCGCGCGTGTCTACCTAGCTAATAAGTAGCGCGTAAGCCATTAGGCTTTTTCTTCTATTGTACCTTTGCTGAGATACGTTTATTCCGACTTTTATTATCTTTACTCGATTCAACTATCGCAGTGCGTTTGTATTTAATGTTGAATGCGAGATTGCCGGTACAGTGAACGTCATTGACGAACGAGGTTCAAATTTATATTCTAATATGACACGAGAAACACAAGCTTTATTATAAAGATTAGTTTATCAATAATAAATAGCCCATATAATTGTTTAATAGTAAATTGTTGGACACGGTTTGTTGTAAATACTACTTAATATCTTATATATCTATCTGCCAATATTGACACCATAAAACCTTCACATTTAAAAAAAAATCACTTTATTATTGCTAAATTTATATATTCGATTTTAACCTTCAATTAAAATTATTGTATCGTATTAAAATACCCTAACTTACCACTTACAAAAATATTAAGAAGAAATAGGTAAAATGTAAGCAGTGTTTATATGCCAATGACTAATACAAATAATAAAAATCAGAAATCTCAAAGAATTATTTTACAAGGTTATTATGTATATATATATATATATATATATATATATATATATACATATATATATATATATATATATTTGTATATATATATATTTATATGTATATATATATATATTATACATATTATATATATATACATTAAACTTCTAACAAATCGGTATTTCAATTTCTGATCTTAGTAGTTTTATGAACAGAAATATCCTTAGAACTTATTAATATAAAATTCTAAAAAATCCTTGTAACTTGTACTTTCAAATTGTAGATATTACACATGATATATAAAATATAAAAAAGGTACTTTATTTGCCAATTCAAAAAATTTAAGTGTAAACTATTGAAATGATAAATATGAATGAAACAACTTTGTCATATTTCAAGGTTCTAAGTTATATGGTTTGTTGTGAAAATTTTCTGAAATATTATGAAACTTTTTAACAATATCTTCAACAAAATCTTAAAGTTATTAAAAATATTTAATTTAGAATTAAATTAGTTTGCCCAATAGATATACTTCACGATAGAAAAAAAATTAAAATTTTTATTTATTAGATTGTTTAGTATTCTCTTATACTTTCTTAAACTTAATTTATGACTTATAAATATTGTCATTGTTCCAAATTTCGAATTCCTAGGTTTAAAGGTTCATAAGAAAAATAGCTATGCTAACGGATAGATACTTGAGTAACTTTATAAGCATTTCGTTAATGTGAACCTTTTAATATTTAGCTATAACTTTAGCAATATGAGAGACTAAATTTTATTTACTAAATTACGCAAGCAAAATTGCTACGAAATAATTTATTTTAGACAAAAGTTCTTCTATAATCTATATTGATCTTCAAAGCATATTAGAAGGAAAATATTCCAATAGTAATAATTAACCAATTAACATAACGATGACAAATATTCAAGTAACTTACTGATTATAAAATTTACCTTGGCAAACAATTATTTTTAAAATTATATAACGATTCGGAATATTGCTAAGTACACAAAAACTAGAAATAGCGCTTACTTATTGATTTCGCCAATGTTTCACTCGTAAGTGCTAGTGAATATTCTGGTAGTTTCCATAAAATATAAAATGAAGATATATTTGGAGGAAACTTCAGAAAATTCACACTTAGATTTACTGCCTGCACAGTATGTCTAGAAAAAGCTTTACCGACAGCGTCTAAGTTATCCGTTACAAACGAGCACGTTATGCACGTATAGCCAATGAATTTTGATCAGCAAAGTATACCTTGTTTTAAAACTGCGATCATTCACCCTGCTTTCATGCGAGAATTCAAGGAGAATAACTAATAACGTCAATGTATTCCAGTTACTTGGAAATGGAAAGAGTTGTGATAGTGGGTTCATCACGACCGTTGTTTAATATTTTATGTAGAATTTTGATTTACATTTTTTTGATTATTCCATTAAACTTTTCAGGGGAACTTTACTTTTCTTGCTTTTATCAGGGGAGCTTATAAACTATAAATGAAAATATTCCGACTTATTAGAAATAAAAATTTAATGAAGTACGTAAGAACATTTTAGGAATGATTACAAAAAAAATAATCAATATCGATTATGTTTTTACTTTTTAACTACAGTCTAAATTAATTAAAAATACATTGTTAACTGACATTTACATTCGTTCCTTTCTTGTCTAAATGAAATTTTTTCTCTCTTTTCAGGTTTTATATGGAATTTTTCGACGAACTTATCAAGTTTGCGTGCTTCAGGGATTAATATGCTACAAGTTTATACAGAGGAAACAATAATACACAATTTGCATTTTGTATAATTTTGCTGATGCAAAATTTCCGTAAAAATCTCTTCCCATTTGCCTGATAGACGATTTAAAAAAAAACTATTAATGGATTTATTTTTTTTAACTTTCTCTATATAAAAGTGCAATTTTTAATCTCATAACAGTTAGACCCTACACTATGTGAACTTGTGCCGGTCTCCTTTGATATTCGTGTAGTTCGGAGTTTGGCGGAGTAATAAATTAATTTGTGTATAAGATAACTAAGTGAACGTGGAACACTAATATTACAAAAAGTACCCTTGGTATTTGTCATTCATCATACTAATATTACTGAACATGATTTTCCTGAAACTTGACATATACATACTTCATGAGTCCAATCCACATATTGACTCGTTTTTTATCCGAGTACGAATCCTGCAGGGTAAAACTCTGTACTAAATAATAAAAGTTTGGTATAAAATTTCATTAGGCGGTAACGTACGTATATTAAATAAATTACTAAAGTATCCCGAAAGTCAAATCTCCAAACAAATCCCAACGTCTCAATCAAATATCCACACGGAAGCCAAAGCAATAATTATTTTTTTTAAAGTGAAATTTTGTTTTGGATTACCTCGTTTAATATTTTTTTTATAGAAAAATATTTGTGATTTCGGGAATATTTGGCAGTAGAATCAGTACAGCAGAACTGTTTGGACCTCTTCGTGTATATTCGGCGCTAGACCGAGTGCGGTCGAACGGACGGCCAAGTTAGCAAGTATATTTTTTATTTTTTAAACACACAAAAAATTTAATATATTTGGCGTTAATTTTGTTGAAATTTATTATTCACAATTAAATTAAACTACATGATGCAGTATTATTTCTACTTTCTTTAAGTTCTTTACAACACCTAAGTTTCGTTTTATTACAGCATCTTCGGGTGGGCTATTAGCATAAATCTTTGCTAATAGCCCACTTGAAGATGTTGTAATACAACCTAGGTCATGGTGAAGAACTTAAAGAAAATATAAATAATGCTACATCACATAGTTTTATTTAATTGTGGACACACGAAATTAGTAAGTAATTTTTATTAATATGTTATCAATCAATTTTAGTAGTATAATCATACGTGAAATGTAAAGTTAAATATGTATCAAAATTAAATAGATATCAAATTAAATTATTATTAAATAAAAAAAATGTTAAATATGTATTAAATTAAAATGAAAAGTTAAATGTATATTAAATGTACAATAATCAATGTTAATTTAAATCGTTCAACATTATTTTCTGGTTGACGTAAGTAATGATAAGTTTTATAATTAACCAAATTATACGCACATTAGAATGCAAAACTTACAATGAAGTTACTAAAACTAAACTGTAACGATGTAAAACAACCGTACATTATTTACCTACACCCTGCGGAAAGAAACGCGAGAGGGTACAAAGTTTTAATGTGCGCCGTGTCAAACAGAAATTACCGTGCAACATAATGTGCGTCGAATAACCAAATATTTATTATAGATAACAGTTTCACCCTCGGTTTGCAGTTCCATGGGAAAATAGCTATAAAGTTTACAAGGTATGGATGCAGTTTCTTTAGGAAATCGGTTTTGGTCGTGTAATTTAGCGCGCACGAAATCTAAACGTCAAGGCACTATTGTACTTTATGTATATTCGAACTTTTTGATTTAGTTTTAATATCACAGTTTATGCTTTTTACATTGACTTTTCCAAGGAACATTATAAATTGCATTATAATTTCAGTTCCTCTTTACCCTTTTAGTGTTTAATATTCCCTTATTGTGAATGGTTAGTTTTAGTAGGTCTTGAAAAAATGAACAAATATTTTCTTTTCTATTAATTTTTTTCGTTTTTATCGATAGTCAATAGCAATTAAGTGACAGTGATTTAAAGTGTTCAGACTCTTGCCCACTATAATACAATGTTATAAAGCAGATTTTTACAACTAAGTTTTATTGCCAGCATATTACAGAGTTTCTAAGTAACTTAAAAAAACAATAAATACAATTTTACTACAATCTTACGCTACGGTTAAAATTTATAACATTTTAGGGGTGATGAATTACTTTTTAAAGTATAAAGTATGTACTATTATTATTATGACTACTTTTCTTGCCAAAATGCTTATTCAGTTCCATTTTATATCGTCTATAGAAAAAATAATTTTATTTCAAATTAATATGAAAAAATATAAAACACGTTTTTTTGGATTGTAAATGTCATTATTAGATACTAAAAGAATATGTGTGATCAATAGTAATATTATCTTTACACCGGTGTTAGAAAAATATATGTATTTTTAATTTTTGCAAGAACGAGAATTTATTCATAAAATTGGTTTCTTGACAGTTTTCGGAAAGGTTTTTTGAATTTGCAAATATCTATTTTATACCTCTTACAATTATCTTTATCTCGAAAAAACGGTACTAAGTAGAAAAAAAACATATTTTTTCTTCATTAATTTTGAATGCGCGTGGAAATAATCGCTCAAGTGAGTTATGACGTAATATTTTAATTAACAGAAACTTACATAAATAAACACGAGAATACAACTCTCTAAACGTATTTGAGAGCATAATTTTGAAATGTATATAGCTTTTTCACTGGAATTATGAAAATGACAACCTACAGGAGGTGTGTCCTGCCAATGTGTAAAAGTACGACCATTAAATATTCTTACAAACTATTTATACACGTTCCTAAGTGTCTTTAACGTCGAAAGCAGTAATTTCAGTTAGCACGCCGATACCCGAAATTTACATGTGATAAATCTGATATTTTATTTTGTGTAAATATTTATCTAGATATCAACTTAACTTCCAGTCTCCCAGAATATATTAAACCTAACCTAACAATTTGTGGGTATTTAAATTATTGATATCTTTCTTAAAGTCTGACTCTTTACAGTTGCTTAATGATATGGAAAATTAAATCTAATACAGTGTAATGGGTTTTGTCAACAAAAACTATGAAGTCAAACTGTTTGCCATCAAAATTTTAATGTCAACCAGACAGAATAAAACGTACGGCGCCTCCACAGCCTCCACAGATCAGCCGTAAGCAAAAACCGACATACGGACGTAATACAAGACGTAGTTTCTACGGAAACTGAAATGCCAGGAACATTAGGCATGATAAGCAATAGCAGTGATTATTTTCAGTTTAAATGGTTTAAAAATAGGATAGCTTCATCTGTAATAGTACCTATTTAAGTAGCTTGTCGTCATACATATACTGTTAAGTAGACACCTATGTTAAACTTTAATATGCTGATTGTTTCAGATTTTTGGTCCACTAGTAAGAAGAATGACTGCTTTACTAATCTTCAAAATTAGTTTCGGCAGAATAAAAATAATGATTACATGCTTAGAAATTTGCGACCATAAACCCATCGGCTATGGGCAGATTTGCACTATCGGCTTTTATATATCCTTGCTCCATTTCGTGAAACCTTTTCAAGCACAAGTCGAAATATTGTTGTAGTTTTAATAATATTCAGCTCAACTAAAACACTTCAGTTTATTTCCACAGCAGCAAACGTACTTGAGGTTTTGTTTTGTGAAATGTGACGTCACAATCACGGTCACCCGCGTGCGGTTACGATTTGGTTCCCGTAATAAACAGATAAAAAAACGCGAATTTATTTTGCAAAAATAAAATGTTTACATTTTATCTTAATGCAAAAATATTGTAATCATTATTGTTTAACTTTAAGATACTTTAAACAACATATTTCATATTTTATTGTTACAACTGTGAAGTAGCCATTTGTCCCATTTATATGGGATTGACCTTTCTTAAAATTGTCTTCCACCGAGTATGGTTTCGTGTATTGCTGGCGTCAAGTTGTGTTTCTTTCCGGTCGACATCAACCAAATGGAGGGTGGCTGTCCATGTAGTCGTCCGGGCGTTTCTATATACCTATATAATCTGAGACGTTTTTATTCACTTTATGTATTATCGGGGGACAATGATGTTATTAATTTGTGATTTTATGTTTATTTTTTAATTTATTATTAAATAACAAAATATTTTTTATTTTCTGATTCATAAATACATTTAAATGTTTAAAAATAAATCTTTCATGAGAAAAGAAGCTTAAGAAGCCATCGCATTACTAGATTAGTCATTTGTTTACTACGAAATGATACTCATATCGCTCAAAATACAGTTAAATAAAGTGTTCACCGCGCAGTTCTGGTGATGTCCCGCGGCGCTCGGTTTACGTGTACTACCCTACTACCTAATCTCGCGTCAGCGTATCTTGGAAAAAAATAATTCATTGTGATAAATATTTTTTTACTCTAGAACCCATAAAAGCCGGCTTGCCATATCAATTTAACAATATATTATATTGGCAGAAAAATTTTCCAAAATAAGAAATTTCCGAAATAAAACTGATAAGCATACTGCAACATATCATCCGTAAACCTAAATATGAAAAAAATAATAATTTTTTTTACAGTTATTTACAAGATTACATATGAAAGTTGAATTCTTACTGGACATTAATTCAATGAAAATTAAATTTTTTTCAAAATAATAAAAAAAAAATAACTGATTTTTATATTTATATCTTCAGTATCATATCTTCATAAAAGTGAAATAGGCCAGAACATCAAGGTCAAACTTGGGTGTTGATGTAGTTTTAACATTCTGTGGAAAACAATATGGGGGTGACCAGTGACTTTGCTTCCATTGAACATTAATTTTCTTCAAGAATTACCTAAATAATATTGCATTTATGACTATTGATATCTTAGTAGACTTAACTTCAACTTCGCTTTAGTATCTAACCCGAATCTATCCCGAATCTATCCCGAGTATCTATCCCGGGTATTAATGAAAAATAAATCCTATAAAACTTCATCCGATACAGAAACATATCAGAAATTGAAACTTTTGTCTGCAGCTTCATCCGCTGGAATATTTTCTTTTCCTAACTTTAGGTTACCACAATATAATGATTAATGGAATATAATTAATTAAAACTAGCACTTAGATAAATATTGTAATAAAGTTTGCACATTGATTTTCTATTTATAAACCATTAAACATAAACACAAGTTTTTCTCAAATATTATTTTGGTTAAAAAGTAATGAGCGTCTTTTTTAAGATTGTTTAGAAAATATGGGAACGTTCTAGATATTTTCATGATCGAAGATACATAAAAGTGCGGCACGCACTTTTATGTATCGGTTTCAGTAGTAACTAACTCGTTGCACTGTTAACATACATAAAATAAATATTATATTATGTCGCATGTGAGACACTGTCTACGAGTATCAATCTTCTTACTCTGGTGTCGAAGCTACGCGCAACATGTGACAACGTGTAGCTCCTGAAAAAATAAGTAAAACTATTGCAAAACAATGGTTCCACTGATTTCGCAGCAACGGTTATTTTCTGAGTAATCAACCATACTTTGGCTGATCGGAGGCGTTACATCGCAATAGGTTCAAATTGTTAATAAAGAAGATAGCCGATTAATTACACGCTGGCTAGTAACTCAGGTCCGGTGCTCTCATTGATCTATAAAGAATTATAAACACCGCTCGGTAAAAAGTTATGCAGTACGGTGCGTGGGAACTACATGAACTCATCTCGGACCAGCTTTACTACCGCACTGAAATCTGACTCAACTTTTGACTTTTCGGCGAACCTTTCATTGGTTATATCATCGTATTACCTCCATTCGCCATATTCCCCAAAACATACACTCATTGGGTTTTGTTTGTTTAGATTGCTCAGCAACGTCTTACGCGAATAAAATTGATAATTAAAACCACCTACGACAGTTCATACGTAAATGTTTCATTCCAAGCCACTTAAATTTTACGCACTCCCTGCCAGTGCGTTGGAGAAAGGTAGTATAAAATGATGGTGATTATTATATTAACAATTAATTAATTTTAAATTGGAAATATAATAAAAAAAATATCATATTAATAAACCCTCAATACTTATTAGCTACCCTAATACTAATTTTCTGCTTAGTTTTATTAACACGCGAGTAATTTTGTGCTTATTTTATATGAGGCAATGTATGAAAGTAGTACATTATCACAAATACGCTACATAAGAATAAGACAATTATTATACCTCCACTCTTTCTTAAAATTAAATAGGTTTCTCCTCGATTTCTCCCCTCGCCGCAGTTATTAAAAATTTCCAGTCAAGATATGAAATTCACATTAATGATCCAACAGTATAACAGAGACCAATATTACGAGCAAAATAACAATTTGCCACGTATTTAAAATGAGTTTCAATATAAATAGACAGACTAAAGTTGACAAAGACAGACAGACAGAGTAAAGTTGATGAAGATGAAAATGCCTTTTATTCTACCGACTATCAGTTAATTTTGAGATTACTGAAGTCACCTTCTCATCAAAAATTAATTCTTTGGTGTATGAACCGAAGGATAGTATTTCAAATTGTTTATAATAAAATGTTGGTATTTTAATAATACTATTTAAAGAATCTCGTCAGAGTGAATTTTATACCCAATTTGTTTATTAAAATGTACAGGAAATATTACCGTTAATGCATTTCTATAGAACATTTTCCGAATATATACTAAGTTATGAATGCTTTCTGAAGAGAACAAAATTATTCTTTTTACAAATATAATCATCAGGTATTTAAAAAAAATATAGACAAGGAACAAAAAAAATCAGCCTGGAATTCATTTGAACTTTCGCCGTATCAGCAACATATTTAAAAAAAATAACTTCAATAAACCTTTCAATAATTCTAGCACACTACTTTGCAGGTCAACAAATAAACATACAACAATTTAATAAAATATCACTTATTTCGTAAACAGTCCTTATTTATAAGAGAACCACTCATATTTGACAATTTTGTAGCCATATTCTTACATGTATCATTAAAATGCTTCAGTTGAACATAACACAAAAACGCAAGCACGTTTGTCACAAGGCCCAAAATTACGATCAAACTGAAAACAGAGACAAGAGACTTGCTTCAACATCGCTGTCTCCGCAAAATATTCCACATCTCGCAGAGGAACACGCCCGTGATTGGCGAGCGGAGTCGGTGCCGAGCACGCTCAAGGGAATAGTCGTACGGCGAGTGAGAGTCGCTATATAATGAAGCCGAAGTCGTGCTGACGACGCGGTAAGAACGACCCCTTACGAATTATTAATCATACAGCCGGCATTCTCGACGTTTTGTGTTAAATGCGGATTCAGAATGCGGATGTGGACGTCGCATGAGTGTTCAAGGTCGTATATTCGTCCTTTTCGTGAATATCAATATTTGATCTCTGGACTCATAATTTTTTCTTAAGTCTGAGCTCTAACTTAATGGAAGTATGAGCTTATATCAAATGTTACAATGTATAGAAAATGGCTAGATCATTTCCTATGCTCAATATTTTCACAGGTTCGTGTTTTGTGTTGGTATATTTATGTTTTATATTGAATTTGCACGCGTGCAGTCAATAAACTTAATAGTATTTTACTTAATAATATTTGTGATATTTCCCCGCCTTACTGATTTATAATATAAGAATGGTCTCACATCGCTTCTTTATTAAGCCGCTTTATGCGCTATTCATCTTACACGAACAGTAGACAGATCAGTTATGACAAAGCAGTTATGTTGCTTAGTCTGTCCTTCTTGTTTTTTCTATCGTAAAATTATAGTATTCATTCTATTATCAATACTCACATATCTTACATGGTATAGCACTGTGTAATACATCGATGAACGAACAAATCATTTGTGAAAACAATATGTGTGTCCGTTTAGTAGTTTCTGAGAATAACCCGGGCAAATGTCAAATGCTGCTGGTAATTAAATTTTACATAATATTTATTACGCAGGACTATTTAGCGGTATTTAAGGTAATAAATTAGTCTGTGGTGCGGAAAGTAGATCTTGATATTTAAGTTCTGAAATTATATGTTTTTCCTATATCGCTTTTTTGGAGTAATTATAGAATTAATGGTAAATATATATAATGTCATAAAAGCAGGATCAAATTTCATTAAATATCTTCGAGAAATAAGAAAAACTACTTCAAAACTTAATTTTCTTTCTTTATATTTGAAATTGTATTATCTGACGTTTTGAGAAAATACAAACTACTAAAAAATGAAAATTACACAATGTTAAAAATTATTTCATTAAACACATTTTGGAAATACGTTCTTAATTACTTTGAGATAGCTACCTCAATTTCGTTAGTGTATTTTTAATTTGCATTCTTTAAAATGTTTTTTCACCCATTTGTCTGTTCTGAGGTTATGATCATGAAACGTGTTTACATACTCTCACATTCCGAGTTTGTAATTACAACACGTATGCATTGCGTAATTCATATTTTGTACATAATGCCAGTAAAAAATGCATTCAAATGCAATTGAATCTAGAAACCTTCCTGTATTTAACGATGTAATTTCTTGACTCTGATCAGGAACTAATACCTATGTTGTTTTATCCTATATCAACATTTTCGATTATATTTCATAGGACACCGTAGTTTTGATTATAAATTTTTAATTTATGATAAAATTTCATCTGTCAAAAAAATCCAAACGGCAAAGAGAATGAAGCCACCGGCACTGTTAATTTAAAATATATTTATATGATTGTAACTTTCAAACCAATTTTATAATTATATGGTACAATGTAAGCCGTTAGCAAAAATTCAATATAATTATAGTGAGTTGCAGGGAGAATTAATTTATTAGGATACCTTGAACTTTGATTTGCGTCAACAAACTATAATTTTCATTCCGTAAACAATAATTGGAATTTTTTTCACGGGATCGATGTTGGGATTCTCCACATCAATTTTATGATTCCATCGCGTTGAGTATGTTACTCACCCCAGTACTTTGATACATATCCACCCCTCTTCGTTATATTCCGCGTTATACATTACAGTTACGTGTGTGAAAATTACTGCAAACTCTGTCGATTTGAAGTTGCAAAGTCGCTAGAGCAGTTGATGATGAAGATGTATATTTCATCTGTAAATGACGAGTTCCGTAGAAAAAGGGTCTTATTTTATATCTTACCAAATTTAGTTCCTCTTTATTTAAATATTCTTGATTTTTTTACAATTTTCCCAATACCTAAACGTAACTGCGAATGTTGGTAATTAATACTTTAATTTGCCTAAAATTTATGATCGACCCGGAAATTCGATATGAAAACCGATATGTAAACAACCTAAGTTGCTTATGATTGCACGAATAATAAATGAACTAGCTGTTATGTACTTAAAATATATGAAAAATTACCATTAATATATTAGCAAAATTGTTTTGTCGATTAGCCCCTTTTCGTTGAAAACCTAAGAGACATAATTTCGGGTTAAAAGGAACATTAACGAGGTTTTTAATTATCACCTTCCTTAAATAATTAATAAAACTGCGATGTTACATCCATTTGCAATGTATACATATAACTTTCTGCTTCCAGTGTAAATAATTTAATATTGTAATATGCAGTATGTCTGTTTGTAAATAATGCCTACTTTTGGTTTTTAAAAAACAAGTAAAACAAAAATATTTACGAAACAACTATGGGACAAAATAGTTTTCGTTTTATCTGAACTACGAATGAAAAAGTGAAATAAAAAAAGTCCAGTTGAAGAATATTGCAAAGAATGAATAAGTTTTCATTCTATTATCTTTAATTAACATTTATACTAAATATTAAAATATATCACATATTTCAATTTTTCTTGAAAATTTATAAAATAAATATGACTTTTAAAACAAGTTTTGGTCAAGATAATTTTGAACAATCTTTATATGATATTTAATATAATTAAATTGATTGGTTTTGCTCATTATTAAGTTGAATTTTTATTTCTGCAATCGAGTTTTAAAAATATATACGTGAATAAGATGTTTTAGTAATTCGTTTGAGTACGCTTTATACGTTTATATCGTTGCTTAGATTCTAACGTTATATAAATTAGAAAATAAGAGTTGTGATATTTTGATAAGACTTTGATGAAGAATAAACAGATGATTTACGAATTGACTGAAAATTATTACTTTGTTGGGTACCTAATTAACTTTTAAAAATAACTACTTTAACACAAAAAATATTTCTGTTCACAAACATACATTTAGAATAAATAAAATCTTTAGGTGGAGTGAATTATTCTGAAATACTTATTTTGATGGTTGGCTGTTCGAATTATCTTGGTAAATAAAGTTGATGAGTGAATTATTAATTTTTTTACGATGAACTGACCATTGCGATGACAGCATGGCTTGCTGGTAATGACGAAGAATCGCTGTTGCATATTGGTAGGGGAGACTGTACTAAAGTCGGATTCACATTGAAGTTATTCAGCCAAAAGAGGTCCAAATTTCTGATAGTTTCCCTTCGTATGGTAAGCAACCTGCCCCTACATCCTCATAAACTTCTTACATTACTAAGAAATTTATGGTTTAACAAAGTTTAAACTTTTAGATTAAACATGAATACAAAATATACAAAAATTATAAAAGATAATGACCCCATATTTAAAAAAAATTACATTTATTTAACAATAACATATAATATTCTGTTGCGATCGCTTTCAGTTGGTTGAACAGTTGAATACTGCCATAAACTGGAGGATTCCGATATAATTCGATACTGGAGAATGGAATGGCAAAAAGATAATGATTTTCTGAATGCAGGAATTGTCAGATACGTAAAAAGGAGTAATACAGAACATAGAACCTCCCTTTTATTAGCTGGAAGATAAATTTCATAAGCGCAAAGTTTCTTCTGAGTTTCAAGGAATAGAAATATTGTATAGGCAAGATTAAATCGGTAGACAATGGAAAGGTAAAATAACCAAACTGTCTCATGTGCAGATATCGAAAGAACGTCTTTTGTATATGTTCAATCGTCAACCCATCTGTACTTGGTTTCGTGTGGACTCCAAATAATGGAACTATGTCCTAATCGGTTCGGCACTAATGAAGTATACAGCAGGAGAATTGATGATATGGATTGAAAATCCTTCGAAATATGAAACAAGAATTCAATTTTCTGAAAGGATTTTTTTTGTTACCATATGCCCGTGAAACGATCTCATCCATACGATGCGCTGAGATTCCTCTGGTCGTATATTCGTAATTAATGGGAGCGTGTACTCGGCTGCAATTCCATAAGCCTCTTGCTGCGCCCTACTCAACGACGGCGCGATGTCACGCTGTAACCGTTTGCCATTTGTTGCATCCTTGATGACAGTAAAAAGTTTCATATCGCCCACGAATAATAAAACAACGCGCAGTCTTCACCATGTAACCAATATTTTAATTTTAATTTAAATAACCAAGTTTATCAGAATTGTGAGAAGTAAAGTTCCGAGATTCGAATCCCTTCTCGCTCCCAATCGTGTAAAATAAAGTTTACTTAACATGAAATCAGTCAAGGTGATAATTTCTGTTCCCTTTTTCTCATTAGGATAAAAAAACTCTCTAAGTTAAAAGGCCCTCCGTTGTCAGTAATGTTCACAGCCTCGTGGTTGCCGATTACTTGAAACTTTTATTGGGACTCCAATTTCAATTCAACTTGATAGTCTATATTATATCAACTGAATATTCTAATGTGCTCTGAGCCATAACTATATTTTAATGTAAGCAAATACGCTATGATAACGTACCGAGGTGTCCTTTTTGTGGGATACGTCAATAGACCTCTGTTTGAGCCTCACATTTTACATTCATAGTGTTGAAATATGCCAGAAGACTTAAAGATGCGGGAATCTTTCATACGGCTTTCCAATGATATCATGTGGTATCATGACTTTGTTCAGCTTCTTAGTTCATAGAATTCTTGAAATAAATGCATTTAATTTACCAATTCGTATGAAGCTACTTATAATCTCTTGGTGAGGGAAATATTAAAATATTTAAAAAAATTTTTGGAAGTAATTCCAATTTTCCTTTCTTGTGATTTATCCCTTTCAATTCTAATGGGAATCGCTTTTGATAATTTTTTTTATATTATTGGATAATTCCGTTGATACACGAAAGTCTTGAATTTAGTAGCGCTTTACGTTCCTAGTTGTTAATAAGATGATAAATCTATAATTTATTTCAAATATCTAAAATGCACACGAATGTCCTGTAGAATTCAATTGTTTCGTGTGGGCTTGCATTAGTCAAGACATTATTGCTTGAGTAGTATTGATATTATTCTGGTCCGTTGATTGCTTCAGGAAAGCGATTATAGAGTCGCGTGGTGGCTTATGAATCGTAACTGGTTAAAGTGATATAAATTAAAATTAATGTTTTTTTAACTCTTTCCTTTATTGTTTATCTTATACTTTAAAACAATTTGTCTTTATGGTACTTGCGCTTCGGATCAAACTATACATTAGAGAGTTTTTTATGAAAAAAACTAATTAAAACCATTAATAAACATACTTTTGTTACGATCATTAATGCCAATCCAGGCTTGTTAATTAACATTTATAAATATTTTCAGACTACCAATATTTATAGAAAAAGATCAGAGGGTAAATGCCTCTGGCATTCGCAGACGCTCTGAAATTTATCCATAAAATTTAACATTTTCGTCATTGAAAGATACACGTCTCCTTATTCCGCTACTATCAAAATCTGGGAATAGTGATCTATAAAAGCCTGAATGGTAACCTAAAAAAAGGAACATTTGCGTCAAAGTTTTCCAAACTCAGAATTTTATATATTTTCTCAGCGCCTTGAATACTTTTACTTCGATAAAATATTATAATAAAATTTCTGAGAAAATTATTTACCATTTATGAAAAAATTCGATACGTGTTGAGAGAATAAACGTTACTTTCAAAGATTTTATTTTATTTTCGTTACACGCACAGAAATTGAGGGAATCACGACTTTTCCTGTAATTGAAAATCGTTCCTTGGGGGTTCGAAACCGAATTCGGGAGTAAAAGGTTACGTGCGTAACTGAAGATCAAACTGGGTATATATCATAATATCGATTCTGTTATATTTTATTATACATGTATGACGGACAAATTCTTACTGATATAAATTAAAACCATATTTGCAATTCAACTTTATGTGCGGATATTATAATACTAAGCATATATTTTTGCAATTAACGATTTGCTTACCATGTATCATTCATTATATTTTTTTAAGTTTTCCATTTATTATCTGACAAAGCACATAAGTATTGTCAATTTCGTTTTTATAATAATAGTAAAAACTCAAAAAGTGTAAAGTGTAGTGATTTAAATTCTCCATGTGCATTCGTAATTCAGTGAGAATTAAACTTTGTGGTATTATAAAATCTTAAAAAACTTCACGTACTTACAATTAAAAATTGCGTACTTGCAATTAAACTTATTATGGCATAACATAATCTAAATATCCGTCGCTTAAATATAATATATTTGTAGTATTGAAGAAAAATTCAGAGTACCTTGATACCTATTATTAGATTATCTAATATTAGATTATAGTTTTAGGTTGTCATTCGTGTATCACTCTCGAACCAACTCAATTTTATGCCATACATTTGAGTTGATTCGATTATTTGGGAGAGAACACAAAAAAAAATTCATTTGATCTTTCTTTTTCAAAAATTATCATTAATATCTTCACATGTAGTGGGTTTGTCAGTAAGAAGAGATTTGAATTTGACCCTGCATTTATTCGACATTTGATAGATATGTTTTGCAAAATACTCGTGTAATTTGAGAAACGTATCTGCGTTCTGTTTCGTCATCTGAATGCAATATTCTGTTGTGAGCCGCTATATACCGCTATTTTGACACGTCCATAACTCGATCCGAACAAATCCTGGAAGTCACTTAGTAACTGATAAGCATCAAAACTATCATGACATGATTAAAACAGTCCACTTCCAGAAGAGCTAGAACTTTGAAATTTCGTACAAATATAGTGTTTTCGATATCAATGAAGAAAAAATAAATCTGGAATTTGTAGGCTAGAGTAAAGATAAAGTTTATCTTTATTCAAATATTTATCTATCTTCAAATATTTAACGCTTTTAGCGTTATATGATGGATATATAGATCTTATCATAACGCAAAGCTCAATGTTGTTATAAATATAATACTCAATAAACTAGACACAAGGTTCTATTTACTATTTTACATTTCTCTAGTAAAAGTTTCTAGGAACTCGGTTACTTTTATGTCACTACTTTTATGGCTAAGCTAAGTGGAACTTGACCCTTTTTATGGTTATTTTTAATGGCATTCAATTTACGTTAATTTACATATAATTAGTGCCATAAAGCTGAAATTTGGCATTTTTACATATATTTATGTAATTAAAAATGTAATAAAAAAACAAAAAGAAATTTATTTCAATTTTGGAAAAAAGAATTTTCAGGTTACCTTCCTACACGTAAATATAGGTAATTTTTTTCCGTCTTCCTACAGGTAAACACGGGTAATTTTTTTTCGTATACTCATAGCGTATTATTAAACGGGTATTTCAAAAATATCAGGGATATGTCTTGACATCAGGGGTATGTTCCAAAAATATAGGGGCATGTCACTTTTTCAATACAGGGATCGGTTAACGAAATATTAAGATTAAAATTGGTGATTCTTCTTTGAGTTAAGTGTCCCTAGTTAGATTGCTGTTTTTGAATTTCTGAAAAATGTTCACAGTAGTAACATATATAACGAAACTAAAAGAAAAGTTATGAAAATTAAGTAGGCTCTCCTAGTTTAGGACTATTAGTCGATCAACTTATGACATGTAGTTGGTAAAAACTCCACATAAATTCCATACAAACAACTTAAATCATCAGCAAAAAGAATTTATTATTTTTAAATATATATCTGAAAAGATGTACTAGGCAATCCATTCATATATTTTATTCTATGGTGGCAGCAAATTATTTACGTTATGAAAAGTCAATATTTTTAAATAATTTAATAGTAACACTACGTATCCTTAGGTTTTTATAAGTGTGTGAATGTTCACGAAACCCTCATACTCTACTTGCAATTAATAGGCTTTTTTTGTAAATATAACTGAGGAGTACGTAGGTAGTATTGCGTACAGCAAGCAACCATGTATTAACTATTTCTCCATCAATCTAACAAAAAAAAATTTTCTCTTGTTCAACAGAAATCTCAGCTGAAATATACAATCTCTCAAATATTGAACGACTTCATAGTATATTATCAATTATTTTCTTACTCACATATGTTTTCATAATATTCAATTTTTTTCTATTAAATGAAATTCGATATAAGACGACAGTTAATTATTTTATGTTAAAATAATTTTGAACTAGGTAAGTTGACAAAAAAACGAACTTAGAACTGGTTATAAACGTATAATAAATGAAGAGTTTAAATAACTAAAAAACATGTTTTCGTAAAAACTGTACTAGAAAGTAAAATATAATTACCGAACATGATTTATCTGCATACTCTGTAAGGACTTTAGTGTAAACCATGTTTGTTATTGAGGATAATATTTGAATGTAAAAGTATGGGATTTTAATTTACTTCATATTAATTTGAGAAATAAATTTTTTTTAAACTTGTTAAGGACTTTATTCAAAAAAATCTACAAAATTAAAATTAGCAATGTAGCATAATTGGTTCTGTATCCGTGGGCGACTGAACGTGCATCCTCTCTATCTCTGCTCATTCATTCGTATTGTAAGGGGTCCTTCCGGTAAGCTTATAACAGTCCAATTCTTCAATCCGAAATTCACAATGTGATTTTGCTCTTTTTGGAGCTCAAACGCAAAGGTTTGCGTTCCTAAATAGCCCACTGCGTACACAACAATTAGAAATCTAAAAACGGTTAGGATATGTTTTTTCGTCATCGAGTTCAGTGTCTAACTTCCGGTTATATTTCTTTGAATTAGTCCAACGGTAACGTTATATTGTGTTGTCACCAGAACTATACATAACTGCTAAGTTTCATGATGATACAATAATTAGAAGCGCATACATGGTTAGGATACATAGTTTTTATATCGAGTTGCATAATTGTCCCTAACTCCAATCCATAACTCCAATCCTATATCGTAAATAAGGACTTTCCATCTGCATTAGGGGTGAGTGTTTACATAGTACCTGCCAACATTTTTATATATAATGCACCCTGACACCCTATACGTGTATTCACTCTCAAGACCCTAACACTCGCTCAGCATTGTTCTCGGCCATACGAGGAGAGACATCGACTCGCGTCACTGAATCTTTTGTCAACAGTGTGGCTCAGAGAATTACACTAAATGCAGCAGTTTCTCCACGTCGTAACATTCTGCAAATTGAAAATACATCTATAGCCTAAGATGCTGTTTGTTTTAGAAAGGCGCCTCACATTTGATGGAGTTTAACTAATCGTGCATAAAGGGTTGGTTTGTGGTGATATTTCTATTTATGTTCAAAATATTTATTAGCATTTATGTCTTTGAAAAGAGGTTTTGTACGTTTATTTAACATTAACAATGAACTTCTTAAAGTTAGAATACTATTGAGATAGTGAATATTAAATTAATAAAAATAAAAATAATGTAATTATTAATAACGTATCAAATATAAAAATAAAAGGAATACATAAATATTCTACATTTAAAATACTCACATGAAATATTATATAAATATTATGGGCAACGTTTCAAATAAATTCCCAGTGACA
Organism: Druceiella hillmani; assembly: GCA_039881145.1. Lineage (NCBI taxonomy): Eukaryota > Metazoa > Arthropoda > Insecta > Lepidoptera > Hepialidae > Druceiella > Druceiella hillmani. The sequence goes on from JAYKKI010000010.1 coordinate 38,806,158, forward strand.
TAAGTTTCTTATAAAATATGAAATGTTTGTCCTTACAACATCTTGATTCTTTTGTGATTGAGTTGTTTAGAGGAAAAATTTAATTTAATTTTTTCACCTACTTGAACATGAAAATAAAAATATGGCAATGATTTAACCTAACATATAATTTAATAAATTTTGTAAGTTTCATTATTTAATTTCCTTTTAGTACCATTACGTGGAAAAACTTGAACAATACAGAGATTATTATACTAGCGAAGACTTGGGTTTTTAATTTATTATACAGTAACAAATTTACCATAAACGTAATAACAAATAATTAATTTTACAATTTTGGTCGCCTAATTTCTTTAAGAAAAATATGTTTTGATATAAATTATAACGCTTTCGTTATTATAATAAAATAAATAAAAAAATTGCATGAATTTAGCTTTGTGCAGGCCATCGACTTGTGATAACATATAACGAATGTATCTATTCATGTTTACCTAACCTTATTTTAGCAAACCTATTTAAAAAAAAATTATTTCAATTTTATTTAGTGACACCAGACACTCCTAGTTATAGATAAAGAAACTAATTAACTCTAAATCGTGTCTAGCATTTATGTAACTGAAAGATTAAGTAAAACTATTTTTAAAGATACAAATTTTTAAATTTGGCTATAATTGCATTATTTCAGCATATACCTTTTATATCTTATTTCTTATCGTAATGAATTATTAATAAGTTTTACATTAATTACAAGTATTAGCCAATAATAAAGAAAAAGAGCTATCATTAGTTATATTTTTAGCACTAAAGTTTTCCGACGTAAACAGATATTTGCATTTATAATATTTTTATATAGATACGCTAAATAAATTAGTTTTCTGTTATCTTCATATCTTCTCATTATCTTCGTATTAGTTATCTTCATATTTACACAATTTAGTACGTTTACTATAATTATTATCCACGAATTTAATTATGTATGAAACTTACAATTTTCGAAAATATTAAAAATATTGTAACCTGGATAAATATTTTGTTATAAAACCATTTCTAATACCGAAAGGAATAAACACAATTTCACGAAAACAACGAATACCAAATTACTAAAAACAATATTTTCTCTTTATTTATCAATAAAAGAAGATAATTTTATGAAAATTTGCGTATGAATAAATAATACTAAACCTTTAAGTATTTTATTACAATTTAAATAAATAATAATATAAGAATTTTAGTCTAAGGCCACGGTTACTAAAAATAAAACTCGCAAAATCCAGGGCGATACAATTTATACGGACAATACTCTACACGTGATGGATCATTTACGTACGGGGAAATTCTTTAACGTCATCTACGAAATTAATAATTGGGATAACTTCAAAGTAATAACTTATAACTTTTAGTCGCCGAATGTAATGAGTTTAACAAAAAATAACGGTTTTAGTTTGGAAGATTTAATGTTTTAATATCGAGGGAAATAAAGCTTCTAAATTTGATTTATAGTTGGAAATTTGAAAGAAATGTATACTTATATTGAAGCAACTTTTGCCTTATTTTTAATTTATGTTGATAGTTTAATTTCTTAGAATGCACCATTTAATTAGTAAGGTGAATGTTCAATAGCTATAATTAATAAGCATTGAGAAAATTTATTTTACTACTTATTTACAGTTTTATTAATGCCAATATCAAAATTTTGTGTTTTAGGAATTTAACTATTCCAAATAATCCCTGCGAACGAATTTACCTGGTCAAATAAGAAAGAGCGATGTTAAAATTTGGCTGTTTACGGGACTAAATTTTAATTAAATTGTGATCTAAGTATTGTCTAATAATAAGACAATAAAGGAAAGAAATGGTGTGAAAAATCAAATATTGTTGTGTTATCGTAAATATTACCAGTCACAATATTTAAATCTCAAGCACGTTAACACACGATATGTGGATAAGTAAAGCTATTTATATATATTTTATTTAACCGCGACCTAGGTTTCTTTATATATCAATGTCTTTAGTTGGGCATTTGAAGTGATCAATAATTTTTTTATAATAAGTATTCATAAGCCGCAATTTTTTTAATACTACATTCATATCATATCAACAGTATTGTCAAAATGCCATTAGTGATAAATTGCTATTGTTCTTCGTAACTACAATGATGGTGCATGAATTAAAATCATTCCATGTATCGTCATGTCCTAAATCAAACTGGAAATTGACCTAAACGAACAAGCCTCGGCCCATAAAATAAGCTATAGTTTGAATAGGTTACCATAAACATTTTGAATAAAATAATGGTAAGTAACTATAAAATATGTATATGTTTTCTTTTTGCTTTTCCTGAAATAATTTTTTTCTGTACAATTTTGTCATATTCAGTATAAATTTATTGAGCATCTATAAATTCACAACAAATTGGGTTTTTAAATAAAATGTTTCTAAATAAACCACATAGTTCATTTTAGTCTCGTGATTTTTTTTCTTGACGATGTTTTGAAACAACAAAACATGTAATGTTTATTATATTAAATATAATGTTGAAATTATACTTCATCCTATAATTCCGTTGATTTTTTGCACATTGTAAAATATTAAAATTGTGCCCTTTTACTTACAGGGTAAACCAAAGTCGATTCCAATATCAAAAATAGAAAAAGACTTTTCAGATGTTGAAGGGTTAGACAACTGGATATCGCAACACATGTCGAATATTTGCAAGCTTTTAACTTTTTCTTATTTACATAATCTTTCATTCAAATGAAAAAGTGGAACTCAAATTAAGTGAAAAGTGAATTATATTTTTATACCCCAAAGAGCTTTTATCTTCAAAATTTTGTCAACATGCGTCGACAATGTCTACTACTGTGTTTAAGATACTTTTGTGTAGATTATTGATATTTGTCACATTACTAGCGATTTAGCTTTTCCGCAGTCCAGCTAATCTTGTTCAGTCTCAAAGAAATGTGTTCAAGGGGGCAACGCCGATCGCAGGAATTATTCACTGGTTACGCCGAATACCAAGATGAGGAATGTATTAACTACTTTGTTTTAGCAGTATGTACTGTAGTTTGGAACATCTGATTTACATTTCCTTTAAATACGGGATTACACGTTATACACGAATTTATAATTTACTCCCGGTAGCAGTATATAGAATTAAGTAAATTGTTTTAAAATACGAAATTGAATATATTAAAAGTGTTATTAAATAAATATTTGCCGGTACACACAAATATATTCTAACTATTCTGCTTGTTTAAAACAATAATAGAATTGTCTTATATCCACATCATGCCTTCCCTCAATAATATTTTGTCAATCACTTAGTATGATCAATAGCTGAAAAAGCCGACTGCATTCTTATTTGATATGTGAAATAATTAGTTTTCCAATAATTTTTCGTTTGAAAAAAAATAATATGAATCAAAAAATTAGAAGAAAAAATTAAACTGTTTAATGTTTGTATTTCTGTATAACACGAAACATAAATACAAGTAATAATATGTGCTCTATTATAAATTTAAGATTTCCTTACATATTTTTTGTTTCCAAACCGTGATCTCAAAAATAGTTTTTTTCATAAAAGCTCTTCTTGCATCTTGGCTTTTCACAGTATTCATCACCCCCTGACACATTTAATGCTACTGGCGCGTTGTCGGGAATATTCAGAATTGATGCATCTGGAAATTCTTCTTTCATAGCTATAGCATTATGTAATACCGCCTGGCTATAAGATATCTTTTAACATTTTCTAGGTCATGGGTGAAATCTTGTAAAAGGCAATGAAATCGTATATCCAGTGCTGAAAAAAAATGTTCCACAGTATTTTGTATGTGCTTCTGGTTACGGGACTACCATTCTTGGATCTAGTAAATGAAGGTTGAAGTAAAAAGTGAGCTAGTGTGTGCTTAACTCTGAATCGTAACCTGACCTCTAAATTTTCCAGTTTTAGACTTTTCTATATCCGATTTTTCTAAAGAAATCTACTGTCATGAGTACTACCTCTTCAGTAAGCCACAATATTTCTTATGTGAAGTAAGATATCATATACTACCTAGAGCCGCAAAATGCTATATTTGTAGGGTCTAAACAGTTTTATATAGTCTAATTTCTAGAGATAGACTTTGTGTATATAGATGAATGAATACCTAAAACCTGAAAAAATATTGTAGGAAACTGATATATTGGAACAGGCATGACTGATCTTATAAATAATTGTTGATAAAGATTTTGGGATTATTAAGTATGGTCATGTAAGGAGTATTCATACCAGATATGTTTTTATATAGTCTGTAGAAGGCAAGTAGAATTATGAAAATATACAGAGGAGAGTACCATTTACGGTTCACAAAGGAATTGTGATGATGCGCCCGAAACTTTCTTTATCTTTATATGGGTACAATTACACTTTCCAATTACACTTGCTTAAAATCCTTTTGTAACCGCATTTTGCTATTATTCCGTTTATAGCATTTTTATTAGCAATCCGGATAATCTGGCGAAGATTAATGAGATTTTATAATTACAGAGATAAATAGACTTGAATATATTCGTAATTTAGAATAATTTAATTAAATTTTCCATTTATTGTAATAGGCGCATGATGAATTTTCAACGTTTCAATCTACACAATATCATTAATATGGTATATTTTCATATTATATAGTTTAAAAAATTAATCAAAAAGAACTAAAAGGTATTTTTAAAATTAAATTAATATATATGAGAAGCACAAAATAAGTATGTACAAGGCCCAGTGTACGGCACCAGGCATTAATAGAAACCATAACATCGTTTGTAGTATTGCGGCGTATGATATATTTGCGGTCTTTAGGCGCTGTCTTTGTGTGTGTCACGAAGCTTAACTTTGCCTCCCAAAAGTCCGAGGCTATCCTCTTTAAAGTAGGTCGATACGGGAGCCAGCTGTAGTGATAGCTGGATCCAGGATCAGTATGTAAGGCAAGGTCATATACCAGAGCATGGTCCTTAATTAGCGGCGGATTTTTATGCCATAGGTGCGGTAGACTGGTGAGAGGACCGGGGTTGCTTTTCATGCCATAGCTCGGATCACCACGGCTACCTGGAGTCTAAATACCGCGACCCTCAAACTGACGCATACGGCACTATATCTTGGTTTATTGACCATCTGTGTGGGCTTCATGACGGTATTTAGGTAGCGTATGTCATTTAATGCTCTGACTAAAACTTATAGAACTTGTTTTAAATTAAAAAAAAAAAATTGAATTAAAATTGCCTGACACATACGAGGTAAGCATTTTGAGTTATTTAATTTTAATGCAAGGTAACTGTTTATAAATAAATCACGTAAGTGATATTAGCTGGTGATGGGATTTTAAAATTAGTCAATCGGAATTTATTCTTAAAGGAAAACTTGATGCGTATTTATATTCTGTGACAAACATTAGCCAAAAAGTTATATAAAATTGTAAAATTAATTTTTGTAACATTATTTCGACGAGCAGTAATATTGAGATCGCTTTTTATTTAAGTTAATTATCATAAGAAGGAGATATAATCCTGTGTTTTTTATGTATTCTCTCTGTAGTATGAGTTATATGTTAATATGGAAAAAATAATGTACCAACTCCACAAAGAAGCGGTATATGGAAATGAGCCTAGTCAGTATAATAAATATTGTATTAGAAATGATCGACTTAAATATTAAATAATGTTACCATTATTTATAATTGAGTCTGTTATAGCATTTATTCATTTAAAGGCTCTATATATCCATATATTTAATAAATTTAATCTATATATTTAAAGCCTATATATTTAATCTATATATCTGCATATTTAATTCATATATTTAAAGGCTCTATATATAATAAAGAACACATTCAGTATATTTTATTTTTACTTTCGTTCCAAAAAATGTTATATGCGTATTAAAAATATTTCAAAACAATTTGCTTTTAAAAATGCAATTTTTATACAAATTTTTTTATAATAAAATTGTTTTATTTCATGTTTTATTTGTTCTATATAAGATTAATAAAAAAAAATATCGGTTAAACACAGTCAACTTATTTTTTTTCTTCTACGCGATATATATATTGAGCATTTTTGTATAGAACCACTTTGCAAGCGCTCTAAATGACTCAAAGATCAGACCACTCTCAACCATGTCACGGTGACTAAATAAACCACTTTATAAAATATCGCGTTATTCTACACTATTGGTACTCCAATAGAATTCTATCCGCATCGTTGTGATCACTGTAGTGGAATAACCCGTGATCCATGTTCTCCGTTTCAAAATCGCAGGAACACACCAGGCTATCTCTTGAAGTAAATGTAAAAGCTGGTGCGGAATGCACCATGCATCTCTAAGAACTGTGAGATATAACAATCGCTAGTGAACCGTGACTTGAATATTAACTCTAGAACTATATATATATATATATATATACATATATATATATATATATATATATTTATATATATATATATATATATATATATATATTTATATATATATACATATATATATATATATATATATATGTATGTATATAAATACGCACATATACATATATGTGTATCATCATGTAGTTCATCATCGTATTAATCGGGCCTAACCTCCTGTGATTATTATTTGTTCCCTAATTAGAAAAAGGAGCTAAGAGAACAGAAATTTGATGGTGACGTAGGGGTAAAGGAATTTCATTTCTCACTTTGAGGGCAAAGAGAAGCAATTTTTTTGAATGTTGCACAGAAAATAGTTTCATAATATGATAAACATATTGTGATCAAGAGGAAGTATATCGAAAAGGGAATTTAATTAAAACTAATTCATTCCGCATACAACAAAATTATATATATACGTTGTATTTTATTTAACATTTTGATACTGATAAACTTAGTTAATGTTATAAACATGACTAAACAGCATGAATTTTCAATGAAAAAAAAACGATTTCAATTCAAGTAACAGTAGCGAGTTGTTACAAACTTTTAATCCTTTTTTAAAAAATATATACTTTGAAATACATATTTATATCTATAATACTACCAATTACTTGAATAAATAGTCAGGTTTTAACTTACGTAAATATGAATTTTTGATAAAAAGATAAAACGGTATTCACCGAGATAGAGTTTATTTTACTTTAATAACTGGTTTCTTGTTAAATTAAGATCAGCAGAAAAATAAATATTTGTGATAGAAAATTTCATTATTCATTTTTGTTTTAATTCTTGACGTAATACAAAAAAAATTTGGGAAATTCACAAACGCTCAAAGAGATAAACAAGTTAAACGTTGCGACCTGCCTTTTGTACGATGGAATTAAATAGACATTTGCGAATTTAAATATTAAAGTGAAAATTTAATACGCAATTTGGAAAAGAGCGCATCTCCAATTCTCCGTTATTTTAATGTTTTGTCATAAACCTGCTCTAAGTATGTACCCGCAACATTTTGTGTCGAAAAGGGTACTCATCTAACATCAATACGGACTGCAATAAGCTACTGCGTTCGACGGTTATTTCGAAAATGGCATATATATTTTCCATATGATTTTTTCGTGTCATCTAGCTTAATAAATGGATTTCTTTTCTAAACAATTATTTGCTAAGTTCAGATGTGTATTGGTTTACCTAAGAGAAGTTTAAGGCGTCGAGTACGACTTATTTAAAAGAAGTTTAAGACCTAAATTAATATGATCCTGGAAAATAAAAATAAAAACCAAAGAATAACAAACACCAATAATATAAACATACAGTTTTAAAACATTTAAAAATCAATAATTTTCCTACATTTCATAGAAAGGAAAAAGATAACCAGAATATTACATAGGAATAAAGTGCTGGCCATTTTTCCACGCTGTTGTTTATATGAAGTATTTTTTCGTTGCCATTGCAACATATGTACGTTTCATCAAAGGAATTTATATGCACAATTTGGTAATATTATATTTTCTGTACTTTAGTGAGTCTTGTAAAAGTTTTCAGGTGAAAATATTATTGTATTACTGAAAACAAAATAATGATGAGCTATATATTTTTCTGTAAGGATTACTGGAAGTGATAAAAAATACAACCTTCAAGTAAATCTATGCCAAAAAGTTATTCTTCCAAGTATTTTGTAGAGATAAAGATTAAAGAAAGTGTGTTTGTAAGAGTTTTTGTTAATTTACATTGAATCAAGATGTAAATGTTTGACTGAAGTTAAAAAGCGAAATAAAATATTGCGTTACATTATAGATAAGTCTATAGATTTAAGAAATATTATACCCGGTGAATTTTGTTTTAAAACACAAATTTTCATCGGCGAAATTCATGAAAAGTAAATTCACTACTCTCTTAGTATTACGAAATGTCTAAAACTACAAAAAATATTTTACATTAATGTTGTTTCCTGAATTTACGTAAACATCAATTATTAGTTTTTCCTTCAATAATTTTAACAATTATTTTTGTGTTGTCATTGGGCAAGCATAAAATGAATATTTGCTCCAGATTCAACTGAAATACTGAGCGTCAAAATTTTACAATTAAGTTAAATGAGACCCCAGAAAAGAATACTGCAACTAATACTATAATGGGTCTCTCATGTGGAACCTCCGTTCATCAACTTTGCTTGTCCAAAAATTTTATGATTATATTGGACATCCAATTTTGTATGATTATGTAACGAAATAAGTTTTCGACTCTGTAACAGCTTAATCTTTTCTGTGACCGCTGTCCCGGGTATTATAAAAATAATGTGAATTTTTTATCGCTCTTAGTACAATGAAAAATTAAGACATATCCTTACTTTCTTCAAATTGTACATTCCAATGACCAGTATGGAAAAAAAATGTTATAATTACGAAAAGAAAAATAAGACGAGAAGATATAGAGTTTAGCCATGAACCATATATCAGCTTTATTAAAACTTTTGCACTGCTGGAAATTATAACGTTACCAAAACACGAAGAGAAGATATCGTTGGTTTAAAAATGGCCGTAACTGAACTTCAAAGCAAAAGTTTTTTAAATCAATAACAAGGAAAATAAGTGTCGTAGTATCAAAATGTTACGTTTCACACGTTTTGATTTTTGGAATTTGTGCTCCAACATAGAGGGGAAGTGGTTTGCTGAAGGATATTTTTTAATTATTTATCATTACAAATATTCAGCCTGTCAACAGTTAAACTTATTATAGTAAAGTACCTATTTATCAATTAAATTTAGTTTTCAGGAAAGAAAATATTCAACTTCTGATTTTAGTACTCACCACCCAATTTCGAGAGTATGCCTCAGAAAAATAATTTTTCCTTAACTTTCACCTGTAAACGATACATTTTGGCATCGATAAGGGCTGTCCTTTTTAAGTTGTACTTTTATCAAAATGATCAAAATATTGGGTTAGAGTAAAGGAATGGGTCAATGAAAGTGACTGGACAAGATGTATTAAAAAAAATTAGTGGATAAGCACGTCCGAGTCTATGAGTATATTTGTACGTAAAAACGTATTTGCCTTTTGAAACGCTAACCATATTTCTGACATAATACGAGTTGGTTATATGTCATATTTTTATATAATATTTTAATTTATATTTTCATATTTTTATTTATATTTTTATATTTTTATATATTGTTATATGTCATTTTATAGAATATGTCATATTTTTATTAGTGTGATGTAAACATTGTTACTGGAGTGACTCACGAATTGCCTCATTTTGATGAAAGTTTGGTTTTGGCAGAATTTTTGAACTAGTTAGTTTTTTTTATAGATACTGGTCACTAAAAATTCATAAATAAAATAATTATATAAATTTTAAAGTTAATGATCCCAGTGCGCGTTTGAGAAAGACTACATTCGCCCTTTTAATAGTTTTACACGATCTGCACAACCCGTTCAGTTCTGAATTTAAATATGGTTTGTTACATAGTGTTAAATCAAGTATTTCCTACTTCCGTTAGAAGTAAAGATCAACGCAACGCTGTTCGGCACTTTTATTTGCAATACGCCTTGTTGAGTACTTTCTCCCCATTTACTTTGATAATGCCAAGAGCGGCATCGGTTCGTTTCAACTCATGTAACTAAGTTACGGTAAATGTATAATTCGCCTTAAATTGCACTCGTGTCTGTCGTTGGCTAAAGCGCTGTGCACTCGGATGGTAACTCCTATTCCTATGCAATTGAAAGTTTATGCAATTGTTCTGGTCGGAAAGTTAGTTTATGTTAAAGATTTTTTGCAAACGTTGTTGTTATTTTTATGTATAAACGTTGTTGTTGTTGTTATTTTCAAATAGTTATTTTCCTAGTGCATTAAATATTGCTACTATCTAAATAATTCTCAGCATTTAAAGCAACATTTGTATTTTTTTATTAAAAAGAATATAGAAAAGGTCGATTTGTACTAAACTATTTATTATAATCTGAGAAAACATTTATTTAATTTAAATTAATCTTTCATTGACATATGCTTCCTCAAATATCATAAACTATATGGCAATTTACCTTATTACAAAAATATATGCAAAAATACCGTTTATGTAAAAACTTAATTTTTTTTAATATTACTAATATCCGATATATTTATTAATAATCAGGTGAAATTTAACTGATAGCAGTTTAATAATCCAGTTCCACAGAATTTCGTTCCTAGAGAATTTTCGACGGGGACTACAGACATATTAATTGTTCAATATTCTAAATGAGTTTTTAGTGATCATATAATCGTCATCGTAAAAAAACTCATCAGACAAAAGTAGCTAAATGTAAATAGGACTCATGCCGAGAGTAGTTTTATCGTTGACATTATACCCAATACCGGATATAAGTCTCCCCTAATAGTCGCTAGATTTTAGTCATTGCCACCTACTACCTGAATGTCATCTATTCGTCTTGGTTCTACCTACCGGCTATTTAGGTTCAGGTTTTACGTCTCTATTCTACCATTCACCGAAATGGCTAATTTTTAAACTTCATATTCTTGGCTTCCAAATTTAAATTTTTTACATTAAATTTCCTCGATTATTTATTTGTAGTGAAATAATTAGTGCTAATTTGTACTAAATATGGCAACTTATTTATAACCAATAGGACTTAAACTGGTTATAACGGTGTAAAAGTAATTTTGCTCTAGTGATTATATTCAACACCTTATGGCGATGAATTTCAACATCTAGCAAAAGTAGGGATTTATAATGAACTAGTATTTCAGATGTTAAAGAGGAAAATTATATTTATCATAGCTTTCTCTAATCCAATTAATTGAAAGATTGTTTTCCATTACATAAGTATGAAATATATAATTACAAAAGTATATGAAACGATAAAAAATCTCTGTTATCGTTTTCTCACATCCAAATAGCTTATCCGGTGCACTCTTAGGTTAGTTGCGGTATAAATTATTTTAAATAAGACTAGCTAACTCTTTTGACCAGTAGGTCCATCTGCTTCATGCAGTAATATCTCGTAACCATAATGGATTTTAAATTCAAATTGAAGAAAGAAGTTTAGTTTAGTTTAATTCAAATTGAAGAAGAATATGAAGTAGTCTGCATATTCTATTTCTAATTTCAATCCGACAGTTTACTTACTTTATTATCATTTTAGGGAGTGCGTTAAAATAATAACCGTATACATATACATATTCTAGAAGTTGTATGTAATTAGAATAATATCTGACTTGTATGTAATTAAATACACACAAATTTCACTTATTATCGAAGTTCATTAATTATCATTAATTATCGAAGCTATATAACAACACGTTTACGTTTTTAACGTTTTTTAATTTATATTCTTTAATTTATAATACAGGAATGGTGGAATCGTAATAGGGTTGAGTCATTTCTATTATGTGTGTCTTATGTATGCATCACTTTTTAATTAGCATAATCTAATATATCATATAAAATATTTCTATCGACAATTCCGATCCATTTTTGAAGACACCTACAGTTTTGCATAAAAAAGTATCCTGCACATTTAAATTGATTTAGAGTAACGGAAAGAAGTGAGATAAAATTGCTTATTTCACGATTAAATATAGATTATAAAATGTTAAAGAAAGTACTAGTTTTCACATCTGATATTTCATTTGTAATTATTTTGTCGTCTTAAATTTATAACATCGTTTAAATATTTGACTTATAATATTAATATACTCTAGAACATTTGCAATATTTAACCTTTTTTATAAAAAAATCAAGTAGATCATTTGATTTGGTATAAATTTACGTCTCAGCCTTAAAATAAGTTCATAAAATCTGAATTAAAATGACTGGGCTACAAAATACAAATGCCCAAGACTCATTTACTGCCAGTGTACAAACAGTTTTGGCATAATAGCTACACTTGAAATTACAAAGTTTTTTGGAGAGCCAGTAATCCGGGAAAATTTATACTCAGTTTATCCTTAGGAAAGTTGCCAACTGTTCCAATATTGAGGAGTAATTATGTGCACTCAGCGGAAAGCCTGAGTGGCCGTATTGATTCCCTCGCTGAATTTAATACTTTAACTAGTTTTGAGGGGGTCTCGATTTTGCGCACACCGAGCACTTTAATATCGGTAATTTTCTCTCAATAATCCCATCGGACACTTAGTTGTTTATTGAATTTCAATAATAGTAACGCGATTTATAAAATATGGTTTGCACTAAATTGATTACCTTTCATATTTATAATGTTTAATATTTTTGTATTAATTTCAAACATATTAAAATTAATAATATTATTTAATATTTTTGTAGTGAAAACAAATTAATTTCACTATCTTTATTGATAACACTAAAAGATTTGAAAAATGATCAATATTTTCATCAACTAAAACGTTAATAGAATATACTATAATCAGTAAAAAAAGAAATAAAATTATTTTCTCTCAAATATTGCTTAATCTGTGAGTGTCATATCGCCATCTCTTACCTAATTTGAAATTAAGTAATGATAAATATGAGAGACATAAATGTGCATATATATTTTTCAAATATAATGAAAATACCTTTTAATAATTTATATCTTATAACAAAATACCAAATACTTATAAAATACTCTCATTTTTTCTTATATATATTTTCATATTCATGCCTATTTCACAGATGCGATGTTAAATACACATCATATTTAATGTGTTCCACAATGCGTTTGTGGCGAATTTAACTTTTTCTGTTTTCCACGTTTTATTTTCTTTCATATTTTTCCTCTAATCAAAATTATTGTTAAAAGTTTGTTATTTTTTTCTTTATCATTTTAAACCCATAATTAGATCTTCTCTTTAACAATTAATCAGATAATCACTTCAGATTTGTTCACGCATTTAAAATTTTCATTGTATCATAAAACGAAGGTTTTTCTAGAGATGATTTGTAAATTATTATAGTACATCACACAATTTTTCTTGATAATTGATTTAATTTCATTATATCTAAATTTCATTGTTGTATTTCAGCGGTGCATTAATAATGGTGTACCAAAAATATTTGAAGATTGCTACCAGAAGTTCTAGTATTATTTTTATTGCGCAAAAATTTCCAAAATAAGAGATGAATCTAGTGAAAAAAAATCGGAAAAGTAGTATCCAGTCGTGTGACTGAATACTATTCTGATTTTTTTTATAATAAATAATAAAAACCGCGAACAAAATGACGTATTATCATTTATGTTATTACACGCGAAGTAAATAACATTTTATAATTTACGTTATGACACTGGGTATTTCTGTATTTATAAAATCTATACAATGATATTTTTAAAAATTTTTAGATAAATAATGAATCATCGAACACTTTTAATTTTTTTTGTACGAAAGAATATTTGGCAAAGGCAATCTACAAACGGCTCAAAACGATTAAAAAGTAAAATTGCTGCAGCTTTTGCCACAGAAGCGGGTTGTGCTTCAAAAATAATTCCGACGATGTCATTCACAGACTCGCAAATGTGTTTCCAATACATTTATTTATGTATTCGTCTATCTAGAGCGGTTTGCTTTGGGCATATCGGTAAACAAATGATACATGATAGCTATTGGCCGAGTGCCCGGCTGGTGGTCGCTTGCAAGTGGGGCGCGCTCTACTTACTAACCGAAGCTTGGGGTCTCACCGTTATGCCCAAAAATAAACGTAAATAATTTGATTTAGGTTATAGAGACACAAAAATCTTAAAATTTCACCTTTTTATAACGTTTAAATTAATTCGATAATAGCAAAAATCAACTTTCTAATACTGGAAACACCTATAAATATGCAAAATAAATTGCGATAAAAATAATTTTATAATATCTATTCGAATTCGATTTCATACATAAAAGCTTTTGTTGTATAGAGAGTTTACGAAAATCTTCCCAGTTTCGAAGTTACTAATATCGTTTTAGTCGAATTTGGTAAATTTACATATTGTGACTTGGAATATCATACAATCCGTTAAATATGAAAATGTGAAATGTATCTAAAGTAAAGACTTAATTAACCAATATTAACTTATTATAAAAATGAAAGTCCCACGGAAGAAAATATTTGTCGAAATAAAGCGCAACGCGGACGAACTACTTTTGAAGGCGTTGTACAAAGTCGACTTCCATCTATTCACTACCGCCGACTAACGCCCGTATGAACCACACACGGTCAGAACTGTCAATCGGACTTATTGACAGTTAAAAACGTATTTCTCTTTCTCATTAACTGTCAGTCGAGTCGGATCAAGAGTATAATTCATAAGTTATGCATCATTGCATAGTTCTATCGCTAAAATATCCATACGAAATAGTTTTAAACTGTCAGTTCGTATTGAAATAGCTTTTTAACCGTCAGTTAATTGTCCGTCTTTTCTGTCAGTCAATTGTCCGACAATTCTGACTGTGTATGGTGGTACATACGGGCGTAAAAGTCTCCAGTATCTTTCAATGCGAGTTAAGTAGTATGTTCTTCTTCCTTTATCCTTTTCTTCTTAAGCGCATTTTAACTCGTAACGTTCAGATCGACGAGATCATTCTAATTTTTTGTAGGACCAAGTTTTGTGCAAGGTATACGCTAAAGTATTAAATATCATATGCTTTATTTAATTCGATTATTGTCAGACTCATCGAATCGTATAGAGACCTCTTAGCTGGATGAACTTTACGTCATATTGGAAAAAATAATAATATTTTCTCTCACTTACTTTCAATTTCCTTGTTTTGTATTATAATTACATTCGGTGATTTGTTTCAAATTTATTGTGTTTCTTATTTATTTACTTGCCTTCAAGCCACTGACTGCGTCGCGACCTACTTATGGTTCCGACCTCGACTAGCTTGGATGTTGATAATTATTTATTTTATGCAAAAGAATCGATTGCTGTTCATAAAAAAAAAAAATTAGCATTTCGTATTTTATTACATTCGGTTTGAAGGACTAAAATAAGGATATGCGTCAACTACTCGCAAGACCTCACTTGACTTACTAAAACTCTTTGTATATTGAATATATTTGGAGTTAATTTTATGGAAATTCATTATTGACAATTAAATGAAACTACGTGATGTAGTATTATTATTTATAAAGATCTTTGCTAATAGCCCACTTGAAGATGCTGTAAAGAACTTAAAGAAAGTAGAAATAATAGTACATCACATAGTTTTATATAATTGTGGAGTGTTTGTATAATAAAATGTTTTAGTGAGTGACGTGGGATGAAGCTAAAGGTTGAAGTATTTCATGCACACCTTTATTTAAAAAAAAAACAAAAAGTGATATTGAAAGCAATTACTTTAGAAATATGAACCAGACACATCGGATATTTTATAGAAGTATAATACTTTTTATATGATCAATATTATGTAAATGAAAGGTTTAAGCAAATATTTTGTTGTAAATTATTTCCATCGATATTTTTAATATGAGTGGCTACGATCTATGACCGACATTTTTCTATAAATCGCAAAGAAGATACAATTAGTTTAGTTTATGTACAACAAATGTTCTAGATGCCACGACTCCCCATTCCAAGAAATGAATAGTAGAAACAGTTAATTTTATTCATAAATTGTATAGTTTTAACATTTTTATAATTTTTAAATAATACTTTCTTTTTCACATTAACATGTGATAAGTTAGTAATTTCCCCACAAACACTCCGGTATGCTACAACCGTCCAAAGAATGTTAGCTTTCACTGCCGGTGTCTACGTACTACGCATCTATTCCTTGTTATGTTTATTAAAATTGCACTTAAACTGTTTACTTTGTAAATATTTGTACATGAATATTATTACGTGACAACCTGATATATTTTACCAAAAATTGTTTACACTACGTGCGAATTTTTTCCAAAGTACAATCAATTTAAATAAATTAATATACTGTATAAAGTTAAAGGGATAAAGTATGGTCAAGTTTTTTTAATTATCCGTATTTAATTATTAAACCATGAATTTGATATTAAAATGTGAAAACTTATTATGTATGTTTTTTAAAAATGTGAGAAAGATTAGGTCTATTGCATAAAGTGTCAACATATATGAGCTGCCAAATATGTGTTTAGAAATCAATTACAGATAATTTCGAAAGTTTCTCCTGAGTTTAATATGCTAAATAATACACGAACTTTACTAATAATATACGAACAAGATGATAGGTCAACTGCTAGTATATTTTCGTTTACCTGCTGTTACTGATCTATTTCACAAGTGAACTGGGCTCGTCCTTTACGATGTATATCACTTCTGTTTATGAGTATTATATATTGTAGTTATATATTTCATGAAATGTTTTTATTTAATATCATATCAATAATTAATTAATTAAAAGGTTACATCTTGTAAATGATCTTGAAAAAGTGTATGTATCTAAAATATAAATACATATTTGCGCAAATTCTGAGTAGTATAATTCACGAATACTTGTAGATCTTCATTTTAAAAAAATAACAGTGTTGAAAAATTACAACATATTGGGTTGAACAGAAATATTAATAGCTTACTAGCTAATTGTCAGTTGTACTAAAGAGAGGAGAGGTGATGCAGCTTTTATAATTTATTTCATAAAAATATTTGCTCCTTTCCAAGCAACTATTACTTGGAAGATGATAAAAAATATGTACGATGATGTTAAGTCTCTTCATAATAGCTCTCAATACCGCATTTACATCAATATAGTTGATAACCTATACTACACTGGCTTTTTGAGTGTTGTAAAGCGTATGACTGCTTTCATCTTGTATATATTTTAAATGCGGAAAAATATTAAATATTCGAAATATAATAGAAATAATGGCCATTGCAAACCTAACAATGAAGCAATAAAATGTCACCGAAAGTAAACCGAAAACGTTTGTATTGTGGAGCATTAAGATAAATGGCGAATGGCAAAATTAAAAACAGTTGTAAAGTTATATAAATATAAATTACATATATTATATACTAATTATGAATATAAATTACAATTCCGTCGATAGTATGAGGTTAATTGAAGAAAAAGAACATTGTAAGACAAAAAAAACTTATTGAGGCGAATTACAGTCGCCTTTGTTTGATTAATGATTCTATAGAAGCAACATATCATTTGGTTGAATATTTCTTTGGTAAATGCAATAGAGTCTAGATTTTTTTTCTACATTATTTAAAGATACATTTAATCCATTTAAAATTTAGGGTTTATTTATATTGAATTGTGTATTACAATACAAAGAGGTTCAACTTATGAAAGCTTGGCGTCAGTTATAGGTAATGCTTGCCAAAATGAAAGACGTAAAACAAGATAGAAAAAATATTTTTGTTCCAAATCAAATATAAATTTAATCGAAAAATCAACATTACTTTTTTTAAATGCAAATTGAAATTAAGAAATTTCTGAAAATACAAAATAATTTGTCCTTAAAATAGATGAAATAGTGTCACGTCGAGTTCTTAAAAGGTAAATTTGTAAATAAATATTATGTATGGCGTCGTTGAAATTCAAAACAATTACAATTATTTATTAAATTATTAGATTGTCGTAAAGCACGTTAATTATCATACGACAAAATATATTTATACTTTTTAAAAATTTACACCAAAGTGCTTTCAGTAAAATATTCGCAAGTACTTAACTACGGAAGAACAAAAATCACATCTGCACCACCTGTAAAACCACATCTTCGATTTAGCACTATCGTATAAAATATATCAATAGATATCCGTATGTAACTCACTGAAAGAACTCGAAGATCCCACTTCTTAATATTGAGTCGGCATGTATATAATATATAACGTAGGTATTTTTCGACCATTTATCATATTTGCACCGCTAAATACATTTGAATATGACGAGGTGGCCTACATTTATAGGCCAACCTGAAATAAAAAATATTTCTATTAGTCGGTACGTAACGATGAGACGTTAGATCGTATTACAAAAATTAATATGATGATTTTATGCGGAACGAGAAAAAGAAATATTCGATATATAGTTTTTATAATTTTCGATGGTATGTCTTCACTGAAAAATATCCAAAAAAATTAGTCTCCTCCCTTATTTCAGAAATTATCCAACACAAAATTAGGGTTTCTAGAAGCCTACACAAATGTTGTACGAAAACTAAATAGTATAAAATCTAGGATAGTCATCGACTAATCTTTGAAATATGCACCATTTTTACTACTGTGAAAGATACAATAGGCAATATATTTACCTTGTGAGAAATTTATATTAATAAATATTTAAATAAAAAAATAATGCATCCATCATTTAATAATTATAACCGAACTTTTTCTGTGATAACGTAGAATATGGTACTTTATAAATGACATACTCTACGACTAAATGTATAGAATTATAGATTAGAGTATGGCAACAATTTATAATGCCGGAGAATTACGCTGAACTACGGAACCCTCGTAGTGCGAGTTCTACTCTTTTTACACTTTTTTTTTACTAGCATTTCCACATACCTTTTTTCTTAAAAATATTATAGTTTAATTGAAAGTCGTGTCGGTTTTACTTATCAATAAGCATAAATCCAACTTTAGTTTTAGTTATTATTCTTACATGCCATATTTATTAATTACAAAAATAATTTTCCTATTAATTGCTGCTTATTATCAAGATCAGTATAGTGGCTAACAGTACACTGGTTAGAAAAAAATGGGAAAAGTTGGCCTAATTATTGATGACTGTGTCGCACTTAATAATTATAATAATTATAGTAATAATGGAAAACAGGCATATGACACTCAAATTCATTATCCGTTTTTTATATTCCTCCTTTAGACTTTACCGACTATTTTCTGCAGTGGTTAGGGAGTAAACTAGACGAGGAAATAATAAATTATATCCTGATCTCAAACTGTTTATTAAGTTATATATTTACTCAGCTATACATCAACAATGGAAAACAGGCATAAGACACTCAAATTCATTATTCGTTTTTTATATTCGTCCTTTAGACTTTACCGGCTATTTTCTGCAGTGGTTAGTGAGTAAACTAGACGAGGAAATAATAAATTATATCCTGATCTCAAACGGTTTATTTACTTATTTATTTACTCAGTTATATATCAAAAACGGAAAACAGGCATAAGACACTCAAATTCATTATTCGTTTTTTATATTCCTCCTTTAGACTTTACAGACTATTTTATGCAGTGGTTAGGGAGTAAACTAGACGAGGAAATAATAAATTATATCCTGCTCTCAAACTGTATATTTAGTTATTTATTTACTCAGTTATACATCATCAATTGAAAACAGGCATAAGACACTCAAATTCATTATTCGTTTTTTATATTCCTCTTTTAGACTTTACCGACTATTTTATGCAGTGGTTAGGGAGTAAATTAGACGAGGAAATAATAAACTATATCCTGATCTCAAACTGCTTATTTAGTTATTTATTTACTCAGTTATATATCAACATTAGAAAACAGGCATAAGACACTCAAATTCATTATACGTTTTTTATATTCCTCCTTTAGACTTTACCGACTATTTTCTGCAGTGGTTAGGGAGTAAACTAGAGGAGGAAATAATAAATTAAATCCTGATCTCAAACTGTTTATTTAGTTATTTATTTACTCAGTTATATATCAACAATTAAAACAGGCATAAGCCACTCAAATTCATTATTCGTTTTTCATATTCCTCCTTTAGACTTTACCGACTATTTTCTGCAGTTATTAGGGAGTAAACTAGACGAGGAAATAGTAAATTATATCCAGATATCAAACTGTTTATTTAGTTATTTATTTACTCAGTTATATATCAGCAATGGAAAACAGGCATAAGACTCTCAAATTCATTATTCGTTTTTTATATTCCTCCTTTAGACTTTACCGACTATTTTCTGCAGTGGTTAGGGAGTAAACTAGACGAGGAAATAATAAATTATATCCTGATCTCAAACTGTTTATTTAGTTATTTATTTACTAAGTTATATATCAATAACGGAAAACAGACATAAGACACTCAAATTCATTATTCGTTTTTCATATTCCTCCTTTAGACTTTACCGACTATTTTCTGCAGTGGTTAGGGAGTAAACTAGACGAGGAAATAATAAATTATATCCTGCTCTCAAACTGTTTATTTAGTCATTTATTTACTTAGTTATATATCAACAATGGAAAACAGGCATAAGACACTCAAATTCATTATTCGTTTTTCATATTCCTCCTTTAGACTTTACCGACTATTTTCTGCAGTGGTTAGGGAGTAAACTAGGCGAGGAAATAATAAATTATATCCTGCTCTCAAACTGTTTATTTAGTCATTTATTTACTTAGTTATATATCAACAATGGAAAACAGGCATAAGACACTCAAATTCATTATTCGTTTTTCATATTACTCCTTTAGACTTTACCGACTATTTTCTGCAGTGGTTAGGGAGTCAAGTAGACGAAGAAATAATAAATTATATCCCGATCTCAAACTGTTTATTTAGTTATTTATTTACTCAGTTATATATCAATAACGGAAAATAGACATGAGACACTCAAATTCATTATCCGTTTTTTATATTCCTCCTTTAGACTTTACCGACTATTTTATGCAGTGGTTAGAGAGTAAATTAGACGAGGAAATAATAAATTATGGCCTGATCTCAAACTGTTTATTTAGTTGTTTATTTACTCAGTTATATATCAACAATGGAAAACAGGCATAAGACACTCAAATTCATTATTCGTTTTTTATATTCCTCCTTTAGACTTTACCGACCATTTTCTGCAGTGGTTAGAGAGTAAATTAACCGAGGAAATAATAAATTATATCCTGATCTCAAACTGTTTATTTACTTATTTATTTACTTAGTTTTATATCAACAATGGAAAACAGGCATAAGACACTCAAATTAATTATTCGTTTTTCATATTCCTCCTTTAGACTTTACCGACTATTTTCTGCAGTGGTTAGGGAGTAAATTAGACAAGGTAATAATAAATAATATCCAGATATCAAACTGTTTATTTAGTTATTTATTTACTCAGTTATATATCAGCAATGGAAAACAGGCATAAGACACTCAAATTCATTATTCGTTTTTTATATTCCTCCTTTAGACTTTACCGACTATTTTCTGCAGAGGTTAGGGAGTAAACTAGACGAGGGAAAAATAAATTATATCCTGATCTCAAACTGTTTATTTAGTTATTTATTTACTCAGTTATATATCAACAATGGAAAACAGGCATAAGACACTCAAATTCATTATTCGTTTTTTATATTCCTCCTTTAGACTTTACCGACTATTTTCTGCAGTGGCTAGGGAGTAAACTAGACGAGGAAATATAAAATTATATCCTGCTCTCAAACTGTTTATTTAGTCATTTATTTACTTAGTTATATATCAACAATGGAAAACAGGCATAAGACACTCAAATTCATTATTCGTTTTTTATATTCCTCCTTTAGACTTTACCGACTATTTTCTGCAGTGGTTAGTGAGTAAACTAGACGAGGAAATAATAAATTATATCCAGATATCAAACTGTTTATTTAGATATTTATTTACTCAGTTATATATCAGAAATGGAAAACAGGCATAAGGCTCTCAAATTCATTATTCGTTTTTTATATTCCTCCTTTAGACTTTACCGACTATTTTCTGCAGTGGTTAGGAAGTAAAGTAGACGAGGAAATAATAAATTATATCCTGATCTCAAACTGTTTATTTAGTTATTTATTTACTCAGTTATATATCAACAAAGGAAAACAGACATAAGACACTCAAATTCATTATTCGTTTTTTATATTCCTCCTTTAGACTTTACCGACTATTTTCTGCAGTGGTTAGGGAGTAAACTAGACGAGGAAATAATAAATTATATCCTGCTCTCAAACTGTTTATTTAGTCATTTATTTACTTAGTTATATATCAACAATGGAAAACAGGCATAAGACACTCAAATTCATTATTCGTTTTTCATATTACTCCTTTAGACTTTACCGACTATTTTCTGCAGTGGTTAGGGAGTAAAGTAGACGAAGAAATAATAAATTATATCCTGATCTCAAACTGTTTATTTAGTTATTTATTTACTCAGTTATATATCAATAACGGAAAACAGACATGAGACACTCAAATTCATTATCCGTTTTTTATATTCCTCCTTTAGACTTTACCGACTATTTTATGCAGTGGTTAGAGAGTAAACTAGACGAGGAAATAATAAATTATGGCCTGATCTCAAACTGTTTATTTAGTTATTTATTTACTCAGTTTTATATCAACAATGGAAAACAGGCATAAGACACTCAAATTCATTATTCGTTTTTTATATTCCTCCTTTAGACTTTACCGACTATTTTCTGCAGTGGTTAGTGAGTAAACTAGACGAGGAAATAATAAATTATATCCAGATATCAAACTGTTTATTTAGTTATTTATTTACTCAGTTATATATCAGAAATGGAAAACAGGCATAAGGCTCTCAAATTCATTATTCGTTTTTTATATTCCTCCTTTAGACTTTACCGACTATTTTCTGCAGTGGTTAGGGAGTAAAGTAGACGAGGAAATAATAAATTATATCCTGATCTCAAACTGTTTGTTTAGTTATTTATTTACTCAGTTATATATCAACAACGGAAAACAGACATAAGACACTCAAATTCATTATTCGTTTTTTATATTCCTCCTTTAGACTTTACCGACTATTTTCTGCAGTGGTTAGGGAGTAAACTAGACGAGGAAATAATAAATTATATCCTGCTCTCAAACTGTTTATTTAGTCATTTATTTACTTAGTTATATATCAACAATGGAAAACAGGCATAAGACACTCAAATTCATTATTCGTTTTTCATATTACTCCTTTAGACTTTACCGACTATTTTCTGCAGTGGTTAGGGAGTAAAGTAGACGAAGAAATAATAAATTATATCCTGATCTCAAACTGTTTATTTAGTTATTTATTTACTCAGTTATATATCAATAACGGAAAACAGACATGAGACACTCAAATTCATTATCCGTTTTTTATATTCCTCCTTTAGACTTTACCGACTATTTTATGCAGTGGTTAGAGAGTAAACTAGACGAGGAAATAATAAATTATGGCCTGATCTCAAACTGTTTATTTAGTTATTTATTTACTCAGTTATATATCAACAATGGAAAACAGGCATAAGACACTCAAATTCATTATTCGTTTTTTATATTCCTCCTTTAGACTTTACCGACTATTTTCTGCAGTGGTTAGTGAGTAAACTAGACGAGGAAATAATAAATCATATCCAGATATTAAACTGTTTATTTAGTTATTTATTTACTCAGTTATATATCAGAAATGGAAAACAGGCATAAGGCTCTCAAATTCATTATTCGTTTTTTATATTCCTCCTTTAGACTTTACCGACTATTTTCTGCAGTGGTTAGGGAGTAAAGTAGACGAGGAAATAATAAATTATATCCTGATCTCAAACTGTTTATTTAGTTATTTATTTACTCAGTTATATATCAACAACGGAAAACAGACATAAGACACTCAAATTCATTATTCGTTTTTTATATTCCTCCTTTAGACTTTACCGACTATTTGCTGCAGTGGTTAGGGAGTAAACTAGACGAGGAAATAATAAATTATTACCTGCTCTCAAACTGTTTATTTAGTCATTTATTCACTTAGTTATATATCAACAATGGAAAACAGGCATAAGACACTCAAATTCATTATTCGTTTTTCATATTACTCCTTTAGACTTTACCGACTATTTTCTGCAGTGGTTAGGGAGTAAAGTAGACGAAGAAATAATAAATTATATCCTGATCTCAAACTGTTTATTTAGTTATTTATTTACTCAGTTATATATCAATAACGGAAAACAGACATGAGACACTCAAATTCATTATCCGTTTTTTATATTCCTCCTTTAGACTTTACCGACTATTTTATGCAGTGGTTAGAGAGTAAACTAGACGAGGAAATAATAAATTATGGCCTGATCTCAAACTGTTTATTTAGTTATTTATTTACTCAGTTATATATCAACAATGGAAAACAGGCATAAGACACTCAAATTCATTATTCGTTTTTTATATTCCTCCTTTAGACTTTACCGACTATTTTCTGCAGTGGTTAGGGAGTAAACTAGACGAGGAAATAATAAATTATATCCTGATCTCAAACTGTTTATTTACTTATTTATTTACTTAGTTTTATATCAACAATGGAAAACAGGCATAAGACACTCAAATTAATTACTCGTTTTTCATATTCCTCCTTTAGACTTTACCGACTATTTTCTGCAGTGGTTAGGGAGTAAACTAGACAAGGTAATAATAAATTATATCCAGATATCAAACTGTTTATTTAGTTATTTATTTACTCAGTTATATATCAGCAATGGAAAACAGGCATAAGACACTCAAATTCATTATTCGTTTTTTATATTCCTCCTTTAGATTTTACCGACTATTTTCTGCAGTGGTTAGGGAGTAAACTAGACGAGGGAAAAATAAATTATATCCTGATCTCAAACTGTTTATTTAGTTGCTTATTTACTCAGTTATATATCAACAATGGAAAACAGGCATAAGACACTCAAATTCATTATTCGTTTTTTATATTCCTCCTTTAGACTTTACCGACTATTTTCTGCAGTGGTTAGGGAGTAAACTAGACGAGGGAAAAGTAAATTATATCCTGATCTCAAACTGTTTATTTAGTTATTTATTTACTCAGTTATATATCAACAATGGAAAACAGGCATAAGACACTCAAATTCATTATTCGTTTTTTATATTCCTCCTTTAGACTTTACAGACTATTTTATGCAGTGGTTGGGGAGTAAACTAGACGAGGAAATAATAAATTATATCCTGATCTCAAACTGTTTATTTAGTTATTTATTTACTCAGTTAAATATCAACAATATAAAACAGGCATAAGACACTCAAATTCATTATTCGTTTTTTATATTCCTCCTTTTGACTTTACCGACTATTTTATGCAGTGGTTAGGGAGTAAAGTAGACGAAGAAATAATAAACTATATCCTGATCTCAAACTGTCTATTTAGTTATTTATTTACTCAGTTATATATCAACAATGGAAAACAGGCATATGACACTCAAATTCAATATTCTTTTTTATATTCCTCCTTTAGACTTTACCGACTATTTTCTGCAGTTATTAGGGAGTAAACTAGACCAAGAAATAATAAATTATATCCATATACCAAACTGTTTATTTAGTTATTTATTTACTCAGTTATATATCAGCAATGGAAAACAGGCATAAGACTCACAAATTCATTATTCGTTTTATATATTCCTCCTTTAGACTTTACCGACTATTTTCTGCAGTGGTTAGGGAGTAAACTAGACGAGGAAATAATAAATTATATCCTGATCTCAAACTGTTTATTTATTTATTTATTTACTCATTTATATATGAATAACGGAAAACAGACATGAGACACTCAAATTCATTATTCGTTTTTTATATTCGTCCTTTAGACTTTACCGACTATTTTATGCAGTGGTTAGGGAGTAAACTAGACGAGGAAATAATAAATTATGGCCTGATCTCAAACCGTTTATTTAGTTATTTATTTACTCAGTTATATATCAACAATGGAAAACAGGCATAAGACACTCAAATTCATTATTCGTTTTTTATATTCCTCCTTTAGACTTTACAGACTATTTTATGCAGTGGTTAGGGAGTAAACTAGACGAGGAAATAATAAATTATATCCTGCTCTCAAACTGTTTATTTAGTTATTTATTTACTCAGTTATATATCAACAATGGAAAACAGGCGTAAGACACTCAAATTCATTATTTGTTTTTTATATTCCTCCTTTAGACTTTACCGACTATTTTCTGAAGTGGTTAGGGAACAAAGTAGACGACGAAATAATAAATTATATCCTGATCTCAAACTGTTTATTTAGTTATTTATTTACTCAGTTATATATCAATAACGGAAAACAGACATAAGACACTCAAATTCATTATTCGTTTTTTATATTCCTCCTTTAGACTTTACAGACTATTTTATGCAGTGGTTGGGGAGTAAACTAGACGAGGAAATAATAAATTATATCCTGCTCTCAAACTGTTTATTTAGTTATTTATTTACTCAGTTTAATATCAACAATATAAAACAGGCATAAGACACTCAAATTCATTATTCGTTTTTTATATTCCTCCTTTTGACTTTACCGACTATTTTATGCAGTGGTTAGGGAGTAAAGTAGACGAAGAAATAATAAACTATATCCTGATCTCAAACTGTTTATTTAGTTATTTATTTACTCAGTTATATATCAACAATGGAAAACAGGCATATGACACTCAAATTCATTATTCTTTTTTATATTCCTCCTTTAGACTTTACCGACTATTTTCTGCAGTTATTAGGGAGTAAACTAGACCAAGAAATAATAAATTATATCCATATACCAAACTGTTTATTTAGTTATTTATTTACTCAGTTATATATCAGCAATGGAAAACAGGCTTAAGACTCTCAAATTCATTATTCGTTTTATATATTCCTCCTTTAGACTTTACCGACTATTTTCTGCAGTGGTTAGGGAGTAAACTAGACGAGGAAATAATAAATTATATCCTGATCTCAAACTGTTTATTTATTTATTTATTTACTCATTTATATATGAATAACGGAAAACAGACATGGGACACTCAAATTCATTATTCGTTTTTTATATTCGTCCTTTAGACTTTACCGACTATTTTATGCAGTGGTTAGGGAGTAAACTAAACGAGGAAATAATAAATTATGGCCTAATCTCAAACCGTTTATTTAGTTATTTATTTACTCAGTTATATATCAACAATGAAAAACAGGCATAAGACACTCAAATTCATTATTCGTTTTTTATATTCCTCCTTTAGACTTTACAGACTATTTTATGCAGTGGTTAGGGAGTAAACTAGACGAGGAAATAATAAATTATATCCTGCTCTCAAACTGTTTATTTAGTTATTTATTTACTCAGTTATATATCAACAATGGAAAACAGGCGTAAGACACTCAAATTCATTATTTGTTTTTTATATTCCTCCTTTAGACTTTACCGACTATTTTCTGAAGTGGTTAGGGAACAAAGTAGACGACGAAATAATAAATTATATCCTGATCTCAAACTGTTTATTTAGTTATTTATTTACTCAGTTATATATCAATAACGGAAAACAGACATAAGACACTCAAATTCATTATTCGTTTTTTATATTCCTCCTTTAGACTTTACCGACTATTTTCTGCAGTGGTTAGGGAGTAAAGTAGACGAGGAAATAATAAATTACATCCTGATCTCAAACTGTTTATTTAGTTATTTATTTACTCAGTTATATATCAATAACTTAAAAAAGACATAAGACACTCAAATTCATTATTCGTTTTTTATATTCCTCCTTTAAACTTTACCGACTATTTTCTGCAGTGGCTAGGGAGTAAACTAGACGAGGAAATAATAAATTATATCCTGCTCTCAAACTGTTTATTTAGTAATTTATTTACTTATTTATATATCAACAATGGAAAACAGGCATAAGACACTCAAATTCATTATTCGTTTTCTATATTCCTCCTTTAGACTTTACCGACTATTTTCTGCAGTGGTTAGTGAGTAAACTAGACGAGGAAATAATAAATTATATACAGATATCAAACTGTTTATTTAGTTATTTATTTACTCAGTTATATATCAGAAATGGAAAACAGGCATAAGGCTCTCAAATTCATTATTCGTTTTTTATATTCCTCCTTTAGACTTTACCGACTATTTTCTGCAGTGGGTAGTGAGTAAACTAGACGAGGAAATAATAAATTATATCCAGATATCAAACTGAATATTTAGTTATTTATTTACTCAGTTATATATCAGCAATGGAAAACAGGCATAAGGCTCTCAAATTCATTATTCGTTTTTTATATTACTAATTTAGACTTTACCGACTATTTTCTGCAGTCATTAGGGAGTAAACAAGATGAGGAAATATTAAATTATATCCTGATCTCAAACTGTTTATTTAGTTATTTATTTACTCAGTTATATATCAATAACGGAAAACAGACATGAGACACTCAAATTCATTATTCGTTTTTTATATTCCTCCTTTAGACTTTACTGACTATTTTATGCAGTGGTTATGGAGTAAACTAGACGAGGAAATAATAAATTATACCCTGATCTCAAACTGTTTATTAATGTTATTTATTTACTTAGTTATATATTAACAATGAAAAACAGGCATAAGACACTCAAATTCATTATTCGTTTTTTATATTCCTCCTTTAGACTTTACCGACTATTTTCTGCAGTGGTTAGGGAGTAAATTAGACCAGGAAATAATAAAGTATATCCAGATATCAAACTGTTTATTTAGTTATTTATTTACTCAGTTATATATCAGCAATAGAAAACAGGCATAAGACTCTCAAATTCATTATTTGTTTTTTATATTCCTCCTTTAGACTTTACCTACTATTTTCTGCAGTGGTTGGGGAGTAAACTAGACGGGGAAATAATAAATTATATCCGGATCTCAAACTGTTTATTTAGTTATTTATTTACTCAGTTATATATCAACAATGGAAAACAGGCATAAGACTCTCAAATTCATTATTCGTTTCTTATATTCCTCCTTTAGACTTTACCGACTATTTTCTGCAGTGGTTAGGAAGTAAACTAGACGAGGAAATAATAAATTATATCCTGATCTCAAACTGTTTATTTAGTTATTTATTTACTTAGTTAAATATCAACAATAGAAAACAGGCATTTGACACTCAAATTCATTATTCGTTTTTCATATTCCTCCTTTAGACTTTACCGACTATTTTCTGCAGTGGTTAGGGAGTAAAGTAGACGAGCAAATAATAAATTATATCCTGATCTCAAACTGTTTATTTAGTTATTTATTTACTCAGTTATATATCAATAACGGAAAACAGACATAAGACACTCAAATTCATTATTCCTTTTTTATATTCCTCCTTTAGACTTTACCAACTATTTTCTGCAGTGGTTAGGGAGTAAACTAGACGAGGAAATAATAAAGTATATCCAGATATCAAACTGTTTATTTAGTTATTTATTTACTCAGTTATATATCAGAAATAGAAAACAGGCATAAGACTCTCAAATTCATTATTTGTTTTTATATTCCTCCTTTAGACTTTACCGACTATTTTCTGCAGTGGTTAGGGAGTAAACTAGACGGGGAAATAATAAATTATATCCTGATCTCAAACTGTTTATTTAGTTATTTATTTACTCAGTTATATATTAACAATGGAAAACAGGCATAAGACACTCAAATTCATTATTCCTTTTTTATATTCCTCCTTTAGACTTTACTGACTATTTTCTGCAGTGGTTTGGGAGTAAACTAGACGAGGAAATAATAAAATATATCCAGATATCAAACTGTTTATTTAGTTATTTATTTAATCAGTTATATATCAGCAATGGAAAACAGGCATAAGACTCTCAAATTCATTATTCGTTTTTTATATTCCTCCTATAGACTTTACCGACTATTTTCTGCAGTGGTTAGGGAGTAAAGTAGACGAGGAAATAATAAATTATATCCTGATCTCAAACTGTTTATTTAGTTATTTATTTACTCAGTTATATATCAACAACGGAAAACAGACATAAGACACTCAAATTCATTATTCGTTTTTTATATTCCTCCTTTAGACTTTACCGACTATTTTCTGCAGTGGTTAGGGAGTAAACTAGACGAGGAAATAATAAATTATATCCTGCTCTCAAACTGTTTATTTAGTCATATATTTACTTAGTTATATATCAACAATGGAAAACAGGCATAAGACACTCAAATTCATTATTCGTTTTTCATATTACTCCTTTAGACTTTACCGACTATTTTCTGCAGTGGTTAGGGAGTAAATTAGACGAGGAAATAATAAATTATATCCTGATCTCAAACTGTTTATTTAGTTATTTATTTACTTAGTTAAATATCAACAATAGAAAACAGGCATTTGACACTCAAATTCATTATTCGTTTTTCATATTCCTCCTTTAGACTTTACCGACTATTTTCTGCAGTGGTTAGGGAGTAAAGTAGACGAGCAAATAATAAATTATATCCTGATCTCAAACTGTTTATTTAGTTATTTATTTACTCAGTTATATATCAATAACGGAAAACAGACATAAGACACTCAAATTCATTATTCCTTTTTTATATTCCTCCTTTAGACTTTACCGACTATTTTCTGCAGTGGTTAGGGAGTAAACTAGATGAGGAAAAAATAAATTATATCCTGCTCTCAAACTGTTTATTTAGTCATTTATTTACTTAGTTTTATATCAACAATGGAAAACAGGCGTAAGACACTCAAATTAATTATTTGTTTTTTATATTCCTCCTTTAGACTTTACCGACTATTTTCTGCAGTGGTTAGGAAATAAAGTAGACGACGAAATAATAAATTATATCCTGATCTCAAACTGTTTATTTAGTTATTTATTTACTCAGTTATATATCAATAACGGAAAACAGACATAAGACACTCAAATTCATTATTCGTTTTTTATATTCCTCCTTTAGACTTTACCGACTATTTTCTGCAGTGGTTAGGGAGTAAACTAGACGAGGAAATAATAAATTATATCCTGATCTCAAACTGTTTATTTAGTTATTTATTTACTCAGTTAAATATCAACAATAGAAAACAGGCATTTGAAACTCAAATTCATTATTCGTTTTTCATATTCCTCCTTTAGACTTTACCGACTATTTTCTGCAGTGGTTAGGGAGTAAAGTAGACGAGGAAATAATAAATTATATCCTGATCTCAAACTGTTTATTTAGTTATTTATTTACTCAGTTATATATCAATAACGGAAAACAGACATAAGACACTCAAATTCATTATTCCTTTTTTATATTTCTCCTTTAGACTTTACCGACTATTTTCTGCAGTGGTTAGGGAGTAAACTAGACGAGGAAATAATAAATTATATCCTGCTCTCAAACTGTTTATTTAGTCATTTATTTACTTAGTTATATATCAACAATGGAAAACAGGCATAAGACACTCAAATTCATTATTCGTTTTTCATATTACTCCTTTAGACTTTACCGACTATTTTCTACAGTGGTTAGGGAGTAAACTAGACGAGGAAATAATAAATTATATCCTGATCTCAAACTGTTTATTTAGTTATTTATTTACTCAGTTATATATCAATAACGGAAAATAGACATGAGACACTCAAATTCATTATTTTGTTTTTTATATTCCTCCTTTAGACTTTACCGACTATTTTCTGCAGTGGTTAGGGAGTAAACTAGACGAGGAAATAATAAATTATGGCCTGATCTCAAACTGTTTATTTAGTTATTTATTTACTCATTTATATATCAACAATGGAAAACAGGCATAAGGCTCTCAAATTCATTATTCGTTTTTTATATTCCTCCTTTAGACTTTACCGACTATTTTCTGCAGTGGTTAGGGAGTAAAGTAGACGAGGAAATAATAAATTATATCCTGATCTCAAACTGTTTATTTAGTTATTTATTTACTCAGTTATATATCAATAACGGAAAACAGACATAAGACACTCAAATTCATTATTCGTTTTTTATATTCCTCCTTTAGACTTTACCGACAATTTTCTGCAGTGGTTAGTGAGTAAACTAGACGAGGAAATAATAAATTATATCCTGCTCTCAAACTGTTTATTTAGTCATTTATTTACTTAGTTATATATCAGTAACGGAAAACAGACATAAAACACTCAAATTCATTATTCGTTTTTTATATTCCTCCTTTAGACTATACCGACTATTTTCTGCAGTGGTTAAGGAGTAAACTAGACGAGGAAATAATAAATAATATCCTGCTCTCAAACTGTTTATTTAGTCATTTATTTACTAAGTTATATATCAACAATGGAAAACAGGCATAAGACACTCAAATTCATTATTCGTTTTTCATATTCCTCCTTTAGACTTTACCGACTATTTTCTGCAGTGGTTAGGGAGTAAAGTAGACGAGGAAATAATAAATTATATCCTGATCTCAAACTGTTTATTTAGTTATTTATTTACTCAGTTATATATCAATAACTTAAAAAAGACATAAGACACTCAAATTCATTATTCGTTTTTTATATTCCTCCTTTAGACTTTACCGACTATTTTCTGCAGTGGCTAGGGAGTAAACTAGACGAGGAAATAATAAATTATATCCTGCTCTCAAACTGTTTATTTAGTAATTTATTTACTTAGTTATATATCAACAATGGAAAACAGGCATAAGACACTCAAATTCATTATTCGTTTTCTATATTCCTCCTTTAGACTTTACCGACTATTTTCTGCAGTGGTTAGTGAGTAAACTAGACGAGGAAATAATAAATTATATACAGATATCAAACTGTTTATTTAGTTATTTATTTACTCAGTTATATATCAGAAATGGAAAACAGGCATAAGGCTCTCAAATTCATTATTCGTTTTTTATATTCCTCCTTTAGACTTTACCGACTATTTTCTGCAGTGGTTAGGGAGTAAAGTAGACGAGGAAATAATAAATTATATCCTGATCTCAAACTGTTTATTTAGTTATTTATTTACTCAGTTATATATCAACAACGGAAAACAGACATAAGACACTCAAATTCATAATTCGTTTTTTATATTCCTCCTTTAGACTTTACCGACTATTTTCTGCAGTGGTTAGGGAGTAAACTAGACGAGGAAATAATAAATTATATCCTGCTCTCAAACTGTTTATTAAGTCATTTATTTACTTAGTTATATATCAACAATGGAAAACAGGCATAAGACACTCAAATTCTTTATTCGTTTTTTATATTCCTCCTTTAGACTTTACCGACTATTTTCTGCAGTGGGTAGTGAGTAAACTAGACGAGGAAATAATAAATTATATCCAGATATCAAACTGAATATTTAGTTATTTATTTACTCAGTTATATATCAGCAATGGAAAACAGGCATAAGGCTCTCAAATTCATTATTCGTTTTTTATATTACTAATTTAGACTTTACCGACTATTTTCTGCAGTCATTAGGGAGTAAACAAGATGAGGAAATATTAAATTATATCCTGATCTCAAACTGTTTATTTAGTTATTTATTTACTCAGTTATATATCAATAACGGAAAACAGACATAAGACACTCAAATTCATTATTCGTTTTTTATATTCCTCCTTTAGACTTTACCGACTATTTTATGCAGTGGTTATGGAGTAAACTAGACGAGGAAATAATAAATTATACCCTGATCTCAAACTGTTTATTAATGTTATTTATTTACTTAGTTATATATTAACAATGGAAAACAGGCATAAGACACTCAAATTCATTATTCGTTTTTTATATTCCTCCTTTAGACTTTACCGACTATTTTCTGCAGTGGTTAGGGAGTAAATTAGACCAGGAAATAATAAAGTATATCCAGATATCAAACTGTTTATTTAGTTATTTATTTACTCAGTTATATATCAGCAATAGAAAACAGGCACAAGACTCTCAAATTCATTATTTGTTTTTTATATTCCTCCTTTAGACTTTACCGACTATTTTCTGCAGTGGTTGGGCAGTAAACTAGACGGGGAAATAATAAATTATATCCGGATCTCAAACTGTTTATTTAGTTATTTATTTACTCAGTTATATATCAACAATTGAAAACAGGCATAAGACACTCAAATTCATTATTCCTTTTTTATATTCCTCCTTTATACTTTACCGACTATTTTCTGCAGTGGTTAGGGAGTAAACTAGACGAGGAAATCATAAAATATATCCTGATGTCAAACTGTTTATTTAGTTACTTATTTACATAGTTATATATATGCAATGGAAAACAGGCATAAGACACTCAAATTCATTATTCGTTTTTTATATTCCTCCTTTAGACTTTACCGACTATTTTCTGAAGTGGTTAGGGAGTAAATTAGACGAGGAAATATTAAATTGTATCCAGATATCAAACGGTTTATTTAGTTATTTATTTACTTAGTTATATATCAGCAATGGAAAACAGGCATAAGACTCTCAAATTCATTATTCGTTTTTTATATTCCTCCTTTAGACTTTACCGACTATTTTCTGCAGTGGTTAGGGAGTAAACTAGACGAGGAAATAATAAATTTTATCCTGATCTCAAACTGTTTATTTAGTTATTTATTTACTCAGTTATATATCAACAACGGAAAACAGACATAACACACTCAAATTCATTATTCGTTTTTTATATTCTTCCTTTAGACATTACCGACTATTTTATGCAGTGGTTAGGGAGTAAACTAGACGAGGAAATAATAAATTATATCCTGATCTCAAACTGTTTATTTAGTTATTTATTTACTCAGTTATATATCTATAACGGAAAACAGACATAAGACACTCAAATTTATTATTCGTTTTTTATATTCCTCCTTTAGACTTTACCGACTATTTTCTGCAGTGGTTATTGAGTAAACTAGACGAGGAAATAATAAATTATATCCAGATATGAAACTGTTTATTTAGGGATTTATTTACTCAGTTATATATCAGCAATGGGAAACAGGCATAAGACACTCAAATTCATTATTCGTTTTTTATATTCCTCCTTTAGACTTTACCCACTATTTTCTGCAGTGGTTAGGGAGTAAACTAGACGAGGGAAAAATAAATTATATCCTGATCTCAAACTGTTTATTTAGTTATTTATTTACTCAGTTATATATCAACAATGAAAAACAGGCGTAAGACACTCAAATTCATTATTTGTTTTTTATATTCCTCCTTTAGACTTTACCGACTTTTTTCTGCAGTGGTTAAGGTACAAAGTAGACGACGAAATAATAATTTATATCCTGATCTCAAACTGTTTATTTAGTTATTTATTTACTCAGTTATATATCAATAACGGAAAACAGACATAAAACACTCAAATTCATTATTTGTTTTTTATATTCCTCCTTTAGACTTTACCGACAATTTTCTGCAGTGGTTAGTGAGTAAACTAGACGAGGAAATAATAAATTATATCCAGATATCAAACTGTTTATTTAGTTATTTATTTACTCAGTTATATATCAGCAATAGAAAACAGGCATAAGGCTCTCAAATTCATTATTCGTTTTTTATATTCCTCCTTGAGATTTTACGGACTATTTTCTGCAGTTATTAGGGAGTGAACAAGACGAGGAAATAATGAATTACGTCCTGATCTCAAACTGTTTATTTAGTTATTTATTTACTAAGTTATATATCAACAATGGAAAACAGGCATAAGACTCTCAAATTAATTATTCGTTTTTGATATTCCTCCTTTAGACTTTACCGACTATTTTCTGCAGTGGTTAGGGAGTAAACTAGACGAGGAAATAATAAATTATATCCTGATATCAAACTGTTTATTTAGTTATTTATTTACTCAGTTATATATTAGCAATGGAAAACAGGCATAAGACACTCAAATTCATTATTCGTTTTTAATATTCCTCCTTTAGACTTTACCGACTATTTTCTGCAGTGGTTAGGGAGTAAACTAGACGAGAAAATAATAAATTATATCCTGCTCTCAAACTGTTTATTTAGTCATTTATTTACTTAGTTATATATCAACAATGGAAAACAGGCATAAGACACTCAAATTCTTTATTCGTTTTTTATATTCCTCCTTTAGACTTTACCGACTATTTTCTGCAGTGGTTAGTGAGTAAACTAGACGAGGAAATAATAAATTATATCCAGATATCAAACTGTTTATTTAGTTATTTATTTACTCAGTTATATATCAGCAATGGAAAACAGGCATAAGGCTCTCAAATTCATTATTCGTTTTTTATATTACTCCTTTAGACTTTACCGACTATTTTCTGCAGTTATTAGGGAGTAAACAAGACGAGGAAATAATAAATTATATCCTGATCTCAAACTGTTTATTAAGTTATTTATTTACTCAGTCATATATCAATAACGGAAAACAGACATAAGCCACTCAAATTCATTATTCGTTTTTTATATTCCTCCTTTAGACTTTACCGACTATTTTATGCAGTGGTTATGGAGTAAACTAGACGAGGAAATAATAAATTATATCCTGATCTCAAAATGTTTATTTAGTTATTTATTTACTGAGTTATATATTAACAATGGAAAACAGGCATAAGACACTCAAATTCATTATTCGTTTTTTATATTCCTCCTTTGGACTTTACCGACTATTTTCTGCAGTGGTTAGGGAGTAAACTAGACGAAGAAATAATAAATTATGTCCTGATCTCAAACTGTTTATTTAGTTATTTATTTACTCAGTTATATATCAATAACGGAAAACAAACATAAGACACTCAAATTCATTATTCGTTTTTTATATTCCTCCTTTAGACTTTACCGACTATTTTCTGCAGTGGTTAGGGAGTAAACTAGACGAGGAAATAATAAATTATATCCAGATATCAAACTGAATATTTAGTTATTTATTTACTCAGTTATATATCAGCAATGGAAAACAGGCATAAGGCTCTCAAATTCATTATTCGTTTTTTATATTACTAATTTAGACTTTACCGACTATTTTCTGCAGTTATTAGGGAGTAAACAAGATGAGGAAATATTAAATTATATCCTGATCTCAAACTGTTTATTTAGTTATTTATTTACTCAGTTATATATCAATAACGGAAAACAGACATAAGACACTCAAATTCATTATTCGTTTTTTATATTCCTCCTTTAGACTTTACCGACTATTTTATGCAGTGGTTATGGAGTAAACTAGACGAGGAAATAATAAATTATATCCTGATCTTAAACTGTTTATTTAGTTATTTATTTACTCAGTTATATATCAACAATGAAAAACAGGCGTAAGACACTCAAATTCATTATTTGTTTTTTATATTCCTCCTTTAGACTTTACCGACTTTTTTCTGCAGTGGTTAAGGAACAAAGTAGACGACGAAATAATAATTTATATCCTGATCTCAAACTGTTTATTTAGTTATTTATTTACTCAGTTATATATCAATAACGGAAAACAGACATAAAACACTCAAATTCATTATTTGTTTTTTATATTCCTCCTTTAGACTTTACCGACAATTTTCTGCAGTGGTTAGTGAGTAAACTAGACGAGGAAATAATAAATTATATCCAGATATCAAACTGTTTATTTAGTTATTTATTTACTCAGTTATATATCAGCAATAGAAAACAGGCATAAGGCTCTCAAATTCATTATTCGTTTTTTATATTCCTCCTTGAGATTTTACGGACTATTTTCTGCAGTTATTAGGGAGTGAACAAGACGAGGAAATAATAAATTATATCCAGATATCAAACTGTTTATTTAGTTATTTATTTACTCAGTTATATATCAGCAATGGAAAACAGGCATAAGACTCTCAAATTCATTATTCGTTTCTTATATTCCTCCTTTAGACTTTACCGACTATTTTCTGCAGTGGTTAGGGAGTAAATTAGACGAGGAAATAATAAATTATATCCTGCTCTCAAACTGTTTATTTAGTCATTTATTTTGTTAGTTATATATCAACAATGGAAAACAGGCATAAGACACTCAAATTCATTATTCGTTTTTTATATTCCTCCTTTAGACTTTACCGACTATTTTCTGCAGTAGTTAGTGAGTAAACTAGACGAGGAAATAATGAATTACGTCCTGATCTCAAACTGTTTATTTAGTTATTTATTTACTAAGTTATATATCAACAATGGAAAACAGGCATAAGACTCTCAAATTAATTATTCGTTTTTGATATTCCTCCTTTAGACTTTACCGACTATTTTCTGCAGTGGTTAGGGAGTAAACTAGACGAGGAAATAATAAATTATATCCTGATATCAAACTGTTTATTTAGTTATTTATTTACTCAGTTATATATTAGCAATGGAAAACAGGCATAAGACACTCAAATTCATTATTCGTTTTTTATATTCCTCCTTTAGACTTTACCGACTATTTTCTGCAGTGGTTAGGGAGTAAACTAGACGAGAAAATAATAAATTATATCCTGCTCTCAAACTGTTTATTTAGTCATTTATTTACTTAGTTATATATCAACAATGGAAAACAGGCATAAGACACTCAAATTCTTTATTCGTTTTTTATATTCCTCCTTTAGACTTTACCGACTATTTTCTGCAGTGGTTAGTGAGTAAACTAGACGAGGAAATAATAAATTATATCCAGATATCAAACTGTTTATTTAGTTATTTATTTACTCAGTTATATATCAGCAATGGAAAACAGGCATAAGGCTCTCAAATTCATTATTCGTTTTTTATATTACTCCTTTAGACTTTACCGACTATTTTCTGCAGTTATTAGGGAGTAAACAAGACGAGGAAATAATAAATTATATCCTGATCTCAAACTGTTTATTAAGTTATTTATTTACTCAGTCATATATCAATAACGGAAAACAGACATAAGCCACTCAAATTCATTATTCGTTTTTTATATTCCTCCTTTAGACTTTACCGACTATTTTATGCAGTGGTTATGGAGTAAACTAGACGAGGAAATAATAAATTATATCCTGATCTCAAAATGTTTATTTAGTTATTTATTTACTGAGTTATATATTAACAATGGAAAACAGGCATAAGACACTCAAATTCATTATTCGTTTTTTATATTCCTCCTTTGGACTTTACCGACTATTTTCTGCAGTGGTTAGGGAGTAAACTAGACGAAGAAATAATAAATTATGTCCTGATCTCAAACTGTTTATTTAGTTATTTATTTACTCAGTTATATATCAATAACGGAAAACAAACATAAGACACTCAAATTCATTATTCGTTTTTTATATTCCTCCTTTAGACTTTACCGACTATTTTCTGCAGTGGTTAGGGAGTAAACTAGACGAGGAAATAATAAATTATATCCAGATATCAAACTGAATATTTAGTTATTTATTTACTCAGTTATATATCAGCAATGGAAAACAGGCATAAGGCTCTCAAATTCATTATTCGTTTTTTATATTACTAATTTAGACTTTACCGACTATTTTCTGCAGTTATTAGGGAGTAAACAAGATGAGGAAATATTAAATTATATCCTGATCTCAAACTGTTTATTTAGTTATTTATTTACTCAGTTATATATCAATAACGGAAAACAGACATAAGACACTCAAATTCATTATTCGTTTTTTATATTCCTCCTTTAGACTTTACCGACTATTTTATGCAGTGGTTATGGAGTAAACTAGACGAGGAAATAATAAATTATATCCTGATCTCAAACTGTTTATTTAGTTATTTATTTACTCAGTTATATATCAACAATGGAAAACAGGCATAAGACACTCAAATTCATTATTCGTTTTTTATATTCCTCCTTTAGACTTTACCGACTATTTTCTGCAGTGGTTAGGGAGTAAATTAGACCAGGAAATAATAAAGTATATCCAGATATCAAACTGTTTATTTAGTTATTTATTTACTCAGTTATATATCAGCAATAGAAAACAGGCATAAGACTCTCAAATTCATTATTTGTTTTTTATATTCCTCCTTTAGACTTTACCGACTATTTTCTGCAGTGGTTGGGGAGTAAACTAGACGGGGAAATAATAAATTATATCCGGATCTCAAACTGTTTATTTAGTTATTTATTTACTCAGTTATATATCAACAATTGAAAACAGGCATAAGACACTCAAATTCATTATTCCTTTTTTATATTCCTACTTAAACTTTACCGACTATTTTCTGCAGTGGTTAGGGAGTAAACTAGACGAGGAAATAATAAAATATATCCTGATGTCAAACTGTTTATTTAGTTACTTATTTACATAGTTATATATATGCAATGGAAAACAGGCATAAGACACTCAAATTCATTATTCGTTTTTTATATTCCTCCTTTAGACTTTACCGACTATTTTCTGCAGTGGTTAGGGAGTAAATTAGACGAGGAAATATTAAATTGTATCCAGATATCAAACGGTTTATTTAGTTATTTATTTACTTAGTTATATATCAGCAATGGAAAACAGGCATAAGATTCTCAAATTCATTATTCGTTTTTTAAATTCCTCCTTTAGACTTTACCGACTATTTTCTGCAGTGGTTAGGGAGTAAACTAGACGAGGAAATAATAAATTTTATCCTGATCTCAAACTGTTTATTTAGTTATTTATTTACTCAGTTATATATCAACAACGGAAAACAGACATAACACACTCAAATCCATTATTCGTTTTTTATATTCTTCCTTTAGACTTTACCGACTATTTTATGCAGTGGTTAGGGAGTAAACTAGACGAGGAAATAATAAATTATATCCTGATCTCAAACTGTTTATTTAGTTATTTATTTACTCAGTTATATATCAATAACGGAAAACAGACATAAGACACTCAAATTCATTATTCGTTTTTTATATTCCTCCTTTAGACTTTACCGACTATTTTCTGCAGTGGTATGGGAGTAAAGTAGACGAGGAAATAATAAATTATATCCTGCTCTTAAACTGTTTATTTAGTCATTTATTTACTTAGTTATATATCAACAATTGAAAACAAGCATAAGACACTCAAATTCATTATTCGTTTTTCATATTCCTCCTTTAGACTTTACCGACTATTTTCTGCAGTGGTTATGGAGTAAACTAGACGAGGAAATAATAAATTATATCCTGATCTCAAAATGTTTATTTAGTTATTTATTTACTGAGTTATATATTAACAATGGAAAACAGGCATAAGACACTCAAATTCATTATTCGTTTTTTATATTCCTCCTTTGGACTTTACCGACTATTTTCTGCAGTGGTTAGGGAGTAAACTAGACGAAGAAATAATAAATTATGTCCTGATCTCAAACTGTTTATTTAGTTATTTATTTACTCAGTTATATATCAATAACGGAAAACAAACATAAGACACTCAAATTCATTATTCGTTTTTTATATTCCTCCTTTAGACTTTACCGACTATTTTCTGCAGTGGTTAGGGAGTAAACTAGACGAGGAAATAATAAATTATATCCAGATATCAAACTGAATATTTAGTTATTTATTTACTCAGTTATATATCAGCAATGGAAAACAGGCATAAGGCTCTCAAATTCATTATTCGTTTTTTATATTACTAATTTAGACTTTACCGACTATTTTCTGCAGTTATTAGGGAGTAAACAAGATGAGGAAATATTAAATTATATCCTGATCTCAAACTGTTTATTTAGTTATTTATTTACTCAGTTATATATCAATAACGGAAAACAGACATAAGACACTCAAATTCATTATTCGTTTTTTATATTCCTCCTTTAGACTTTACCGACTATTTTATGCAGTGGTTATGGAGTAAACTAGACGAGGAAATAATAAATTATATCCTGATCTCAAACTGTTTATTTAGTTATTTATTTACTCAGTTATATATCAACAATGGAAAACAGGCATAAGACACTCAAATTCATTATTCGTTTTTTATATTCCTCCTTTAGACTTTACCGACTATTTTCTGCAGTGGTTAGGGAGTAAATTAGACCAGGAAATAATAAAGTATATCCAGATATCAAACTGTTTATTTAGTTATTTATTTACTCAGTTATATATCAGCAATAGAAAACAGGCATAAGACTCTCAAATTCATTATTTGTTTTTTATATTCCTCCTTTAGACTTTACCGACTATTTTCTGCAGTGGTTGGGGAGTAAACTAGACGGGGAAATAATAAATTATATCCGGATCTCAAACTGTTTATTTAGTTATTTATTTACTCAGTTATATATCAACAATTGAAAACAGGCATAAGACACTCAAATTCATTATTCCTTTTTTATATTCCTACTTAAACTTTACCGACTATTTTCTGCAGTGGTTAGGGAGTAAACTAGACGAGGAAATAATAAAATATATCCTGATGTCAAACTGTTTATTTAGTTACTTATTTACATAGTTATATATATGCAATGGAAAACAGGCATAAGACACTCAAATTCATTATTCGTTTTTTATATTCCTCCTTTAGACTTTACCGACTATTTTCTGCAGTGGTTAGGGAGTAAATTAGACGAGGAAATATTAAATTGTATCCAGATATCAAACGGTTTATTTAGTTATTTATTTACTTAGTTATATATCAGCAATGGAAAACAGGCATAAGATTCTCAAATTCATTATTCGTTTTTTAAATTCCTCCTTTAGACTTTACCGACTATTTTCTGCAGTGGTTAGGGAGTAAACTAGACGAGGAAATAATAAATTTTATCCTGATCTCAAACTGTTTATTTAGTTATTTATTTACTCAGTTATATATCAACAACGGAAAACAGACATAACACACTCAAATCCATTATTCGTTTTTTATATTCTTCCTTTAGACTTTACCGACTATTTTATGCAGTGGTTAGGGAGTAAACTAGACGAGGAAATAATAAATTATATCCTGATCTCAAACTGTTTATTTAGTTATTTATTTACTCAGTTATATATCAATAACGGAAAACAGACATAAGACACTCAAATTCATTATTCGTTTTTTATATTCCTCCTTTAGACTTTACCGACTATTTTCTGCAGTGGTATGGGAGTAAAGTAGACGAGGAAATAATAAATTATATCCTGCTCTTAAACTGTTTATTTAGTCATTTATTTACTTAGTTATATATCAACAATTGAAAACAAGCATAAGACACTCAAATTCATTATTCGTTTTTCATATTCCTCCTTTAGACTTTACCGACTATTTTCTGCAGTGGTTAGGGAGTAAACTAGACGAGGAAATAATAAATTATATCCAGATATCAAACTGTTTATTTAGGGATTTATTTACTCAGTTATATATCAGCACTGGAAAACAGGCATAAGACACTCAAATTCATTATTCGTTTTTAATATTCCTCCTTTAGACTTTACCCACTATTTTCTGCAGTGGTTAGGGAGTAAACTAGACGAGGGAAAAATAAATTATATCCTGATCTCAAACTGTTTATTTAGTTATTTATTTACTCAGTTATATATCAACAATGGAAAACAGGCATAAGACTCTCAAATTCATTATTCGTTTCTTATATTCCTCCTTTAGACTTTACCGAC
This sequence comes from Druceiella hillmani, assembly GCA_039881145.1. Lineage (NCBI taxonomy): Eukaryota > Metazoa > Arthropoda > Insecta > Lepidoptera > Hepialidae > Druceiella > Druceiella hillmani. The sequence continues at coordinate 38,849,616 of JAYKKI010000010.1, forward strand.
TATTTTCTGCAGTGGTTAGGAAGTAAACTAGACGAGGAAATAATAAATTATATCCTGCTCTCAAACTGTTTATTTAGTCATTTATTTTGTTAGTTATATATCAACAATGGAAAACAGGCATAAGACACTCAAATTCATTATTCGTTTTTTATATTCCTCCTTTAGACTTTACCGACTATTTTCTGCAGTAATTAGTGAGTAAACTAGACGAGGAAATAATGAATTACGTCCTAATCTCAAACTGTTTATTTAGTTATTTATTTACTGAGTTATATATTAACAATGGAAAACAGGCATAAGACACTCAAATTCATTATTCGTTTTTTATATTCCTCCTTTAGACTTTACCGACTATTTTCTGCAGTGGTTAGGGAGTAAACTAGACGAGGAAATAATAAAGTATATCCAGATATCAAACTGCTTATTTAGTTATTTATTTACTCAGTTATATATCAGCAATAGAAAACAGGCATAAGACTCTCAAATTCATTATTTGTTTTTTATATTCCTCCTTTAGACTTTACCGACTATTTTCTGCAGTGGTTAGGGAGTAAACTAGACGGGGAAATAATAAATTGTATCCTGATCTCAAACTGTTTATTTAGTTATTTATTTACTTAGTTATATATCAACAATGGAAAACATTCATAAGGCACTCAAATTCATTATTCCTTTTTTATATTCCTCCTTTAGACTTTACTGACTATTTTCTGCAGTGGTTAGGGAGTAAACTAGACGAGGAAATAATGAAATATATCCAGATATCAAACTGTTTATTTAGTTATTTATTTACTCAGTTATATATCAGCAATAGAAAACAGGCATAAGACTCTCAAATTCATTATTTGTTTTTTATATTCCTCCTTTAGACTTTACCGACTATTTTCTGCAGTGGTTAGGGAGTAAACTAGACGGGGAAATAATAAATTACATCCTGATCTCAAACTGTTTATTTAGTTATTTATTTACTCAGTTATATATTAACAATGGAAAACAGGCATAAGACACTCAAATTCATTATTCCTTTTTTATATTCCTCCTTTAGACTTTACTGACTATTTTCTGCAGTGGTTAGGGAGTAAACTAGACGAGGAAATAATAAAATATATCCAGATATCAAACTGTTTATTTAGTTATTTATTTAATCAGTTATATATCAGCAATGGAAAACAGGCATAAGACTCTCAAATTCATTATTCGTTTTTTATATTCCTCCTTTAGACTTTACCGACTATTTTCTGCAGTGGTTAGGGAGTAAAGTAGACGAGGAAATAATAAATTATATCCTGATCTCAAACTGTTTATTTAGTAATTTATTTACTCAGTTATATATCAACAACGGAAAACAGACATAAGACACTCAAATTCATTATTCGTTTTTTATATTCCTCCTTTAGACTTTACCGACTATTTTCTGCAGTGGTTAGGGAGTAAACTAGACGAGGAAATAATAAATTATATCCTGCTCTCAAACTGTTTATTTAGTCATTTATTTACTTAGTTATATATCAACAATGGAAAACAGGCATAAGACACTCAAATTCATTATTCGTTTTTCATATTACTCCTTTAGACTTTACCGACTATTTTCTGCAGTGGTTAGGGAGTAAAGTAGACGAAGAAAGAATAAATTATATCCTGATCTCAAACTGTTTATTTAGTTATTTATTTACTCAGTTATATGACAATAACGGAAAACAGACATGAGGCACTCAAATTCATTATCCGTTTTTTATATTCCTCCTTTAGACTTTACCGACTATTTTATGCAGTGGTTAGAGAGTAAATTAGACGAGGAAATAATAAATTATGGCCTGATCTCAAACTGTTTATTAAGTTATTTATTTACTCAGTTATATATCAACAATGGAAAACAGGCATAAGACACTCAAATTCATTATTCGTTTTTTATATTCCTCCTTTAGACTTTACCGACTATTTTCTGCAGTGGTTAGGGAGTAAACTAGACAAGGTAATAATAAATTATATCCAGATATCAAACTGTCTATTTAGTTATTTATTTACTCAGTTATATATCAGCAATGGAAAACAGGCATAAGACACTCAAATTCATTATTCGCTTTTGATATTCCTCCTTTAGACTTTACCGACTATTTTCTGCAGTGGTTAGGGAGTAAACTAGACGAGGGAAAAATAAATTATATCCTGATCTCAAACTGTTTATTTAGTTATTTATTTACTCAGTTATATATCAACAATGGAAAACAGGCATAAGACACTCAAATTCATTATTCGTTTTTCATATTACTCCTTTAGACTTTACCGACTATTTTCTGCAGTGGTTAGGGAGTAAACTAGACGAGGAAATAATAAATTATATCCTGATCTCAAACTGTTTATTTAGTTACTTATTTACTCAGTTTTATATCAATAACGGAAAACAGACATGAGACACTCAAACTCATTATTCGTTTTTTATATTCCTCCTTTAGACTTTACCGACTATTTTCTGCAGTGGTTAGGGAGTAAACTAGACGAGGAAATAACAAATTATGGCCTGATCTCAAACTGTTTATTTAGTTATTTATTTACTCAGTTATATATAAACAATGGAAAACAGGCATAAGACACTCAAATTCATTATTCGTTTTTTATATTCCTCCTTTGGACTTTACCGACTATTTTCTGCAGTGGTTAGGGAGTAAACTAGACGAGGAAATAATAAATTATATCCTGATCTCAAACTTTTTATTTAGTTATTTATTTACTCAGTTATATATCAATAACGGAAAACAAACATAAGACACTCAAATTCATTATTCGTTTTTTATATTCCTCCTTTAGACTTTACTGACTATTTTCTGCAGTGGTTAGGGAGTAAACTAGACGAGGAAATAATAAATTATATCCTACTCTCAAACTGTTAATTAAGTCATTTATTTACTTAGTTATATATCAACAATGGAAAACAGGCATAAGACACTCAAATTCTTTATTCGTTTTTTATATTCCTCCTTTAGACTTTACCGACTATTTTCTGCAGTGGGTAGTGAGTAAACTAGACGAGGAAATAATAAATTATATCCAGATATCAAACTGAATATTTAGTTATTTATTTACTCAGTTATATATCAGCAATGGAAAACAGGCATAAGGCTCTCAAATTCATTATTCGTTTTTTATATTACTAATTTAGACTTTACCGACTATTTTCTGCAGTTATTAGGGAGTAAACAAGATGAGGAAATATTAAATTATATCCTGATCTCAAACTGTTTATTTAGTTATTTATTTACTCAGTTATATATCAATAACGGAAAACAGACATAAGACACTCAAATTCATTATTCGTTTTTTATATTCCTCCTTTAGACTTTACCGACTATTTTATGCAGTGGTTATGGAGTAAACTAGACGAGGAAATAATAAATTATACCCTGATCTCAAACTGTTTATTTAGTTATTTATTTACTTAGTTATATATTAACAATGGAAAACAGGCATAAGACACTCAAATTCATTATTCGTTTTTTATATTCCTCCTTTAGACTTTACCGACTATTTTCTGCAGTGGTTAGGGAGTTAATTAGACGAGGAAATAATAAAGTATATCCAGATATCAAACTGTTTATTTAGTTATTTATTTACTCAGTTATATATCAGCAATAGAAAACAGGCATAAGACTCTCAAATTCATTATTTGTTTTTTATATTCCTCCTTTAGACTTTACCGACTATTTTCTGCAGTGGTTGGGGAGTAAATTAGACGAGGAAATATTAAATTGTATCCAGATATCAAACGGTTTATTTAGTTATTTATTTACTTAGTTATATATCAGCAATGGAAAACAGGCATAAGACTCTCAAATTCATTATTCGTTTTTTAAATTCCTCCTTTAGACTTTACCGACTATTTTCTGCAGTGGTTAGGGAGTAAACTAGACGAGGAAATAATAAATTTTATCCTGATCTCAAACTGTTTATTTAGTTATTTATTTACTCAGTTATATATCAACAACGGATAACAGACATAACACACTCAAATTCATTATTCGTTTTTTATATTCTTCCTTTAGACTTTACCGACTATTTTATGCAGTGGTTAGGGAGTAAACTAGACGAGGAAATAATAAATTATATCCTGATCTCAAACTGTTTATTGAGTTATTTATTTACTCAGTTATATATCAATAACGGAAAACAGACATAAGACACTCAAATTCATTATTCGTTTTTTATATTCCTCCTTTAGACTTTACCCACTATTTTCTGCAGTGGTTAGGGAGTAAACTAGACGAGGAAATAATAAATTATATCCAGATATCAAACTGTTTATTTAGGGATTTATTTACTCAGTTATATATCAGCAATGGAAAACAGGCATAAGACACTCAAATTCATTATTCGTTTTTTATATTCCTCCTTTAGACTTTACCCACTATTTTCTGCAGTGGTTAGGGAGTAAACTAGATGAGGGAAAAATAAATTATATCCTGATCTCAAACTGTTTATTTAGTTATTTATTTACTCAGTTATATATCAACAATGGAATACAGGCGTAAGACACTCAAATTCATTATTTGTTTTTTATATTCCTCCTTTAGACTTTACCGACTATTTTTTGCAGTGGTTAGGGAATAAAGTAGACGACGAAATAATAATTTATATCCTGATCTCAAACTGTTTATTTAGTTATTTATTTACTCAGTTATATATCAATAACGGAAAACAGACATAAGACACTCAAATTCATTATTCGTTTTTTATATTCCTCCTTTAGACTTTACCGACAATTTTCTGCAGTGGTTAGTGAGTAAACTAGAAGAGGAAATAATAAATTATATCCAGATATCAAACTGTTTATTTAGTTATTTATTTACTCAGTTATATATCAGCAATAGAAAACAGGCATAAGGCTCTCAAATTCATTATTCGTTTTTTATATTCCTCCTTCAGATTTTACGGACTATTTTCTGCAGTTATTAGGGAGTAAAAAAGACGAGGAAATAATAAATTATATCCAGATATCAAACTGTTTATTTAGTTATTTATTTACTCAGTTATATATCAGCAATGGAAAACAGGCATAAGACTCTCAAATTCATTATTCGTTTCTTATATTCCTCCTTTAGACTTTACCGACTATTTTCTGCAGTGGTTAGGGAGTAAACTAGACGAGGAAATAATAAATTATATCCTGCTCTCAAACTGTTTATTTAGTCATTTATTTTGTTAGTTATATATCAACAATGGAAAACAGGCATAAGACACTCAAATTCATTATTCGTTTTTTATATTCCTCCTTTAGACTTTACCGACTATTTTCTGCAGTAGTTAGTGAGTAAACTAGACGAGGAAATAATGAATTACGTCCTAATCTTAAACTGTTTATTTAGTTATTTATTTACTCAGTTATATATCAACAATAGAAAACAGGCATAAGACACTCAAATTCATTATTCGTTGTTTACATTCCTCCTTTAGACTTTACCGACTATTTTCTGAGGTGGTTAGGGAGTAAACTAGACGAGGAAATAATAAATTATGGCCTTATCTCAAACTGTTTATTTAGTTATTTATTTACTCAGTTATATATCAACAATGGAAAACAGGCATAAGACACTTAAATTCATTATTCGTTTTTTATATTCCTCCTTTAGACTTTACCGACTATTTTCTGCAGTGGTTAGGGAGTAAACTAGACGAGGAAATGATAAATTATATCCTGATCTCAAACTGTTTATTTAGTTATTTATTTACTTAGTTATATATCAACAATGGAAAACAGGCATAAGACTCTCAAATTAATTATTCGTTTTTGATATTCCTCCTTTAGACTTTACCGACTATTTTCTGCAGTGGTTAGGGAGTAAACTAGACGAGGAAATAATAAATTATATCCTGATATCAAACTGTTTATTTAGTTATTTATTTACTCAGTTATATATTAGCAATGGAAAACAGGCATAAGACACTCAAATTCATTATTCGTTTTTTATATTCCTCCTTTAGACTTTACCGACTATTTTCTGCAGTGGTTAGGGAGTAAACTAGACGAGAAAATAATAAATTATATCCTGCTCTCAAACTGTTTATTTAGTCATTTATTTACTTAGTTATATATCAACAATGGAAAACAGGCATAAGACACTCAAATTCTTTATTCGTTTTTTATATTCCTCCTTTAGACTTTACCGACTATTTTCTGCAGTGGTTAGTGAGTAAACTAGACGAGGAAATAATAAATTATATCCAGATATCAAACTGTTTATTTAGTTATTTATTTACTCAGTTATATATCAGCAATGGAAAACAGGCATAAGGCTCTCAAATTCATTATTCGTTTTTTATATTACTCCTTTAGACTTTACCGACTATTTTCTGCAGTTATTAGGGAGTAAACAAGACGAGGAAATAATAAATTATATCCTGATCTCAAACTGTTTATTTATTTATTTATTTACTCAGTCATATATCAATAACGGAAAACAGACATAAGACACTCAAATTCATTATTCGTTTTTTATATTCCTCCTTTAGACTTTACCGACTATTTTATGCAGTGGTTATGGAGTAAACTAGACGAGGAAATAATAAATTATATCCTGATCTCAAACTGTTTATTTAGTTATTTATTTACTGAATTATATATTAACAATGGAAAACAGGCATAAGACACTCAAATTCATTATTCGTTTTTTATATTCCTCCTTTAGACTTTACCGACTATTTTCTGCAGTGGTTAGGGAGTAAACTAGACGAGGAAATAATAAAGTATATCCAGATATCAAACTGTTTATTTAGTTATTTATTTACTCAGTTATATATCAGCAATAGAAAACAGGCATAAGACTCTCAAATTCATTATTTGTTTTTTATATTCCTCCTTTAGACTTTACCGACTATTTTCTGCAGTGGTTAGGGAGTAAACTAGACGGGGAAATAATAAATTGTATCCTGATCTCAAACTGTTTATTTAGTTATTTATTTACTTAGTTATATATCAACAATGGAAAACAGGCATAAGGCACTCAAATTCATTATTCCTTTTTTATATTCCTCCTTTAGACTTTACTGACTATTTTCTGCAGTGGTTAGGGAGTAAACTAGACGAGGAAATAATAAAATATATCCAGATATCAAACTGTTTATTTAGTTATTTATTTACTCAGTTATATATCAGCAATAGAAAACAGGCATAAGACTCTCAAATTCATTATTTGTTTTTTATATTCCTCCTTTAGACTTTACCGACTATTTTCTGCAGTGGTTAGGGAGTAAACTAGACGGGGAAATAATAAATTATATCCTGATCTCAAACTGTTTATTTAGTTATTTATTTACTCAGTTATATATTAACAATGGAAAACAGGCATAAGACACTCAAATTCATTATTCCTTTTTTATATTCCTCCTTTAGACTTTACTGACTATTTTTTGCAGTGGTTAGGGAGTAAACTAGAGGAGGAAATAATAAAATATATCCAGATATCAAACTGTTTATTTAGTTATTTATTTACTCAGTTATATATCAGCAATGGAAAACAGGCATAAGACTCTCAAATTCATTATTCATTTTGTATATTCCTCCTTTAGACTTTAACGACTATTTTCTGCAGTGGTTAGGGAGTAAACTAGACGAGGAAATAATAAATTATATCCAGACATCAAACGGTTTATTTAGTTATATATTTACTTAGTTATATATCAGCAATGGAAAACAGGCATAAGACTCTCAAATTCATTATTCGTTTTTTAAATTCCTCCTTTAGACTTTACCGACTATTTTCTGCAGTGGTTAGGGAGTAAACTAGACGAGGAAATAATAAATTTTATCCTGATCTCAAACTGTTTATTTAGTTATTTATTTACTCAGTTATATATCAATAACGGAAAACAGACATAAGACACTCAAATTCATTATTCGTTTTTTATATTCCTCCTTTAGACTTTACCGACTATTTTCTGCAGTGGTTAGGGAGTAAACTAGACGAGAAAATAATAAATTATATCCTGCTCTTAAACTGTTTATTTAGTCATTTATTTACTTAGTTATATATCAACAATGGAAAACAAGCATAAGACACTCAAATTCATTATTCGTTTTTCATATTCCTCCTTTAGACTTTACCGACTATTTTCTGCAGTGGTTATTGAGTAAACTAGACGAGGAAATAATAAATTATATCCAGATATCAAACTGTTTATTTAGTTATTTATTTACTCAGTTATATATCAGCAATAGAAAACAGGCATAAGGCTCTCAAATTCATTATTCGTTTTTTATATTCCTCCTTCAGATTTTACGGACTATTTTCTGCAGTTATTAGGGAGTAAACAAGACGAGGAAATAATAAATTATATCCAGATATCAAACTGTTTATTTAGTTATTTATTTACTCAGTTATATATCAGCAATGGAAAACAGGCATAAGACTCTCAAATTCATTATTCGTTTCTTATATTCCTCCTTTAGACTTTACCGACTATTTTCTGCAGTGGTTAGGGAGTAAACTAGACGAGGAAATAATAAATTATATCCTGCTCTCAAACTGTTTATTTAGTCATTTATTTTGTTAGTTATATATCAACAATGGAAAACAGGCATAAGACACTCAAATTCATTATTCGTTTTTTATATTCCTCCTTTAGACTTTACCGACTATTTTCTGCAGTAGTTAGTGAGTAAACTAGACGAGGAAATAATGAATTACGTCCTAATCTTAAACTGTTTATTTAGTTATTTATTTACTCAGTTATATATCAACAATAGAAAACAGGCATAAGACACTCAAATTCATTATTCGTTGTTTATATTCCTCCTTTAGACTTTACCGACTATTTTCTGAGGTGGTTAGGGAGTAAACTAGACGAGGAAATAATAAATTATGGCCTTATCTCAAACTGTTTATTTAGTTATTTATTTACTCAGTTATATATCAACAATGGAAAACAGGCATAAGACACTTAAATTCATTATTCGTTTTTTATATTCCTCCTTTAGACTTTACCGACTATTTTCTGCAGTGGTTAGGGAGTAAACTAGACGAGGAAATGATAAATTATATCCTGATCTCAAACTGTTTATTTAGTTATTTATTTACTTAGTTATATATCAACAATGGAAAACAGGCATAAGACTCTCAAATTAATTATTCGTTTTTGATATTCCTCCTTTAGACTTTACCGACTATTTTCTGCAGTGGTTAGGGAGTAAACTAGACGAGGAAATAATAAATTATATCCTGATATCAAACTGTTTATTTAGTTATTTATTTACTCAGTTATATATTAGCAATGGAAAACAGGCATAAGACACTCAAATTCATTATTCGTTTTTTATATTCCTCCTTTAGACTTTACCGACTATTTTCTGCAGTGGTTAGGGAGTAAACTAGACGAGAAAATAATAAATTATATCCTGCTCTCAAACTGTTTATTTAGTCATTTATTTACTTAGTTATATATCAACAATGGAAAACAGGCATAAGACACTCAAATTCTTTATTCGTTTTTTATATTCCTCCGTTAGACTTTACCGACTATTTTCTGCAGTGGTTAGTGAGTAAACTAGACGAGGAAATAATAAATTATATCCAGATATCAAACTGTTTATTTAGTTATTTATTTACTCAGTTATATATCAGCAATGGAAAACAGGCATAAGGCTCTCAAATTCATTATTCGTTTTTTATATTACTCCTTTAGACTTTACCGACTATTTTCTGCAGTTATTAGGGAGTAAACAAGACGAGGAAATAATAAATTATATCCTGATCTCAAACTGTTTATTTAGTTATTTATTTACTCAGTCATATATCAATAACGGAAAACAGACATAAGACACTCAAATTCATTATTCGTTTTTTATATTCCTCCTTTAGACTTTACCGACTATTTTATGCAGTGGTTATGGAGTAAACTAGACGAGGAAATAATAAATTATATCCTGATCTCAAACTGTTTATTTAGTTATTTATTTACTGAATTATATATTAACAATGGAAAACAGGCATAAGACACTCAAATTCATTATTCGTTTTTTATATTCCTCCTTTAGACTTTACCGACTATTTTCTGCAGTGGTTAGGGAGTAAACTAGACGAGGAAATAATAAAGTATATCCAGATATCAAACTGTTTATTTAGTTATTTATTTACTCAGTTATATATCAGCAATAGAAAACAGGCATAAGACTCTCAAATTCATTATTTGTTTTTTATATTCCTCCTTTAGACTTTACCGACTATTTTCTGCAGTGGTTAGGGAGTAAACTAGACGGGGAAATAATAAATTGTATCCTGATCTCAAACTGTTTATTTAGTTATTTATTTACTTAGTTATATATCAACAATGGAAAACAGGCATAAGGCACTCAAATTCATTATTCCTTTTTTATATTCCTCCTTTAGACTTTACTGACTATTTTCTGCAGTGGTTAGGGAGTAAACTAGACGAGGAAATAATAAAATATATCCAGATATCAAACTGTTTATTTAGTTATTTATTTACTCAGTTATATATCAGCAATAGAAAACAGGCATAAGACTCTCAAATTCATTATTTGTTTTTTATATTCCTCCTTTAGACTTTACCGACTATTTTCTGCAGTGGTTAGGGAGTAAACTAGACGGGGAAATAATAAATTATATCCTGATCTCAAACTGTTTATTTAGTTATTTATTTACTCAGTTATATATTAACAATGGAAAACAGGCATAAGACACTCAAATTCATTATTCCTTTTTTATATTCCTCCTTTAGACTTTACTGACTATTTTTTGCAGTGGTTAGGGAGTAAACTAGACGAGGAAATAATAAAATATATCCAGATATCAAACTGTTTATTTAGTTATTTATTTACTCAGTTATATATCAGCAATGGAAAACAGGCATAAGACTCTCAAATTCATTATTCATTTTGTATATTCCTCCTTTAGACTTTAACGACTATTTTCTGCAGTGGTTAGGGAGTAAACTAGACGAGGAAATAATAAATTATATCCAGACATCAAACGGTTTATTTAGTTATATATTTACTTAGTTATATATCAGCAATGGAAAACAGGCATAAGACTCTCAAATTCATTATTCGTTTTTTAAATTCCTCCTTTAGACTTTACCGACTATTTTCTGCAGTGGTTAGGGAGTAAACTAGACGAGGAAATAATAAATTTTATCCTGATCTCAAACTGTTTATTTAGTTATTTATTTACTCAGTTATATATCAATAACGGAAAACAGACATAAGACACTCAAATTCATTATTCGTTTTTTATATTCCTCCTTTAGACTTTACCGACTATTTTCTGCAGTGGTTAGGGAGTAAACTAGACGAGGAAATAATAAATTATATCCTGCTCTTAAACTGTTTATTTAGTCATTTATTTACTTAGTTATATATCAACAATGGAAAACAAGCATAAGACACTCAAATTCATTATTCGTTTTTCATATTCCTCCTTTAGACTTTACCGACTATTTTCTGCAGTGGTTATTGAGTAAACTAGACGAGGAAATAATAAATTATATCCAGATATCAAACTGTTTATTTAGTTATTTATTTACTCAGTTATATATCAGCAATGGAAAACAGGCATAAGACACTCAAATTCATTATTCGTTTTTTATATTCCTCCTTTAGACTTTACCGACTATTTTCTACAGTGGTTAGGGAGTAAACTAGACGAGGGAAAAATAAATTATATCCTGATCTCAAACTGTTTATTTAGTTATTTATTTACTTAGTTATATATCAACAATGGAAAACAGGCGTAAGACACTCAAATTCATTATTTGTTTTTTATATTCCTCCTTTAGACTTTACTGACTATTTTCTGCAGTGGTTAGGGAATAAAGTAGACGACGAAATAATAAATTATATCTTGATCTCAAACTGTTTATTTAGTTATTTATTTACTCAGTTGTATATCTATAACCGAAAACAGACATAAGACACTCAAATTCATTATTCGTTTTTTATATTCCTTCTTTAGACTTTACCTACTATTTTCTGCAGTGGTTAGAGAGTAAAGTAGACGAGGAAATAATAAATTATATCCTGATCTCAAACTGTTGATTTAGTTATTTATTTACTCAGTTATATATCAATAACGGAAAACAGACATAAGACACTCAAATTCATTATTCGTTTTTTATATTCCTCCTTTAGACTTTACCGACTATTTTCTGCAGTGGTTAGGGAGTAAACTAGACGAGGAAATAATAAATTATATCCTGCTCTCAAACTGTTTATTTAGTCATTTATTTACTTAGTTATATATTAACAATGGAAAACAGGCATAAGCTACTCAAATTCATTATTCGTTTTTTATATTCCTCCTTTAGACTTTACCGACTATTTTCTGCAGTGGTTAGTGAGTAAACTAGACGAGGAAATAATAAATTATATCCAGATATCAAACTGTTTATTTAGTTATTTATTTACTTAGTTATATATCAGCAATGGAAAACAGGCATAAGGCTCTCAAATTCATTATTCGTTTTTTATATTCCTCCTTTAGATTTTACCGACTATTTTCTGCAGTTATTAGGGAGTAAACAACACGAGGAAATAATAAATTATATCCAGATATCAAACTGTTTATTTAGTTATTTATTTACTCAGTTATATATCAGCAATGGAAAACAAGCATAAGACTCTCAAATTCATTATTCGTTTCTTATATTCCTCCTTTAGACTTTACCGACTATTTTCTGCAGTGGTTAGGGAGTAAACTAGACGAGGAAATAATAAATTATATCCTGCTCTCAAACTGTTTATTTAGTCATTTATTTTGTTAGTTATATATCAACAATGGAAAACAGGCATAAGACACTTAAATTCATTATTCTTTTTTTATATTCCTCCTTTAGACTTTACCGACTATTTTCTGCAGTAGTTAGTGAGTAAACTAGACGAGGAAATAATGAATTATGTCCTAATCTCAAACTATTTATTTAGTTATTTATTTACTCAGTTATATATCAACAATGGAAAACAGGCATAAGACACTCAAATTCATTATTCGTTTTTTATATTACTCCTTTAGACTTTACCGACTATTTTCTGCAGTGGTTAGGGAGTAAACTAGACGAGGGAAAAATAAATTATATCCTGATCTCAAACTGTTTATTAATTATTTATTTACTCAGTTATATATCAACAATGGAAAACAGGCATAAGATACTCAAATTAATTATTCGTTTTTTATATTCCTCCTTTAGACTTTACCGACTATTTTATGCAGTGGTTAGGGAGTAAACTAGACGAGGGAATAATAAATTCTATTATGATCTCAAACTGTTTATTTAGTTATTTATTTACTCAGTTATATATCAATAATGGAAAACATGCAAAAGACACTCAATATATTTATCATATAATTCGTTTCGGAGAGATGATTTAGCAAAAATGTCATGATTGTGTGAGCTCAGAAAAAATGAAATTTCACTCAACAATACGGGATATATGAGTTTTCTTCTTAATAGCTGGAAGAAGAATTTTATAAGCGCAACATCTCTTCTGAATTGCAAAGATTGGAAAACTAGAGCACTCGAAGTAATCTCAAATACTGATATCAGAGGAACGCATCTTGCATACATTCATTCTACAAGCTGTACTTGGCTCCGTGTATGCTCCAAATAATGAACTGGATTCTAATTAACTTTGCAGTAATGAAGTATAAATTAAGTGAATTGATAATATGGATTAAGAATTCTTTGAATTATGAAGCAGGAATCTAAGTTTTTGGAACGATTTTTTTTGATACGATGAGAAAAATCGCAAAATTTGAAGGGAAATCCAGCCTCGACAAGGTGATTTAGTAAGGATTTCTTTATCTAAACGATCAAAAGCTTCCTAGTTAACATACGCAACGTTCACTTTAAGTCCAAGGTTAAGGAAACATACAAGGTTCGTGACCCACGAATGTCTGACACAAAACTCATTTTGCTCATTACAAATTTCATCTCTGTAGCCCTAATGGATATTTCATAACTCATTATTTCATAAAGACACGGATATAAAATGATTTCACTAGAGTATGGGCGATTTATTAGTGTTGATTAAACTTAATTTTATCCATATGAAATTACTATCTTCATATGAAAAGTGTGACGTGGTTAGATTAGAGAAAAAATTTACTTTTACATTCTATTTGAAAATTAGTTTCTTTCTCATGGTGATTTTGAGTGGTACGGTTATTTGACGACCTCAAAATAGAATTTCGTGACATTATTATATCATTTTCGGGCAACCATAACATAGTAATTTAATGGTTGTCGCACACTAATCTCTTTATTATTATTATTTGTTATATTTGCTAAATTCTAACTTATTTGCAACCTAATGCAACCTACCAAAGACAATATTCAAACTATAATTTGCAAATCTGACTATTAAAGTATTGAAATTTTTCACCACAAGGCCTCATTCTAAGGTTCATCTTTAAAGTTTATGAAGAAGTTAAGATAATAATGATTAACATATAAATATATATAAATAATTTTCTTTTTATTCAATAACTTTTGTACGTTGGTTTGTTTATTATATATTCCAAACAGAACTCATTAACTTTGAACCAACTGTAATTGTAATAATCGTAGCTCAAAAGAATTTTTAAAGTCGTTTTGTAAAAATATTATATAAAATCGTCGGATATGTTGAAGTATGTTGATTACGTTGAGTGGCTACCATAGCGGTGCACTTTGACCTTTTATTTGTCGACCTTGCCTTGTCATTGACGAAGACGTAGGCAGTCTAAATATAAACTCACATTAATAAATGAGAAACGAACAAATTTATTTCAAATGTAGAGTTTTCTCCTTTGAATTGTCAAAAAAAGTTTCTTTTGTTAGGATTTAGGGTTATCTTGGTTTAAAAAGTTGACTTATCAATTGTACGCATATTCTTTGTTGCAAATGTAACGCATATTCTTTGCTTAAATATTAATACTTATGCTTTGTATGATTTATTTAAATTTAAATACATATTATCTAGGACCGAGGGGTAGAATATTACTCATTGTTGAAGGACCGACGTTTATTTCACAAACAGTATTATTATAAATTCAAAAAGGAAAACATTAGATAGAAAATTTCCCTAGCTAACAATCACTAAAGCTCTGCTATACAAAATGGTATAACGTGTATAATAAAAAAAGCCATGACCAATATAATTTTCGAATTTGAATACTTTCTTTCTATAGTTGAACAGATTTATTAGAGATTAAAAATTATGAATAAAACTGACAAACTATTTGAATCATAATTGTCACTCAATTGTTTTATATTAATCGAAATGATGATGAAGGAAAATTAAAACGTAAATGGAACTTATTTATTACAAAATATTCACGGCTTAAATGTTAATTGACACATCGTGTAGCTACTGATTATACAATTGAGGATACTTTCATTTCTTATTGCCGTTTACGTATAAATATTTCCTTAAAATTGTTTAAAATCGTTCGACATAAAAATTATAATTTTTACTAGTTTGAAAGAAATTTCAAGGAAAACAATTTTTTTGGATTTTATTCATAAAATTCTAATCGTTTGTCAACAATTTTATAGATAGCTTTTTTAATCATCTCACAAAAAGTTTTTATATTTTGAAATATGATGTTTTAACTGCGGAACAAGAAATTCTATAATCAGAAAGTATATTATTGAAGAAGATTTAAATGATTCATTACACAATTTTGGCGATTTTAATAAAAGTCGTTCAAGTGCAAGTCGGAACACCCATAAAATAGGATTCTGCAGTGGTCCAGATCTCTTATATGTTAATCAAAATAAATTTAAATAAATGGTTTACACGAGGTAGAATATTTTTAGATATTATCAATCCATGGCTTTAAAATTATCACTGAACATTTGCTTTTACATTTTTACCACATGCATGTTGAGATCCCAATCTGACGCATTCACTGAATGCATTAAACATTTAAAACTGAAGAAATTGTGATGCTGTGGCAGATGGGCGGATGTGGCGAAGTTATTTATCCACAAAAAATGTTTATGACTACCAGATTGAAAGAGTCGTTATCCAGTTCTAGTATTCGAAGTACATTATATAAAAGCTACAGCTAATTACAAAGCGACAGATTGTCTGATAAAATTGGAATCTAGTGATTTGGTGTTATTGTCCGTTGGTGTATGAGCCAGCAATAAACAAGTATACTGTTAAGGCTATTGGAGCCTAGTTTGACGTGGATATTTATATAAAATATAAAAATACATATTTTATATCATTTGGAAGTTGCCTGAGGAAACGAAACAGTAAAAATTCCAAAATTAAATCTTTATTTTCTGAACATTCAACCAGCCTCTAACATACTTATAATGTTGATTTAAATAAACCTAGCATTGAAATATGCATTTATTTAAAAAATACTGTTGGAACAAAATATCAATATCTAAAAAAGCCCGTAAAAACATAATTATAAAATATATAGTACAAGCTAAAGGTTTGACTCGCGTGAAATTCAGAAAAAGAAATTTACTCTTATATGTTGCTCTTGGTTGTAAACTATTACCATATCAACTTCGTCAATCTTTTCTGTAGATTTTGCGTGATTGACACACAGAATTACATACAGACGGGCAGACAAAAAGTTAAATAAATTACTCTTTTTAAAATATTTTTCATGTACAGAATTTATTCTGTCACTGTTTTGTTATATGATAAATTAAAGTGTTAAAACGCGGAGCGTTTTTACTGAGATGATATAAAAGTTCAAAAAAATAATGAATAAAATAAGGGCGAAATAATGTCACTTTTTATCTATTATCTTAAACCACTGGGTAAAATTCGTAGAAAAGCTATTAATACAAAAATTTACAAAAGACTAAAACAAAAGAATAGAAAGTCACTAAAAAGTGTTGAATTATATTGAGTAATAAATTTCCATAAAAACTATATACCATTGACCTAACTCTATGCTAAATATGTCCGTAACAAACTGAGATCATAAACAAAAATATCGTTCTTTTTTATTTAAATTAATTCATGGTTAAATATTAACATTATGTTAGGAAAAGTTCATTGAATCAATATTTTAAATATTGTGCAACTTTACAAATTTAATTGTTGCAATGAGAAAATTAATTGAAAAATTTCTTTCATATTCACAACGTAAGTGAGCTTAGAAATAATTGAATCGTTCTGACTTTTCAACGACATATCATTCATTTAGGAGTTTTCATGGTAACATAGTTTTGATTTTACCTTAATTAAATATTAAATTATTGTCATCTTCAATAAATTTCGAACAATTTTCATAATTTTCTTGTTAGTATTTTCAATCTTATTACCTGGCTCACATTAGACAATAGGTTTATTGTTATTATTTTTTGTATAAATTCAATTCCATTTTTGGTTATTTTTTCGAATAAAAATTTTATTATTTTTTTAATTAAATATATATAGAATATCGATTTTTAAACATTCGAAAGAAGTTAAGCAAAATATTCGGTCAAGTGCCAATCGAAACCAAAGCAATGAGTGTATTGTTCCTGTAAATCCTTGTTATCTTAACCCTGGAGTGGTTGTGATATGAAATTTTGCCATCTATGGCAAAAAATCGTTATAAATTTATCAACTATTCTCTCGTCTAGGTGAAGTTTTCCAGTACATTTCTCTTCTTTCTTCAGCTATTGGAAAAGGATTGATACTAACAGCAGCAATTTACTCCCTGAGTATCTACTGACACGAATATTATGTATGTTTAAGAAATCTCCCCAGACCTTGTAGAGTCATATATAATCAGAAGGCGCGATGTGTCCTTCAAAGCAAAATAGGGTAACCAAAAAGGGATGTAATGTATACTCAAAGTTACTTTGCGAAAAACTTCCTGCATATATGTGTCAGAAGTATAAAGTATGTTGTAGATCAAGAAGATATAATTTTGTCATAATTTTTCATCTTTGTTGATTTTAATTGTAGGTTAACACAAATCGTCTTTCAAAAGTAAATATAATTCTTTCAAAAATGATTCTAAGCCAGTGGTCTCTAAACTTAGTGAATCCATTCAAATAACTGTGATTTTCTCTAATTTTTTATTTTCACTTATTTTGCATCGCTTGATTTAAAAGAAATGAAACTAAAATATTAAAGAAAGTAACAGTTATTTAAATAGTCCGCGCACGATTTACGGATAGACTCTTGAGTTAATATAGTAATAAATCACGTTTTACTTAGGCATATCTCAGCAAAAAATTACACTTTATTCACAGTCGAAATTTCAATTTGGTCCTATATTTTTCTCCGTGGTGCCATCCGAACATGATCTGTATGTACAAAAGTGAGGGGTTGAGGCGAAGGGTATCGCAGTGCGACCAAAGCGTGTTGGCGGCGTGGATTATTCTGCCTATGCGTTGATTACATTTATGTAACTTTGTCGTCTTAACCTGCTCGCGTGACCCGTTATTAGTGGAATTACTTGGGTTTGTTGTAATTGGCATGTTGATTTATCGAGTCTAAAAACTTGACACTGCGACATGGATGTGGATAATTTCGTGTTGAAAGTGATTACAAACGTTTTATTGTTTCTTAGATAACTTATTTAATTGTTCACTTAGATATAACAATTTGGATGAAACGGTTTTTGTGTGTTTGATCATCAACACGATCATTAAATATTATTTAATAATTACAAATTTAATTAAGGGACTGTTATTACTTATTTGATACTTGAATAATTACTCACTTCTTCCTTACTTATTCATGTACGTAAGGAATCATGATACACAGACACATAAGCATACGGATAAACAATGATATGTTTTCACGAGAGTTCCGGTTTTTTGTAGTTCTAGTAAGGGGCGACAAAAATAGTTAAATACATTTTACAATCTTAAAATTATTCCAGATTAAAGATTTGTTTTCACGAATATTCGCTAAATAACTTTCAGGCTTGTAAATAAAAAAAAATTAAATATTGGTCTTATGTTACTCAATCTGGGCTCATGTAAGGGAGTAATTTAAATTCACTTCTGTATCTCATTCCGAGAAATAACTTTGTCTCAATTGTCATCATTTCTCGCTGTCTTCTATTTGCCGATGATTAACAACCCTTTTTAGGTGTCAACAGTCAATCTAATAGTGAGTTGTTTCAAACCGATATCGACTTAGTATTCCAGTATAGTCTGAGCAGTAAGCTATACTTTAATGTAAGCAAATTTACAACGATGACATACCCCCGCTTATATATATCCTTATGCATGATCATGAACTGGACGAAAGCATACTTAAAATAATTTTGTCGGTGCGCGATCTCAATGTAATCACGGATATATATCTCACATTTCACAATCGTATCATTGAAACATATTAGAAAACCTACAAGGCATTATAATATTTATAACACGGTATTCCCATATTTTTTCTGATGTCGAATATATCGTTGCATTTTTTTAACTTTTCAGCCCGTAGAATTCTTGAAACGAATATAGTCGTCTGGTCTTCATATAATGCTTTTGTCTTGTTGGAGAAAATAAAAAAATCAATAGGTTTTTGTATTAAACAAAATCTGAGTATTATTCTTATTTATTCCCCTAAGATTTTACAATGGACATGGTCGGGAGCAATTCCCTTCGTTTTTTTAATTTTTGAATCATTACGTTGACAACCTTTTGATCTTGTTTTTAATGACGCTTTATGCTCCTAGTTGCTACATAAGAGGTCCATGTCATAGTTTATTTGTCCTTCCTATAGCGCGCACGAATATCCTACAGCATTTACCTGTCTTTAGTGTCTAAGGTAGTATTGCGAAGTGCTCCATTGCCTGCTTCAGGACTGAAATTATGAGGATGCTCGATGGTACATGACAGATTTCAGTAATGCAGTGATAATACATAATGCAGTGATAATACAAAATTCATAAAATTAACATCTATAAAAGTACAAATAATTAATAAAAACTAAATACAATGGACCCAATAACCACTAAGTCTATGCTAAATATGTTGGTAACAAACAAAGGTCATAAACAAAACGTTAGCGCAGGCAGGCAGATGAATGAACATTTTAATAAAATCGCTCTTTATTTAAATTTATTCCAGTCTTGAAATTCCTGGTTAAATAGCTAGCATATCACATATGGAGATTGTTTAATATTTAAACATTAATGAATAATAAATCAATAGTAATATGTTAATAAATAGTCAAATGTTAATAAATTGTTACAAAAAATATCTTTGAAAATGACCTATATCTAATCTGTGGCAGCTGTAAGTTATAAAAAAAAGTTCAAGTGACCAGAATTTGTTTCTATAATAAGCGGCAAAAATTGGTTCCTTTAAACTGATCCTTTAATATCAAGATCTCAAAAGTTAAGCGTACAATCTAACTTAATACTCTATATTGTGCCAAAAATAAGCAAGAATATATATGAGAACGTGAAAAATTATTTGGGGCAAAAATATAATACGTTATTACGCTTCATCATTTTTGTTTACTCCGAGTATGCGAGAAACCGCAGTGTTGCCTGGCGGTAATAAGGAAAATTGTAGTGAAATTATATTTACGGACTCATGTTTTTCGTATCGAATATTTAATAATTTGCCTTCAGGTTATCTTCCTTCAAATGGCCAAAAAATTCATATCTTTGAGGAAAAAATAAATATACATTACTTTAGTAACGTTTACGCAGATACCATACACGAAAATTGCATCAAATCGAATTATCCACCAATGACTGTTTAGGCATTGACTACACTATAAAAATTGTACGTAATACTCAAGTTACTCAAATTTAATAATTACCTCAAAAATATCCTTATTAAATCTTTGATATTTCCAAACTCAGGTCGACTAAGTGAATAATTTGGGACCAAAAATTCGGTTTCCAGAAAATGTCAGTTACGGCATTTGGGTTTATTTTGTCTGAATCTATAGAAAAGCCAACTAGTTTGAAAAGTGAACAAAGTTAAGTACGAGTACAACTCGCATAATAGGCGTTCCGTACACACTTAGGTGCGGACCAATATTTTAACATTGAGAGTACGTAGTTATTATCGTTAATGTATTTTTAGAAATGGATGTTATATATTTTTCACTAAATTAATACATTGTCTAGTATACATGTTACAGGCTTAAAATAAACGATTTGGCCTACGTCTCTTTAAATTAGCAAAACAAATTGACCGATAAATTTGCATACGTGTTTTGAAAAGTTAAAATGGGAGAAAGCACTGCAATACGTTATAAAGACTTGCATTTCCCGAAAAGAAAGTCACGTAAAAAATGACTAAACATTGTAGCGACAAAAAATTACCAAACAACTGAACGAAAAAATAACCCAGCCTAGTGCAAGTGTGGCTTGCGTACCGATAGTTCTGTACCTCATTTGAAATGAAATTATTTAGAGTAAGTTATCAACAGGAACTTGTTATCGTAATAAATATTTGATAATATAATTAAATTTGTGCCCTAATATAATTAAATATGGGCCCTCATATATATATCTTACTTATGAGCTCCTTAACATTATCGTAATTATTTCGAAAAATAACGATATCTAGAATCATCGTTATAGTTTTGCTATAGCCGTTGCGACGGCTTTGATGTGCTTTGAAAACATTGTTTTTTTTCATAATTTTAGATTCAGTAATTTTGGAAAAAAGGAGGAAGATATTTTTCTGCTTATTGTTCAGAATAGTTTTGAAGACATATTATAATTACGAACAAATATTTTCGACACCCTTATTTCTAATCCTTTCAAATTATATTCCACAGTTAAAATGGAATTTAAATTTGTTTTCGATTATTAATTGTGTTTGAGAATGTCACTTTTTCAATTATATTCGGCCATCTACAAATTATTATTTAAAAATTAATGATGGTTTGCTATTTCACGATGATATTTTGTATATGAACTAATATTGAAACTAATTTTCCTTTTCAATTTTTACGTTTTCCTTTACGTCAACTATTTTTCCACATGTGATAACTTAATATAATTATACTACAATACAATTTTATATGCTTTCGTACATTATCCACTATTTTCATGACTCCTTTTCAAATCACCATTCATAGTACTTAATTCCATCTTCTCATGACCTTTTGGTTTTTCACTTCTTTAGCTTTTCGCGTGTCTTTCCTACTTCAACTTCCCTTTTGTTATCTTCTAAATCACTACTAAACTTTTTATTACACATTAACCTTACAACTTAATTGCAAATTTTAACTATAAAAAGGATCCAAAATTCATAGTAATCTAAAAGTGTTCGATGAAATTTTTGTGTTTAAGTGCAATATGTCTAGCAAGTTACCAAAGATAATAAGTGTAGCATACAAAATTAATTTGGAATCGGAGTCAAAATTTTGAAGGTAAAATGAACATAACCTTCTTTTTTAATAATTAACTACTTGTTCTTAAAACACGGGAAACAAATTTTGTAGTTAAGAAGGTACCTTTGGAAATAATAGGTTTTTATTGATATTTTTTAGGACAGTTGATATGTTAAAATATATATTATGAAATATCCCAGGATTTTTTTTCTGTTTATTAAGTATTGATTATGTTGTGCTTTTAAATATTTAGTACTATTACTAAGTAGCAATTACGTAATTAGAATAATAAAGTAGTCGGTAGTAATTCGTTATCAGAAAGTAACAAGAACGCTGATTTGGTAGTAATATAATTTATTTGCAATATGGGTATACTTATGAAAAAATCTTGTGCAATTTTATTGTTAAAAGATTGGATGGTAATTCGGAGAATCGCATCACCAAAGCTAAATTTTTTTAGCCGTATCTTTTGTGATATTTTAAAAATAGACAACGTATTTTTTTATCAATATTCGAATTTTCAGCGGAATACACGTTTAACAGTTCATTTTACAAATATTTTTTTTTAAATTATTTGATCAAGTGTTTGTTTCCTATTTTAATCTTACTCAGTTATTAGTTAAAATACATTATGTTTAAATATATTATATCCTTCACTCAATAAGGATGACAAAGAAAAAAAATTTAGTTTAAAATTTAAATTCTCTATTTTAAAATTATTTCAATAACTTCCTGTAAACGCATTTTGAAGAGTGTTTATAAGAAATTATTCGATTAATAAAATACATTACTCGTATTATATTGCAAGTATTTTTGTGAGAGAGACGTTAAGTGAAAAGTTTATTTTCGCAAATCATGTTAAGCTTTTATACAAATGACATATTTCATTTCAGGATGTAGAAAGGTTGATACTAAAATATTTTAATGTATAAATTATAATTCGAAATGAAGTATTCTCTTTTTAAGAAACTTACTAAAACTTTTGTTTTGTACTCTTAACCGAGAGATGCACCCCTTAACAGAAATATAGTAATAAAAATATGTTAATACATAATGTGTTATAAAAAAGAAGTTTATGAATATCTCTTTTTTAAAATTCTTATAGTTTTTTATATTTTTTGCATATTGTTTATGAACGAAAATAATTTAGTTTGGTCGTAATAACTTTTAAATTATTTAAAGACGACAATCTAAATAATCCACTTAATAAAGTTTATTTGTTTTATAGGTTATTGCCTAATCAAATTTCCTTGCACTTTTTTATAAGTCAACCAATGCTCTTGCGATGACTTTTTATCATAATCAATAAAACGTATGTGACAACTCGGTTAAAATATTTTTATTTAAATAAATGGGACATGATTCGTCTTGCAGTTCATATAATGAAAAACCTTATATTAAGAAGCATCTTTTGCCAGTGATCATAAATCTACATTTTCTTTGGTATTTGAAACATTTGTTCACATAATTACAGTCCATGTGCAAATAAGTTCTATTACTATCTATGTAGATATTAATGATGACTGTTAAATACCGATATATCATTGAGAATGACTACAAACCATGGTACACTTTCAAATCTTATTGATACATTATGTTTTCTACACAATGGAATTTTGAACAAGTTCAGTGTGTCTACATAATAATCTTTAATATTTAAAAAAACGCTGCGTCATAAATAAGTTGTTACTATACCTAATCAGGTCCTCTACTTTTAAAGGAATTATTTCAATTCTAAATGCCAAGATTATACCCAAAAACAGATGTAATTACGTTAGTAAATCGACACTTGAAATTATAGTGCAACGTTACCCACCTAATTGCTGACATGGGAGGATTAAGTATCAATTAATTTGGAATTTGAAAGTATGAAAGCTTTGGGACGAAAAGAAATTGTCGAGTCCTTAAAGCGAATTTTTTTACGACAAAAGAGTATCAATTGTAAAAACATTGAATAGATTTTAATCTATCGTGTTTAAATATCTTGCCATTGATGCGTTGGTAAATGTTTAAATATGCTGTACATAAACACAACTTTTAAGCACTATTCGAATTTGCTATTTCTTTCGGGGAAATTGTTATATTTGTTTATATAATATATTTAGCTAATACGGAAAAATGAGTTTAGCGTTACAAATCCTCAAGCCACAAGCCTTGCTTTAGAATACGTGCAATTTATTCGAATTTTTTATAAGTGGTACCCTAATAATTTTTGTAGCAAAACGAATAGGTTATTTTAAATTATTTTGCCTATAATCGACTAATAAAAGGACAAACGTAAAAGACACGGATATTTTTGAAATTTTTAGATGTCCGTACTACGAAAGGAAAACGGGACTCTTATAAGATCACTTAAGTAAGTAAGTCTATCTGTCCGTTACAGCCCTTTTTCTTAGGAACCGCTGGACATATAAATTTGAAATTGGGCATACAACTAAAATTCAAAAAAATATTTAAAAATTTCGGGGATATAAAATTATATACTCGAAAAAAAATTTAATATCATTTTAGCAAAGGGCCTTTACCAGGGTTAAAGATGAGGATCTGAAATAATTTTTTTCATAACTTTAATTATTACATTTTAGAAATATACTGAAAAATGTGCGAAAAAAATATGTTCCTTCCGTCTTATTTCCGAAACTAGTCCACTAAAAATGTTAAAAGAATATAGGTTTCAAGAAACCTATGCAAAAGCTGTAGGAAAACTATAGCGATAATTCTGTCTCATAATTTTTGGAATACGCACCACTTTACGTTTATGAAATATACAATAGGCAATACATTTATGTTTCTATGTCCATAGCCAATTTTCCCAGAAACCATGCCAAGTAGAAATTTAAACTTGGCATAGTGATATACCTTATTAATCCACAAAGCTGACTTTTAATTATGTTAATATAAAAAATAAAGAGGGGGTAAATACTTGTTTCAAATTACTCCCTTTTATTGCATTCAACATATGGAAGTACAAGTTACAAGGGTTGTTATGAGGACAATGAAAACATTTTCTCGTAATTTTGAATTACGTACTTAAAAAATAATATTCCAAAAAATACGGGAAGAAGAACATTTTTCCATAATTTTTGAAAAAATTTATCCAAAAATAAAGAAAGGACACGGTTGATATAATCTAGCAAGGAAATTAAAGGAAAATAATAGCGATTATCCTAGATGTTATAACTTTTTAAATATGCACCATATTTTTACGTCAGTGAAAGCTATAGCAAACAATGTATTAACATTATGAAACATGAAAATAGTTTCATTTAGATATTATGTACCCTTAAATAATTATAAGTATCTAAATGCGTACGTAAATCTAGTAGTGCAAATTCTACTCGTGCACCACAGGTTTAATTTTATGAGAAGTACCCAAAACATTGAAGTTGTGTTCACTCGCACTAAATATGTAGGCAATTTTAAGAAAATATTATATAATTTTCGTTTCGTTTTCCCGAAATAACATATGGGTAATTTTAAATGATAATTTTGCATCTAGTAACGTTTATTTTTGTATATAAATTTGAGATCCAATACCCAGATATAATGGACGATTAATTAAACTCATTAACACGTTATATTATGAAAGCTTAGTTATTACTTCACATCGTTGCGTAAAATTATGTTTTCAGTACGTTGAATGATAATAAATAAAAAATAAATTCCGACACAACACACAGGAAGAAGCCACGACGCAAACAATAATTTACTATTGTTTACTCGCACGATATTTTAAATGAAGAAAACAAATATAACCTAAATAATACAAGGGTTTTATATGACTTCCTTGTCGACCCGTGCAATCTTTCCCAAGTCGGCAATCGGGCTGTTTATTGGAAGTACCAAGTCTATTGGAAAAGGTTCAACTGGTTGAAGAGATAAAAATATATCCTCACTGATATATCGGTTTCTTACACGTGACTTCCGTTTCCACTATCCCCATATAGGTTTGAATTTACGTGATATCTTACGAGAAAACGTAGAGCAACAGTTCATGAACGCATTTTGCGGTAAAAGTGTTGTTCATCACAATTTTCTTTCGTATCGCATGGCTTTATATATGCAAGTAAGTAATTTTGTGAATCCCCCGTTATTTAAATAAACTTTTTTCGAACATGTTTGAAAGTATTGCAAGTCAAGGAATACGTAAGAGAATAGAGAGTAATAAAATTAAATTAAAAAGAACAAAACGCAAAATTTTAGTGCATCGTAAGGAGAGGAATAGATCGAGGAAATAAGTAAATATAATATTATCAATGAAGACAGTTATATAACAATTTCCTTCAAGCCATCTTAAAAATGGTGTAAAAATATTAAAACCTTTATACCGACGATAAATATTTGTTCAAATTTAAAAATATTCACAAACATTTTTGGCTTTGATACCAAAGTTTTGTTCACGTTATAGTTATAAAAAAAGACGCAGAGACAAATTATACATCACCGTAATTTACTTGATATTCAGAGAAAAAATTACAAACATAAAAAAATTAAACGTAAATTGTTACTAAATCAATTATCAATTGTGCTATAATTAAAAAACGATCATTGTTTGGGTATCAAAATTATGAAATAATTAAATATATTAGGTACAATAAAAAAATTCGAAGACATGAAATTTGTTAGTCGATTTGACAAATGATAAATGAAAAATGAATCTCTAGTCTCAAATTTATATTCTTAGACTGTAGGCCTAAATTATTCGAAGTGCTTTGAATTGCATTAATCGGTTGTCATTCCGATTAAATTTAAATATATAATAAAGTAAAGGCTTAACAGAACTGAGACTTTAATTATCTTCGCAACTTTGTGAGTTTAATTGTTGCGACTGGGAGATTAAGTGAAAAGTTCGCTTATACAGGGAATGCCAAGCTTCAAACTGAATGTTTTGACTCTTTCCGTCAGTAGCAATCTGTAATATTGAATCATTGCTTCGGTTATAAACGTCTATTGTTCCAGCTACAAATAACATTTCAAATTTAAAATGTTTCTTTTCTACGCAAGCCTTCTTGCTTATTTAAAATTTGAATTTATTTTTTACCTTAATTCTTGTTTGTCTTCAGTTATTCAATGTTTAATGCCACTAAGAATGGCAATCAATTCGAAAAAAATTAACAAGCCGTGTATGTTGTTTTGAGATAAATTTTTCAAGTCAAAATTATGTTTTTGAAATATATAGTTTTCATGTGTATTCTTCATTTAATAACCGATAAACAATGGGCTTTTTTCGTCTTAAACTTCATTTTTTCTGTCAAGTAATTTGACAAATTATGGTGAAAACTATTATACGAGTATACGTATCGAAACAATTCATTAATAATAAGCAGCCCAGCTCTTTATTGTGTTGTGTTATGTATGGTCCTCAATGTGTATATTTGCTTCCAAAAATTAATACTATTTGCATTATACACACACGCACGCACGCAGGGACGTATGTACGCACGCTTATATGCGGTTTTATATGTATATATATATATATATTTATATATACTCCACTGACTATAACCACTGATAAACATTGCCATTTATTTGATTTAATATGTATTTTTAATTGTTATATATTTAACAGTTGCGCTCATAATATGTTATAATTTTAAAGTCTGGTAGCATTTTCGCAAACATTCCTTGCCGAGAGTTCGTTTACTTCAACATTAACTGGAACTGAAGCAAAAGTTCTTCTGGCATTTGAAAGTAGAAATGCCTTAGAATGGTATCTGATCTAGGAAATACAATTCTGATTTATGCAGAAATTTCTATGAGCATGACTGAATTACACATATCAAATTAAGTCGAACATAGTTAAAAGAAGTATAGATCATGGGAGAGTTACAAGAAGAAAATACTAGAAGACTAAAAGCTAAATTCAAGATTAGAAGAAGCGACGTGACTAACAGAGATTTTAAAAATATAGAATGTGACATTTGGCGAACCATTTGGTCTTTAAGGATGGCCTAGAAAAAACCTGTTCAGAAAACCAGAGCCCTCAAAGGAACACCTCATTGAGGGCTTTTGTTTTCAGTGATTATGATGATGGTGATAATAATGAAGTGTTTGGTAATCCTTTTACCGCGACGAACTTACCACACCAATTAATACTTACTTATGTCGTATCGACATATACACTTTAAAATATGACAAATACACTTAAGGGCGAGTGAACATCAGAGCATGAAATGTGTCCGTATATAACACTTTTGTTAAGATAAAAGCGGATTTCATTAAAAAACAGATGATTTGAAGACGCATTAGATAAAGGTCATGCTGTTGAGAGCCTGTTCTGTGTTTTAAAATAGAGCGGTGCTAGCTATTTTATTGGGTATAATCGGCATTGGCCAACGTGAATCATTAAATACTATTTATATGCCAAGTACAACATTTAGTGGATAACGCATATAAATTCCCCAAAACAATCCTATGTGTAATATGTATATATATATATATATATATATATATATATATATATATATATACATATAGATATATACATACATACACATATATACATATATGTGTATATGTATATGTATATATGTATATTCAAATATGAAATTGTAATAAAGTTTACAAAGGC
This sequence comes from Druceiella hillmani, assembly GCA_039881145.1. Lineage (NCBI taxonomy): Eukaryota > Metazoa > Arthropoda > Insecta > Lepidoptera > Hepialidae > Druceiella > Druceiella hillmani. Next base: position 38,878,448 of record JAYKKI010000010.1, read on the forward strand.
TCTAAGCGAATAATTGCATATTCTCTTGCTTACAACGAATATAAAATAGCTGCGGGAATAAATTCTTTTGAAATATTTCGATTTTTTATCATTAATGTTTTTTATTACTAAAATGCGATAAGTAACCAAGTGGACTAAAAAACATATTTAATAAATAGGTAATGTCTGAAAGAGGTAAGCACACGCCCCGCCCATTAATAATCGTCTATTTATCTCATAATAATTTCGTTCCTTTTAGAAATAGTAATAAACTAGCGTGACCCGTGCGAAGTCTTCGCATTATTTATTCCATTATGAAGCTCAGATGACAGATCAAACAAATATTTTACTAAAATTGACATATAGAGGCGCAAGTATCAAAAGCATTGAGCTAAAGCGCCACTTTATTTATAAGTGAGTGGATTTGAAATTAAACAAAAATTTTACCGACCGTCAATCATATTGACGTTGAGTCGTTAGATGGCAGCATTGCTGTTTTTTGTATATAATTTTAATAATTAATTAATTTGCAAAAACAATAGCAATAATAAATTTTTTAGTTGTGGATGCCGGTAGAGCAAGCAATTATCTATAAAATGATATATAATTTATGTGAATTAGTTGTGAGGTTTTTTCTAAAAAGGGAGTGTAACATCTTAACCTTAGCGTATTAATATATATGATGATGATGATGATGATATATTATTCTATGTACAAAAAAGAACAAAATTATTAGATAAAAATAATTTATTTAACATTAATAATCGAGGAGTAACAGTTTATAGTAAACTAATTCTGTATTTATCCCAAAGGTTTATTTTTTCCCAGACATCAGTTGTTTCAATGCAAAACCGGAAACAGTTTAAATGACAGACGAAATAAGATAATTCCTCTCTAACGCACGCCCAATGCGCAATTTGCGTTTTCGTCATTTCTTTTTAACGGAATGGATTAAAGTGTTGTTTTTCGATTTACTTGTGTTATTACTTTCATGATGCAACAGCGGAATTTGTTTACATTCATAAATGGATTTTTTACCTATTCCAACTAAGAATTTGTATAAAAAAACTGACTGACTAAAAATGGATGAAACAACTTATTTCAAATACCTGGAATTTGTGATTATTTTAATCAGAAAAAGAGATACAAATATGAGAGAAGCCATAAGACCTTATGAGAGATCGATCGCCACACTTCCCTCTCAAACTCAGGAGTTAATAAGTTTTAAAATATTCTTCTGTTACATCTCCACTACGTTTAATAATGATTATTCCTGAAACTCTGAATTCTCTAAATTCCTGAAGCTTTCGCCATCATTTTCATGGTTAACATTAAAGAGGTGGCACAATTTATCAACATTTCAAAAAAAAAAAAATTAATATCCTAATACGTTAGAAAATATTTATGTAATACTTTTAAGTATTGAGTATAAGTAAGTTGGTTGTCCCTATATCTTTAAAAGAGATATGTCAAAGACTATCTATTTATTTTAATTCTTGTAACGTTTTTTTTTTATATTTTAAGAGTAAAACGCATCTAATGTGCACAGAATCTTAAAGGAAAGAAAACATTTTTTTAAATTGATAACTTAAATTTAATCTCATAAGTCTCGCTGTCCCGACCTATTTCTTTAATTAATAAACTTAAAAATTTTATTGATTGTTTAAACTATGTAAGATGTACTTACAAACATTCTTACAATATTGCTATTATAATCATATTATTTGTCCAATATATTTGCAATAATATATATCTTCTCACAAGAAAGAACAATGGATCAGTTTTGGTAATTTCGTGATTTTTTCTTTTTGATTATTTTTATACGTAAAATGGTAATAAGTTTCTATAACTGTAATAAATTTCTGTATATAGTTTTATTAATTTTTAGTATTTAAAAGAAAAAAATGGAATCCTTAGAAAATCATTTACGTGTTTGTCCTATTAGAAATCGCCTGATTTAAAAACATAAAATTTGACACAGTAATAAAACATATTAAACCGCATACATATAGATGGCTAAAATTTAAAAATATTAATTTGGAAGTTGTAGGGAGGGAAAAGTAAGTACTCAAAGCTGCAAAGTAAGTACTGCAAGAAGTATCATTGTTTATTACACGTGGGGATGTTTAAATATGGGACATTTAGCTATGAAAAAGGAATTTATTTTTTGCCACAATTGTTGGCACATTTTATAAACTTTATGTAACGTAACGTCAAATGTTGAACATTTTAATTAATTATTTTATGAATAATCTAGGTTGTCCGAAAACCTTGAGAAAACGACATAGCTTGAGCCGTCGTTCCTTTAAAGTCGATGTAACTTGATGTTAAACAGCATTAGTTTGCGATGATGAAGATTGCATACCCATTAATCCTGTAGTTACCAAAAAGTCGATCTGTGCAATCATCAACTATTTGTAGATGTTAAAGGAAAGAAAGTGAAGATAATTGGAAAAAAATACTAGGACTTCTTAGGTAAAAAAATACTTAGGTGAAATTATAAAACAAACACATTTTAAAAAAAACGCTTTATATTAAAAAGTTAGAAATATCCAAATAGGGCGAGATATATCTCAAAATATATTCAGTGAGTTACCATAGGTTTTTGCGGGGTATCAAGTATTTGCGTTAAGAAAAATTTTCTTACAATCTTTTGGCAAATGTGATCTCATTCCTGAAAAGGGAATATTTAATTAAAGATTGTTACAAGCGAGAATAGTAAAATAGCATATATTTGGAATAATGATCAACTGCTTTATAAAATAAAATGTAAAATTTAATTTTAGTTTAAATCTGAATTCTAAACTTTATGTTCTCCTATATTTAAAAACATAGTATAACCTCTATGTGACGCAGATTGACATAAAATTACATACATAAGTAAAATGTATTTCTATTGCACATGTTTTTCTGCCTTTTTAATTAGCTCTTTTTATTTCATGATTACGAAAATTTATATCTGAGAAATAGTTAATAATTCTTACAATAAAGACGCTTCAAGGCATGTCCTTGCTATATTTAGAGAAAAATATTCGGAATTTTTTAAAAAATGTTTTATTAAATTACTTTTTTTTATTATTATGGTTAAGCACTTGTCACTCACTTTTTTATAATTATTTATTGCATATTCACTTATAAATAATATTATCACTCACTATTTTATAGTGATACCTTATATTACATAGTTAGTCTGTTTGTTTGCTCGTACAAATCAGAATATTTGGACCAGATTTACAGTGTGCTACTTGATTTAATAGAAATATGAAATACTTCAATCATTAACGGTAAGTTAAAAAAGTATAATGAAAATAAACAGAACACGTAATTAGTCATAACAACATGATGTATCTGCTTATAATTCTACAGATTTGTATTTTTACAGAAGTCCAAAACGAGCTTCGTCTTCGCCTGTTACTACGGAAATCCGGGTTTAAATCAATTTAAAAGATGTTTAATCAGATAACTTTATTTGAAATTTAAATAAATATTTAACCTAAAATTTATTTGAAATTAAGTCGAAAGTATTGAGAAAATTAATACTATTAACTTATTTTTGGTTCGTTGCAAAATTAATGAGGACTCATTTTGTAGCATTTGTGTAAAAAACTGTGACATGAGTTTATGTCATTTGATTGTTTGATGTCTAATACTTTTAAAGAATACTAAGTTGATTCATAATACCAGCGCACAAAAATACAATCACACGCGATGACGGTACAGCGCAGACTGTACACCATAAACATTTAAAAAAAAATATTGATGTATTATCTTGTTGATATTTACTCGATCCATTTATATTTTCTGGCGATATTTCCGTTGCCAATAATAAGATATGAACCGTGTCATATTTATGAAATATTATATTTTAAAAATGAAACGAATCGAATACACGTGTTTGTGTTATGTATGATTGAGAATAAACGTATCGACACCTTCAATTTTCCGTTGTGTTCTTTTCTTTTTTATCACTTAAGTTTCCTTTTAACAAGTTCGATATCCATAATACACAAAATTAATTCACTTTGTTCATCTGTAGCCACCTTTAGTTGATACCATGATTTCACACCACTTCTGAAAACAACTACCGATTTCGTATTTTCTATATTCATATGTGGTTGATTGCATAGTTTTGTGGGATTTAAAAATTTTGCGCTGTGGAATTAAGATGTAACAGAAAGCCATGAGCTAACAACTAAATTTCAATTTAGGTCAAAGATTTGAAGTAGTCGTATAATTGTTATAGATAGATAGATAAAAATGTAAAATATCTTATTCATTTCTCACCGTATGTCAGATCTATGGTCACGCGTTTTTGGATCAAAACTAAACCGAATACATAAGTTTTGAAATCATTTCGAAATATTGAGTAGTTATGTAACTTAAATTAGATTGGACATATCTTCATATTCTCTCAATCGACAGCATTAAGATTAGTAATTTATCTTAGAATGGCATATTAATTAAACAGTAGACTAAGATATTTAATGGTAGAAAAAAAATCAAATAACTTTGACTACGTATGCATATTTTCGACGGACGCTTTTCACTAGCAACAAAAATATCCCGTAGTTTAATAAAATAAATCAAAACAAAGATTCTGCCTTTTTTGTTCTAAATTAGCTTTCACAAATTTACATTTGTTTTCTAAATTATGAAAAATGTTGTTTAAAGTGATAGTAAATTTAAGATCATTAGCTTGTAAGTGATAGTTGGAAGTAAGTTGTTTCCAAAATCTATTAAAATTTAAAAAAAACGAATAAGGGAAAAGCAAAACTCCGTGGTAGTCCAAATAAGATTAGTCCATTCTGAACAATTTCGAATGACTGTGACACTTTGGTTAGTATCTAATCTTTTATTATATATTCTTTTTACTTTAATTATCATAGCAACATATTTAAATTTATTGTTCCATTTGTGAGATTCTTTAAAAATTCCATTATTTGCTTTAAATTGATTTTCTTGTGAACTGAATTTTGAAAGATTTAGTGATCATTACATCCATAATAATTATAACATTTTTTAAGTTCGGTTTTTCTTAGTAGGATCAGCTAAAATCGATCAATTGATCAGCTACAAAATATAAAAACTTAATGACTTTTATAAATGGACAAGGCTCAGCAATAAGTGACAAGCAACCAGTTATTGCTGATTCATAATTATTTGGTTCCAAATCAATTAATTTTCACGTCTTTTTTGTAGGACAAATTTTTAAATTATCGGTGATATAACTTATGGACAGAATGGACATTCGAACTCGGCAACTTACAGTTTTGATCGTTATATTTAGCACTATTAAGTAAATAAAATCGGTAGTTTGTCGTGCATTCTGTTCAGATTTTATTAGTGTTTGAAAGATTACATATGTATATATATATATAAATATATATATATATATATATATATATATATATATATATATATAATAGATATTTCCCGTGAATTATTGTGAGTGCTATTTGTTCACGAGTATCGTTTGGAAAGTTCTGCATGAACGGCTGCAACGAATTTAACCAAACGTTGAGAGAAGATACTATTTTATACGTAATGCCTTCTCGATGGTTCGATTGTTTTTGTAAGAGAAATGTGGAATTTAAAGATGCTCCACCCTCTGGACGGCAGCGACTATTGGTCACCGATGCTATTCGGGCTGTTATTGAAGAAGATCCGTGACAGGTATTTAGCAGAGCGAATTTAGTACTCAAAAATCACAATCTTGTCATTCCTTCACGAAATTGGTAATACTCGAAAACTTGGATTGTGGATCCCGTAAGACTTGAATGAAAAAAAGAAGAAATTGAAACGATAACATTTGACCTTACACGCTGATGAAGAATTACTTAAATGTATAGTTATTGCGGAGAGAAATTAATATTCATTCTTGAAAGTGTCAGTGTCTCGGAACCAGCGGAACTTGAATTTCAACGTCTAAAATAAAAGAGAAACCCACTTAAAAATAAAAGTTATAATTGCTTATTGGTTGAACCTTAAAAGCGTTACTCATTACGGTATTCCACAATCTGGATCTACAATGAATAGTAGCATTTATTGTGTATTGTTTAGTATCATTGTTACAAAACTTCGTGGCAAACAACGTAAGATTAATCTTCCCCAAGACAATGCACGGAACACATCTTTGAAGACACGTAGCAAAATCATAAAGCTATATTGAACCGTTTTGCCTACCTATTATTTATCATTTATTTAGATTATTGTCTATTTATTTAAAGGACAGAAAATTCGACAGTGAGCGAGATCTAGAAAAACGAAATTAAAATTGTTTTGATGGAAAACTCCGTGATTTTCATAAGCAAAATATTTTCCTTTTGCCTAAATACTGGAACTAATTTATAAATTCTAGTAACGATTATATATTAGAATAATATTGAAAATTAATCACGATTTAAAATGAGAATAAAAATTATTTTAGTGTCCCAGAACTTTCTATGCCGAGTTATCAGTGATAATGGCAAATACAAAAAAATGTCAAGACATGTTATTTAAATTAGAATAAATTTAATAAAAATTATCAAAAGGTATACTTATTATTTACTAATTAACAAATTAACTAAGTACGCACCTTTGCTAAAATCCCAGTAATATTTTGCAAAATGTCAGTGTGTGCCTTTGGAATACAAGACCTATACATACATGCCTTTGGATACAAGACATATACATACACATCTTAATGATGATAGCAAATATAAATAAAAAGACTTTTGCATTATAATATAAAATTCCGATATGGGACGTTCGTTTTCACTAACGTTCTATATACGGAATGAATTCATGAGTGCGTATCATTCATATTGCATAAACAATTTTAAAATCTGCTATTTTAGGCAAAGATAATTTTCGAAAAATGTTTATATACGGAGATTGTTAATGGAAAATGCATTATGTGAAGGTAGTGAAAAGTTATAACAGTTCGTCTGTTTGACTACAGAAAACTTAACTTATGTAACAAAAAGTTTGAGGAAGTAAACGTAAAGAGGGAGATAAGAGAATTGGCTATGACATTCGTGTACGTTTTTCCAGAAAACTTGAAGATTTCAATATATTCTCTATTTGCTTTCTTCAAATAACCAAATTGTTTTAATTACTACTTTGATAGTAAAAAAATTTATATATTTAATTGGTAAATATTGATTTCGATTTTAAAATTTTGTAATGGATATTGCCTACTTTCGTATACTTTTAATAAAATGTTCAGAAAAAAGAATTATGTTTATTAGAAATGTTCTTTTTAATATTTTGTTTTACTTGTAACCATATAAATGAAGTGAAAATAGAGCGCGAGATTTCTTTGAATCAAGAATTACCAGCAATTTAAAATGACAGAAATGCACAAAAAAAGCCATTCGTATTTCGGATTTTCCATAAGGTGTAAAATATATATGTTGTATGTTACAATAAATTATTTTTTTACATCTGTAATAACTGAACTTATCTAAAAAGTGTATAATTGTAATTACTTTTATAGAAAGACACAAATTTGCGGAGTACTGGAGTGTTGATTAAATATTATAAAGATACTTACTCAACAATTCTAAAATGCTGCAGATCATTTCATTTTCATTATTTATTTCTTCATAATTTATTTAATTTTCACAACTAATAGCAGGATTTAATGTGATGCAATAAGCTAAATTTGATCTACTGCTAAGAAAAAAGTTTTTAAAGAGGCATACGTTACGAAAGTAGCCATGCTTTATATTGCGTTTCATGTAATATCATAATGATCGTGAGTGGGCTGAATGTGTTAAAAAATTTGAACAACTTTCAACATCGAAAATTGTGAAAAAAATTAAGAATATGCAAAATCATTACATAAAACAGGCGAAAAGATATTAGGCTGGTTTTGAGGATGACAATTCACCCATTCAAAACATTAACAAACAATTTTAAAAATGAGGTAAGTATTTGTTGAGAGAAAAATGAGGTAGGTGTGTTTTGACGATCAATTTGTGAATTGTCTTGTTTACGAAAACGATTTATCTTTTTACGAAATGTTGTCATGAGAAACAAAAGTCACATTTAGAATTACGATTTTGAAACTAATGTTTAAAATTGTCAATGGAAATCATCATGTTCTTTCTGTTCAAAAAAGCACGCGGCTGAAGATGCAACATTAAGTTGCTCTTATAGTGTCTTTTAACTGAAATTTGATTGTGCGGTTGTGATTGAATTGTTCTAATATTTTTATTTAATACCGCTAACATTAAGACTGAATATTTGAATTCACTTATAACTTATCCATTTTAATCAACGTGCGATTTTTAACGTTCCATTCACGGGAAATAAAAAGGTAAATATTTTAATTCTATTCAGGATATCAAGTCACATATGAAAGCGTAATTAAGTACTTTTATGAAATCCTCATCCAATACTTTTTCAGAAACTAACTAGAATGATTTATAAGTGTAAAATAACAGAACAGGTAATATTCATATTATTCATATTATTCTTTTATTGTACATTTTTTATCTGAGAATTTACTGTACGTTTTGATGAAGGCTAAAACAAGAAAAATGACAACAATGCAAGCTTAGGACTATGGATTGCGTGATGCAAATTATGCATTAGTTTGGTAATAGTACGTGTCTAACTTTGAATTTAGTTTTGAAACTTAATTTATATTAATCTGAAAACATTCGATATTACGTAATAATATTTTCTCTCTTCGTAATTTTTTTAATATATCTCTTATAAAATCATGCGAAATATTAAGGAGGTGCAAAGTTAGTTTTACATGTGGTTATAAAAGTGAATAAGGTAAAATTGTATTGATCGTAATTGAAAGTGTCGTGGGTTTTTTTAAAATAAAAATATGTATGAAATGATACGTAAGAATAAGGCAATATAGATTCACATGTAACTTCATCAGCATGTGGAGCATGCAGGCCAGGTGAAAATGGTATATATGACGTGTTATTTTTAAATTGAAGCCTTATTTATGTACTTTATACCACCATATGGTTATTTGACGAATTAATTAGTTTTTCTTTCAAATTATGTAAGTCATCAAATTCTTTGATTGTTTTAAAAAAAATTATTTAGTATTCTTATCTAACTTTAAGCGATACTAAAGCTTACCACTGTCGAATTAGATATTTGTGAATTCCATGTCAAAATAAAACTTGTTAATTACCAGTAAAACTCTCAATACGAAGTAAAACTTCCATACACGCTTAAGTACATTTACATTTTTAAGGATATATATGAGAATATTAAGTTTGTTTTAACCAATTAAAGGCACTGCCTTGTATATTTGATGGATGAAAAATATGCTGAATTTCTCACAAATTATAAGAGTAGAAAAATTGTCATATTTTATGGTAAATTTTATGTAAACTTCCAGTAACGCTGTTGTTTTTTATAATATTGATTTCATTATTTGCTCTTCCGATATATCCGTATAGAATATAATGAACCTGTCGAATTGGCATGTTTGCACGTTTTAAATGTTTGCAAAAAAATAATTTACGGAAAGAAAACAAAAGTAATGGAACAGATTTTGAGACAAAAGTCTGTGATAAACAGTTTTCTGTCTGTAAAAAATTCTTTTCTTCTGAGGTCTAAGAAGCCTAAGAACGATGATTATTCTAAATAATATTTTCTATTCTATTTAATTTTACCTTACAGCTAAATGGGTTTTGTCAATTTATTTGCATAAGTCAAAATCTCGAGACATGGTGCAATCCCATCCGGTTACGAAAATAGCCGCTCAAATGCAAATTGCGTACAGAGCATATGCATAAATATCAAGAAGTATTTCTATCTCTTTTCTTAGAAAAGTTTGACAATTATTTGGAATTTTTTTTAAATAAAAGTGTAAGTTATATAAGTATTTTTTATTACGTATACACATTCATATTGCATAGGTACCTACAAAAATAAGTAGATTTTTCTCCTTTCTAAAAATCTAGAAAATGACCTACTCATTGAATAAAGAAACAATTACAATTATTTACAATGTCAAAAGAAGTATCAATAACTTTATCAAAAGAACAAATTTTAATAAAGTGAAGAAATAATTTCGTGTTTTGCTTAGAATGGCGGGGTTTTAAAAGAAACCATATACGCATTAGAGAAATAATGACATTTAAGAACCTTTTAATAACAGTATTCATTCAGAGAGATAAAATAGGATGGTGATATCATACTCTGTTTTAAAAAATTAGATACTATAATAATCGTATCATTTTTTAATTTTAAATATGCACTTAAATTGTTTTATAGTACAGTGATCATTTCCCACTTGATATAAATAACAAAAAAGACCGTTGTACGATATTTATTGGTACTAAATATAACAAAAATATATTTATATAACATAAAGATAAAGACAAAATATAAGAAATAAGCTTTTTAAAATTCGTTCTTCCTTCAGGTAATCTATGTAAATTATAATACTCTTAAAATAAATTTGTGAAAGAGGGACGAAAATATCTACGAGTAAGAAACTCAGGGTACGGTAAATTATCACAATTGAGCAATTCGTGTTTCCCACTTTCAGAATAAATACACTAGAGCCGCATTTGTTGAGTTATTTTTTAACTGGAAGGGTCTAACTTGTACCTACTAAACCCCTAATGTTCGTAATTCACTAATACCAGTTGCTGCCAAACACACATCGCGTGTGTGTCGTGAGGGTTATATATGAAATGGAACTTAGATTTCGTTTTGTACATCTCCTACATTTCATACGTACAAAGTTTATTACCCATTTTAAGAAACTTCATAGATAAGTCTAAAAACATTGCATAAGTCGTACAGTGGCGATATTATTATTGGGATGTCATTCACAAAGAAATTTGAAAACAAAATTTTATGATGGTTTAGAAAGTCTCTTCATATTTTCTATAACCTAAGGTCTAAGAATTTGTCGGTTCAAAATTTAAAATACTTACCTAGCATCTTCTTAATTTTAAATTTAATATATCGATTTTGTTGTGAAATTAACCTGTTATAATTAAGTGGTTAATTTAGTAACTACGAATATGTAAATTTGGGTATATCTTTCCCAAATATGACTTTATGAGTCATTTTTAACTTACCCCTATCTTTATATAGTCATTGAAAAAAACTAGTCTCAAAATAAAACTTACTAAATTAAGTGGAAATGTGTTTGGTTGTATTTTATTTATTATGATACATAAAGAAAATATTACGTCAAAAAAAATCTCTACAAATGTAAAATAATAAACCGAACACTGTTTTTACAAAAGCCATAACTCAAGATTTATTAACTTATAAAATAATGTGCGCGAGCAACTTTTCGAAGTTCAAATGGATTGAAGTAAACTGACAAAAAATATTAAGTTTTATCATCTGAAGTAATGAAATTATGCTTAAGTCGATTACTTTTTGGTAATAGATATATAACAGTTTGAATAATATTTTAAAAAATATTAAGCATAGATTAACCAATAGATTAACCAATAGATAACCAATAGATTAACCCAAGAATGGCTGGACCGATTTTCATGATCTTTAATTTGTTGGATTTATCTTAGCCCCGAATAGCAGAATAACTAGTAAAACATGGGAAAAATTCATAAAAAACATTTATGAAGAAAATTCATTTTTCCATACATTTTGTATGGAACGGTTTTTTTGATGATATATCGAGAACGGATTAACATCGATGAATATTTTTTCTCTCGAGAAGTTTCCTCTCGCATTAGAAGAGTAAAAAAATTACAAATAATTTGATATAAATACGGTTTAGAACCAGAAACTTTTTGACAATTATTTTTATATACCATATGAAAAAATATTTATTAAAAACGATATATCTGAAAAAATTATGCAGCTGATGATTATTTATTAAAAAAAATCAACTTGAAATTTTGTACCTGATGATTTTTTTTTTTGTTTGCGATCAAATAGATTTTAACCTTTTTTTCCAGTTATTTCACGTATTTTTTTATCACTAAAGCATGATTTATTATGAAGTATTATGTATTAAGTTTTACTATAATAAAAATTAATTGCCGAAATTTAATATTTCTTTTAACCTGTCAAATTTAAACAATACATCTTGCCTATATAGGATCAACTTTTAGGAAACAATAAAGTCTATTTATAACATGGCATATTTTTTTTTGTATATTTTATGGCATTCAATTCACTTTGTAGTTGCCTAAATTTTTAATATATTTTAAACTCGCTTGCCTTTTTTTTCATTTTCACCATTTTATTAATAATAAAAATATTAATATTGATAATGTCAATTGTTGATTATTTAAATTTAGCCCAGCCCAACCCAGCCTTAAACTTAAGTTGGTATATTTGATAATTTTCTTATTTGACGTTTAAGACAATTTATTTTATGTAATTTAAAATTATTGTATTTCATTAATCTTTTTTATTCCTTCTTTGTGTGTCAAGAGTATAATGTCTAACGACAAATTCATTGTAAATATAGTTAAAATTGGTGTTCTGGTGAGTATTTTTTTCAAAATGATTTTTTTCCAATAAATAATCATCTGCAGATTTTTTTAAATGTGTCGTTTTTAACCAATTCTTTCACAGGGTATGAAAAAAATTGTCTAAATATTCCTGGTTCTAAACTTTATTTGTTCTAGTAATTGAAATGAGTGTAACACGTAATATGTGTTATACTGTATTACACATATCACGTGTTATACTCATTTCTACGTAATATGTGTTATACTATATAGAAAAAAAATTATTATAATTGGTTTTCAACAATTTTTATTAATTTTTTGTCCATTATTGCATTTAAATTGGTTTAAATTTATTCTCCTCAAATGATTTTTTTTAATTCATCAGCGAAATGTGATTTCAAATGGTTGAGTTAAGTTTGATGAAGTGCACATTGTGAAATGTTGTGACTTCGATGATGTTCACTTTGTGAGGTTATGACATTTGTGATTGCTTTGTGATTGATAATTGCTTTATTACGTAATTTTGAACTGTGTGATCAATTTATAGTGTTTTATAGTGTTATTTACAATGCTGCGAGCCAAAAGATCACATTTTTTTCAGATCATAATTTTTCACGACGAAGCCGTAATACAATTCGACTTAGGAATATTACGAATCAATCTACTGTATATGAATAAGAAATCGCAAGAAAAGAGCACTGCGTTAGTATGGCCCGACTTCGTGCTTCACAAACACAAGAATAAAGAGAGTCACTACGTCAAATGGTACAGCAAGCAATAAGAAATCGTCGAGCTTATCGCACACATCAACAACGTTATAATTTTCGTCATGCAAGAAGAAATGCTTCAAGTGTTGATTTAAATCGAGTAGCGTTATAGAATGATTGAACAACTGACTACATCTCCATCCTTTCGTTCGAATTGAAATGAGATGAAATTGTCATTATAGTCTCCGTCATCTGAGCCATTGTACTCATGCCTCGTGGCGAAACGCCAGAATTACGACACTTTCTATCGAACGCTCAAAGATACAACGGATGTTTCCAAATGACATTATCGAAGAAAGCATATTCAGTCCCATATTCAAGGTAATTTCTGCTAGAGAGACTAAACGTTAATTTTTTTTTGGTGATCGTAATTCAGTAATTCGAACTTCGCCTTAGACTTTGCAGATACAAGGCCAAATTCACCATCGAATTGGATCATTGCAATCGCTTGAAGACGCACAGCATAAATTCATCCAAATTTACTTCATGGACAATATGGAGGAACAATTTGATCGGCATCAAACGATCAATACGGTATTGCCGTTTAGAATAGAGAAATTCTTCTAGATCTGCAGCAACTACTTCATGAACATTATGCATTGATTTGTTTAAAACTGCGGTGGATCGCATGCCAACTGATGACTACAAAGTCGTGATCAGACCGGATAAATGACCCGCTGGAACACATGAACGCCAGTTTAATGCTCCAACAATAGATGAAGTCGCAATTGGGATTGTTGGCGAAAATTTGGAAATGTGCGATATTATGCTTACACTGGCTATTACGGATATCACTTCAATATCAAAATGATAAATGCATTGAATGGTGAGTATCGATATCATTATTTTCATTTCATCATGACAATAATTTCACTGATTTCATTGATTTTATTAGGTGAGGAAACTACCAAGAAGGTTAGCTCGATGAATTAGTACGCGTATCGTTTGATGATTCGTCAAAATTCTGACAACTGTTTGCCGTGATTTCGTCGATGGCTGCAGGAATATTGCGTCAACATATACGTCAAAATCAAAACGGAACGCCTGACTTTCATTCGGTTGAAACAAGTCAAATTGCATTCAGAGTAGTATATTATTTTACGCGATGCAATCAGCACCGTAGGAGATGCACCAAATTTTGGTCGATTGACTATTCTACCGGTGACGTACATTAGCAGCCCGCATCATATGCATGAATATGCGCAGGATGCAATAACATATGTGCAACATCACAGTCGTTCAGATCTATTCATCAATTTAACTTGCAATCCAAAATGGATAGAAATTGTTCAACTACTGCTCTACGGAAGTGATCGTCTTTAAACAAGAAATCCCGTCGCTGATGGACTACATTATTAAGCAACGAGTTTTTGGGGATCCTCGATGCTGGATATATTCAATTGAATGGCAAACACGATAACGGTAAAACTATCATAACGAAAGTAAAAGAAATGACTTCATGGTGGTATTCTTTTAAAAACATTTAAGACGCATGACAACGTGGAGTATCGCAATTCAGTAAAATTCATCAAATACTTCTGCAAATATATCACGAAAGGTAGCGATATGGTGGCTTTTGGCGCAGAAACTCCCAACACCAACGATGAAATTACGCACTTTCAAGTTGGTTGATATGTAAGCTGCAATGAGCCGAATTGGCGTATATTCTCATTCCCCATTCATGTAAGTCATCCCTCTGTTGTACATTTGGCGGTGCATCTGGAGAATGGTTAACGAGTTTATTTCACTGAATCGTATATGGGGCAACGTGTTTAAATACCTCCAGCGACAACATTGACCAGTTTCTTTTCGATTTGCCTAAGCAATTCGTTTGCACGAACCTTGCTCTACTGTGAGATGCCACGTTATTACACTTGGAACGCTTCATTGAAGAAATTTCAACGTCGGAGACAATGCAATGCGGTTCCCGATCATTCGGATGTGCGTTCTACTGATACTCTTGATCGCATTTACACAGTTCATCCGAAGAATGACGAATGCTTCTATTTCCGATTGTTACTGGTGAAAGTTTTATGTCCCGATATCATTTGAATCACTTTGAACTGTCAATGGTGTAGTGTGCCCAACATATTGTTATGCATGTCAACAGCTCAATTTACTTAAAAATTATGCTCATTGGGACATGATAATCGCTTAACCAATTGTTTCTGCATCTCCAAGTCAGATACGCACATTATTTGCTATCGGTATTTCGACATGCTTCCCATCGAACCCATGTGAACCGTGGGACAAGAAAAAAGACAATTTTTCAGAAGATATTTTACATCGAATTCGTGACAGTTTAGAGAATACCGATCTCAAGGTGAATGAGAATATACACAACCAGGCTTGGCTTTCGATCGAAGACATGTGTTACCTTATGTGCGGCGGTTTGCTAGTCAAGTTAGGAATGTCAACGCCAAATCGTGAAATGGAGGATGCTTTCAATCAAAAATTTTAACGTGAACTCGTATATGATCGAGGTGCATTGAACCAATTAGTTCAAACAAATGTACCACTGTTGAACTTCCGGCAGCAGGAAGTGTACGATACGCTAATGAAGGTAATTGACGATGGAAATGGTGGTTTATTTTTCCTTGGTGTGCCCGGTTGAACTGGGAAGTCATTCCTCACGACATTGATTTTGGCCACTGTTCGTGTGAGATACGAAACTGTAACAGTTGCTTCTTGTAAGCAGCCACGTTGCTAGAAGGACGATGAACAGCCCATTTAACGTTGGAATTGCCGCTAAACCTTTAAACGAACGAAAAAACGACATGCAACATTGCAAAACACCCAGAAATGGTTAAAGTTTTGAATGCACAATGGCGCAAAAACAGGCATTGGAAGTACTCAATTGAACTATTAAAGATCTGTGGAATCACTCAAGATGCTTTGGAGGCGCAATGATTCAATTGTCAAGCGATTTCCGCCAAACACTACCAGTAATTCCAAAATCGACCGCTGCCGATGAAATAAACGTTTGCCTCAATTCATCGTTTTCGTTTCCATCGATTTTTTTTCAATTTCGTCTCAACGAAGGACGAGCTCATCCACAAAATATTCCCGAACATCACTAATAACCACAAAAATCACAATTGGTTAAGTGAACGAGCAATTCTTGCGGCAAAGAACAAAGATGTAAATTACTTAAACTTCACAATTAAAAATCAAATCGTAAAATACTTTTGATTTAAATGATAAGTAAAGAAATACTCTAAAATAAATTTGTAAGTTAACTTAAATTAAGCAATGTTATATATATATATATATATATATATATATATATACATATATATACATATATATATATATATATATATATATATATATATATATATATATATATATGATATCTCCTCAATACGTTCAATTCCGTGATTTGAAATAGAATTATTGTTAAATTTTGATCACATTTAAAAGGAAAACGTAATTGTTTTTCTCAGCTTATGTTTATTTATTGTCCCAACTTTAAGAATTTATTTACTGCAATGGAAAGATTGAGTTAAAACGTAATTTGGAATTAGAATGGAAGCTCCTGCCGTTGTTGTATCAACTTTAAATTGTTTGAATTTTATAGATTTAAATATGAAATCATCATAACCTATGTTATTTTTTTAATTATTGAGAATTTAGATGTAACTAATAATAAGACGTATTTATTACTTAAACTTTATTACGTTTATACATCATAACTTAAACAAGTTTTTAAAAAAATAAAATTTATTATTTTTATATACATATATATATATATATATATATATATACATATATATATAAGTATATATATATTTACGCAGAAAGTTTTGGGAATAGCAAAAACGGAGTCAACTGCGAAACGCAGTTGCTCTATTCTCGGCAAGACTATACTTGGATTATATTTACGGATTTTTTAAGGTAGTCCCCTCTTTTTCGGCGTCCGGAAATCATATATCTGGCAGTTTTTCTTTAATTCCTGAGAATAAATAGAATGAAAATAGTGCCAATTTGTAGGTGTATAGCGAATGAGTCATAATTTCCACATCGGAGGTAGTCAAATATTCGATTGTTTCTTCGGCTAAGTGTGTAAGAGGCGGTATCGTGATTAAGGAGGGTTCTATTGTTGCATTCGAACTTTTTTCGACATGTGTTAAACAGTCTGCGATAACAGTTTCTTTTATTTTATAAAATAATCCTTCCTAAATTATTGTCACCGTGGTGCGATTGATCGCACAAGGTACGTTATCTCTGACTGTACGGCGTAACGCGGACAGCCGGGTTCGATTCCCGGCCGCCCGTCGAGCGTGCTGAATGGATTTTCTCTTTGGCTGTAAATGATTGCTGACGTAGCAATAAGTCCTCAGTTGTGTACTTTAAAGTACATAAAATAAATAAATAAACAAATAAATGAAAAAAAAATTAAAAATAAAATCGGTTAATAACCTGTTCCTAAACAATCCGTGCAAAAACCTTAAAGACAACATTTTTTACGACACTACCTCCTTTTTCACTTTTGTGGTAGTTTTTTAGAAGGAAACACTCACTCCGGAGATTGACCCGTAGATTCGCTTTCATAATAGTATGTACAGCTTTCGTCACAAGGTTGAATAAAGTATTTTGGTGAACTGCTTCAAATTTTTCTAACGTTTCCCGATATCAATCAATGCGACGGAGTTTTTGAGCTTCAGTCAAATCACAGGGTGCCTATATAGTACAAACCTTCCTGACGCCTAAAGGTTCATTTAGGTTTTTCTTGCACTTAAGTCATTTTAAACTGCTTAAACTTGCCGAATTGTGTATATTTATCATGAAATTAAAGTTACCTTCATTCGTTTCTGATGATAGAACTCCCTTACGAAGGTCATCACTGAGATTGGTACGACTGCGCTTGAATTTAAATAGTAGCGCGGGACAGGGCTTCGTAAAAAATTGCCACGTAGTCGATCATAACTTCATTATTGATCGAGACCAAAACGAAATTCATAAAAAAATCATCTAACGAAAATTTTCACATGTAAAATTTATCTTGACGCCATTTGCACAATTTATTTGTTATCCGAATAAGTTTATTGTAGAATAAATGACGTTATGCTATTAGGTTGATATACTTTCGATCATTCCAGCAAAAAGAAACAAAAGTCATTAGTAATACCAAAAAACACAACCAGTTATTTCATTTTTGGTTTTACTTTTGTATTGTCTTTAATGTACTAGCGATAATATTGTAAGAAATGTAATTAGATAATAAAATTGTAATTTAAAGAAAATAATTTTCGGAATATTATCTCCAACTTGTTTATTATAATAAACAAGTTTTTATAATCATACTAAATTGCCTAAAAGTATCTGCAGGGAAGCTGATCCTAAACATAAAAGTCTATTAATACTATGATAAATATGAAAGTTATTACATAATTTCTTACTATACTTAAATGGCAATACTAAATATAAATTAACGAAATTATTTGATTTAAAAACGCATAAATGGAATTAAGAAGGAATTAAAAAAATTAGTTAAGCACTATGACATTTTCGTAAGAACAGCAGGAAATGATAAAGTCTATGCTCAATTTTCAAACTTAATGCAAATTTCAAATCATTTACAAAACTTGAAAAAAGCTAATTAATTATTCATATATGGAGACATGTCTCTGAAACGCAGGGCGATAATAAAGAACAATCAGTTCGTCTCGTTTCACGCGTATGGATTGTACCTTCTTCCCCCACTCAGCTCAATTCCTTCTTCGTTCTGCATCCTGATCAAGTATCGAAAAAAATGTTAAAATATATTTTAGGTCTCTTCTGGTTACTTGGTCAGCGCGACACTACTCCTTCTAAGTTGAGTACAATTTTAATTAGGTAGCTATCGTCTCGCAGCATTACGTGACCACATCAGATAAATATTCTTTCATTTTGCTTTTCAGTTATTGGAGTTGCTTTAAATGGCCCCTGATTTTCTCATTGCGAGTTTTATAGAAGTATTCCAAAAAATCAGAGTCAAGCGGAAGCACAGAGGTTGAAAATATTAAGGCCGATTCGAAATATTCTTATGTACGTTCAGCTATTTTTGGTAATTTCTGCATTATAATTTTTTGCGCTTTCTTAGCTGAACTCATAGATTAAAGAAAAATTTTATACGTGACATAAATAATTGTGATACAAACTTGATTTTTTTAACCTCAATCATGAGTGCAAGATTAAGTGGGCAATTAATAAATATTTCCCTTAGTTTGGCACAAGCCACGAGACAAGCCATAATAATCTATTAATCTCATTCTTAATATTTATGTTATATACGACTCGAATTTGATTATAATCTTCCATCAGTTTAACTTCCTTAATTGTTGACTATAATCATAATATTTCACTTTACCTAAAATTTTAGGGTCATTCCGTAAAGGCAACAAGGTCAACTTTCTCAGGCAAAAACGTTTTCTACGACACATTTGCTGAAATCCACGCATTTATAATTCTATGTGGTTTGATTAAAATAGGGGGAAATGGCCGTTTAATGAAATGCTAATAGCAGTACAGAAATATATTTTTATTCGATTATTAAAGTTATAAAATTACTTGAATGTAAATACATAAATAAATACATGTGCCCATATTTTATATAATAGGTTGGATCAAAGAGATCAAAAGGTATAAAAGGGACGACATTATCAATTTTTCGCATCTAAATGAGAGAAAAATCTGTCAGATATACAAACTTTATTTGCGTGTAACTTTACATATTTATCGTTTTCTTAAATATAAGCATCTAATTGTGTATTCCTTCGGCAGTGTGACAAAAATCTTATTTTTTAGAATCTCCAAAGTTATAACACATAAAACTTTATTTAATTTTGTCTTAAGCACGAATAAAACTTTACACGAAATTTCGCAACCAGTCAAACTTTATCCACTTTATTCAAAAAGTGTTAGCTGATCTTTTCTTAGAGTTTTTTAGGGTTTCATAGCCAAACTAGGAACCCTTATAGTTTCGTTGTAACCGTCTTTCCGTCTGTATATTACAGCCGTTTTACTCGCAAACTACTAGTGCTTTAACGCAGAAATTGTTTAGGTATATATTTATAGCCCACGAATTTTTTAAATAAAATTCCTTTTTGAATATCTGAAAATTATTCACAACCGTAGTATATACATACAACTCGCTTAAAAGGAAAATTATCACAGATAAATAGGTTCTTCTAGTTTACGAGTAATAGTCGACCAATTTATGACATGCAGTAAAATGTTCATAGAAACTTCATACAAATGACTTAAAT
Source organism: Druceiella hillmani (assembly GCA_039881145.1). Taxonomy (NCBI): domain Eukaryota; kingdom Metazoa; phylum Arthropoda; class Insecta; order Lepidoptera; family Hepialidae; genus Druceiella; species Druceiella hillmani. The sequence goes on from JAYKKI010000010.1 coordinate 38,898,857, forward strand.
CAACTATAAAAATAACTATGTATTTTAAAACGTATTTATTATGTTATTGAAAGATAATTAGACAATATGTTTACTTATTTACAAGGTGCGAAATAATTTGAAAATTTGTAAACTATTTAACAGAAATACTATGATCGTACAATACATACGGTTAAATGTTTACATGATGTTATGTGCAAATGGACTCACTCGTACTTGATACGTTTTTATTTAATATTATTTTCTTCAAAGTTAAGTTGCTCAATCTCTGATTCCAAATTGCAACAGGATTTTTTTTTTAAAACATACAAAAATCTGTTATGAAAGTATTAAAAGGTTTATATGATTATATTTATAGGTCTTCTATTAATTGTTTTAAAACGATGTACTCATCTCACAATGGCCAGATTTTTGGTTTGAAGCACACTAGATCATGGTTATATTCCGCTTTTATTATGAAGTAATATTTTGATTGATATTTAAGTACACATTAACTATTAAAAAACTATTGAAAGTTGACTGGCATAAACGTCTTTTCTTTTGTTCATAAGAAAATACTTCATAAGACGCAAGAAAAGCAGAATATATGCACGATCTATTGTTTCAACTCAGAAATCTGAACGACGTCCTGAGTATAGGGCAAAAATAAAAACATTCCGAATATAGACACTAACCCCGCAACATCCCTAAACGCGCATATACAACCACAGCAAGTATATGGACGTGATGTTTGATCGTAAATTAAACTTTAATATTCACGCTGAGCAGATTACCTCGCGTTGCGCAGAAACCCTTCAAGCAAATGAAAACGGATTGATTCTATCCATAGTACGCTGCATATTCTAACATGAATGAACGGGCGCAAGAACGATTTATAAACACTTTGCAACATTGCTTCATTACGTTCAAAAAAGACTATATATTCTTAGTTATTACATCATTCTACGTGATACTTGTATTGAACTAGGAGCAATTGTGCTTCATAATATCGGTAAGTCACCACGATTACGTCGATATAGTGAGCAAGTTGCATTTTAGTAAGTTCGGGAGACCAACTGCGTCTCAGCTGTCTTCTGGCTACCAACCGCTCGCAGCAGAAACGATTTCATTTTCCGAATTGAAATGACACTTTTTGAATTACTTTTATAACACCGATTTTTTTTTGTTTTAAGATTTATAATGTATAAATAGGAGAAAATAATGTGATCAGTAATGGAAAAAACACATGCAAGTTATATTCAACAAAAACGATATTTTGGGTTGCCTGATTAAGCTTCCGTTTCACAAATGATTTTTATAAAAACTCTAATGAGATGAGAGACTACACTATTATAAATATTGATATAACTAATATAGATATAACTAATATTGATATAACTAATATTGATATAACTAATATTGATATATATAGAGAAACATTATGTTAAAAGTAACTTTAAAATTAGATTGCATTGTAAAATTTTGGAATTACCTGCAGAAAATAAATTCCAATTTTTTTTCACGAATATTTAAAATTTTTAATACTTTTCTAAAAAAAATTTTAAAATCAGGAAATTGTTTTTTTAAATAGAATTTTTTAGTATTTCCTTGTGATATTGATATTATATGGAGGATATTAGTACGGCGAATCAGAAGCAATGCGAGATTATTACTTCAAAATAAAATAAAAGACATACGCGTATTATATTAAACTACTCTTAAATAAAATATTAAACACTGTGTATGTTATATTCAAACATAAAACATTAATCAAAAAGTGTGCATGGTGCGCCTGTAAAATTAGTTTACTTGATATTTGTAAATATTGCGCTTCATAGGCCTAAAAAGCAGTTCACCTGACAGCTAAGTTCGGAAATTTTGCTCAGGTGTATCTGCAGTTGTTTTAATGTCAAAAAATACAATCTGTTTTAATTATTGTCTTTATCTTAATTATATAATATAAATTGCAAACAATTTTCCGCCTTTGATTTTTAATTTGTGTTTATAGATCGATCAATCTACGATCAATCTACTTTTTTAGGTACATAAAATACTACTAACTTCTTTCTATGTTCACTATAAATATAATCACTTTAGTAAAATCCGTCTCCTATTTTCATCTTTGTAATAAAAATGGGACAAACTTTTAAACTTTTTTAACCCTCAAAACTTTTTCTTCATTTTATTCTCTTGATCAATTAACTCTTCTGTTGACCTAATTCTACAATCCTCTTGGGAAAGCCAGTATTTCAATTTCATCATAAGTTATTTTACCTTTATGTAAAATTTTTAACCATTTCTATTTTTGTCACCCTTATTCTTTACTTTAATCATAAGATTAATTAATAAACTTCAGGAAATCCTGATCATGACAAGATTTGTTTGCAATGTTGGCAATGAATTTTACTGATACTTTCCAAATTTGCTTTTATCTTACTAAGTAGTTTCACTTCTTTGCTTTTGTGCACTTGAGATATGAAAGGCCAAAGGAAAGTATGTACTGATTGACGTAATAGATAGAAATTTTGCTTAAAAGTGTATTTTATTTTCTGGACATTACTAATATTTTTTATTGTTGGTTCAACGGCTCTTATATATATATATATATATATATATATATATATATATATATATATATATAATTGATTTTTTTGTGCATGTGCTTGCCGTGTTAACTGACTTTATTGAGGCACAGAACGCACTTAATTGCTGAATTCAAGAAATTGTGGGTTTGATTTTCATAATACCTAATATGCAGTATCTTTGAATGACTTCCTTTTCATGATTGTATTTTTATATACCACTCTGGTTTCGATATCTTTTAATTACTACCGTACAACATCAACCAATTTCGGGAAGATCCCTGTATCATGTCCTAATTTGACTTAATGATCTGCCATTCTTTTAAACACGGTAACGACCTGAGACTTTTCCCCCACCTGCCTCATAGTAATTTCAGGCGATTGCCTTCATCCTTTAAAAGTCATCGTGCAGCTGTGCCGTGACCATTTTTATTTCTTGTTTGGTTCGAAGATTCATCTGTTAAGATGTTTATGGTAGTGACATGGAGTGATTTCTCAAAAAAAAAACTCACAATTATATCCACGTTTCTGATGTATTTTAATGCGTATATTCACTAACTCAGCAAAGAGCATAAAAGCAATAGCAAAGGAAATAAAAATAATAAAACGATACTTTGTTGTAATGCAATCATCAACTAGCGTTGAGAAAGGGCCGCCTGTAGGTTAGAGCTCTAAATGAAGAATGAGAGAATTAACGTTTATTAATATACATTAAAAAATCATTGTATTTATTTCTATTAATTGTGTTTAAATCTTCATTCATTTTCATTTAAAGAAAATAGATATTAATATCGCAGCACGTATCAATTTTACCTCCGGATAATTCGGTCTTCATCTTACTTTGAAGAGCCGAAACGTCGGAATAACTCGTATGTAAAAAGTCTTCCCAAAATGCTAAAGGTACTTTTTTAATTTTATAGTGACAATTAAATTTATATAAAGATACGATATCAAATTCGACTTCAACTGATTCTGTATCTCTCATTACCAGAAAAAAATTAAATAAAAGTTTAAATTGAGAACCGACTTTTGATGGAAAACAGACGTTATAATGGTCTAAAAAGACAACTCAACTTAAAACTCATCTCTATCAATACAAAAATAAATCTATTTAAACTCTCATCAGACCTATCATTTTGTATAGTAGTGAAACCTGGGCAATCTATAAAGCAGATGAGAATAGGCTACTAATTTTTGGAAGAAAGATCCTTCGATCAATTTTTGGAGCAGTCAAAAAAATAATAATTGGAGAAGTTTATATAATAATGAAATTGATATTATTTGTAGGCAAGCAAACATTTTGATAGTGATCAAGTCCTGCAGAATCAGATGGTTGGGACACGTTTTTCGATGGGAAGATCTGGCCCCAGTTAAAAAATTGATTTTCGCAAAGATTGGATATACAAGAAGAGGAAGACCACCTACAAGGTGGTTGGACAGTGTAGACGGAGTCAACAGGTGGAGAAACCTTGCATCAAGTCGTACTGCCTGGAGGGAGCAGATTGGGAAAGGCTTGGACTGCACCAGGCTGTAGTGCTGACAAAGAAGAAGAAGAAGAAGATTCTGTATCGCGCTAATCTGAAATAAATTTTGCTACCACGTAATTCAGGTGGATCGAAGTATTCCAAATCAGTAAATGAAACAAAAACATTATTCTAATGAATATATAAACACATTAAAAATGTTTATGTAGCTTAGTAGCAACATTTGGGTAGCATTGGTGACTAGCAGGATTGCAACGTAAGGAAATATTAATTATAAATAGATTTAACGTAATATTAACCACAGTAGCTTCCCTTAATTAATTTAAAATATCGCACTTGTCTGAAAATATAATCAGGGAAAAAATTACTGCAAACATGACCATTATTCTATTAAACCATTTATTACCATAAATGTTAAGGATATTATTTCGACAGGAAGAATTTATTTCATTACGAATGAAAATATGCACAAAGAATTAATTGAATTTTGTGTATTTTTCTTACTTCTTATTTCTACCTCTTACTTGCATCCGATATTACTTTTATTCTTAACTATGGTCGACGATATACATTCTCTATTTGATGTCACTCTACTATCTCGATGCACAAGTTATTTATGGAATTTATTTTATTGTATGTGCCACATATGTCGAATTGTCACGGTGATATAGTGGAAGTAAAACTCAAATAGAATGCAATCTGATCTATAATTTCTCTATAATTTGAGGTTTTCTTCGAAGAGTTTTTTGTAGTATGTTTTTTTATGTATTCTTTTTTCCAAAAGTAATACTACTATTAAATATTGTCTTTATAGAAATCGCTTATTAGCCATTGAATACTTGGACCACATCATTGAATTTTCTACTCTACTTGTCGATGTAAACACGTTTTATGTAGATTACGATTAATAATTTATTATTTAGAGTCTTCTTTAGCAGATACAGTTGAGAAACGAACTGGAATAAAGTATTCATTGGCTACTAATTCAGATTGAGTTCTTATATGACTAATTTATTCCTTCTTCACCATCTTCATCATTCTTTGTTAATTCTCAATTATCAGCAACTTTGGCTTTTACATTTGTCCCCTTTAAGATTCTAGTATTTTATGTCAGATTGTGTTGCATTTCAGATGTTACTCTTTTATCGTTTTGCTTGTAAGGGTCGCCACACAAACATCATTAGCGTTTCCTTCCCTATTAATTTTACATCTTGTGTCTTAAATTGTTCCCTTTTTCCTTTCTCTCAAAATCTTTTCTCTGTGAGATAATCTGAAAATAATTTTAAAAGTACTGCTTCCAGTTTTTTGTTTTGTAACCTTTGTTTCCTTGGAGAAATTTTTTTTTTATTATCGCGCTAACTTCTTTCATTTTTGAATTTTCCATATCATACCTTCCTAGGTCTTATTTAATTTATAGATACTTCACCCTTTTTGCCATTTTTCTTCATTTCAGCTTGTTTTAGTTTTCTTTTCCTCTCTTTTGCGATTTTTTAATCTAACAAATTTCCAGCTAAAGTTATAAAAATACGAAACTCCAGTAAATAAATTTAAACAAAAAAGTTATACCTTGTGGAATACTGTTGGTAACTTACCTTAACAAAGGATCCTCTAATTGTTACTGTTCTAAAAGTAAAATGACGGAAATTAATGGTAGCCAGAAAAATTTTAGTATTCATTTAAAATAAATAAAAGTTTAAAATTTTTAAAGCTTCAGTCATTTTTGTATATAGAAAATGGACTTAAATAACTGCAACATATATTAATAATACTTCTGAATAATGATCGCCTTCTTTTTAGGAATGCAGGATTGTCGAAACTATTCATATAAGACAATTTTTCTCAAATTCCAAAGCTCGAAATATTAATGATGTCGTAGTATCGATTAGATCAAGATAATTACATCAATGTCATATTAATTTTATATCTGTATTGTGCTTCTATGAAATAAAATTTACACGTCTACATTTAGTTTGATTAAGATATTCAAAGACAGTTGATGAAAAAAAAACTATTTTAATAAATATTTTGAATTATAACAAAAAAATGTCTTGTGCAACTTAGGTGGAAGCTAAATAGGAAGAACGTTGCCTAGCAAGGTTGCAATCAGACGCAATACTTATTTTGAAATAAATACATGATTTTCTCCCCTTGCCTAATTTAATGTATCGTAATTCTCACAGAAATCATAAACATTGTCTATAAGAAAATTATTTGTATCTGAGGATTTAATAAAACAAAAATGTTAAGTTTTCATAATATATGCGAATTAACTTTGCAATATGAATGTATTACGTCATATATAAAAATATTTATAAAGATGTATAGGATTTTATCACTCATAGACTATGGAGGTAAATGCTTTATCATTATTTTGAATTGAAAAATAACGCAATTGGGAACGACCCGAATGATATTTGATTTTCCAGGTCAGGACTTTTCAATGAACGTTATCATAAGTCAAAGATTTTGAAGTTCTCTTTTTATAATTAACGTACAATAATTAAAAAATTAAAAATATATTTATAAAATACTTATCGAGATGGTTAGCTTTGCGTGAATGAAGGATTTTTGTTATAGGCCCAGAATTTTTTTTAAGTCGGTTTCCTGCCTAAACGGTATGGCACACATCACACTACAACTCCTCTAGAGCCCTAGCTTACGTAGGACTAGGTATAATATGAATTTTTGTTGTTACGAAATGTATAGTATAGATTACATTTATAACACGAAAAACGTATCCGAAAAACATATTTAAGCACAGGGAAACACATTTGTCATACTATATTTGGAAACTTATGGTATGTTTACGACCTAACTTGGTATAAAAGTTATGACTTGGTGAAAAAATTAAGATTTTCACAAAGGACAAGGGTTTTTAGCTCCTTTTGAAATCGATTCTTTGATCTTTAGTATTTGAGAATGCTGAACATATGTTCCATAATTATTAATTGAGCTTATATTTGACCATAAAATAAGTCAAATAGTCCTAAATGCAATAAATTCATTACACATGTCCTTGCCAGAAGATTTAGTTTTAATATTTTTTTTATTGAGTCTAAATCTTCAAACAATGATGACATTAACATTGATGCTCCTAAACCCATCATAGGTATAATAAGAACAGTCATCATTGAGATTTTAAACACTTCAATTACCACTGCCACATTTCCTATATAATGGAAGAGAGCACATACCGTTCCTTTATCTAAAGTTGAGGAACCATCTCAACCGAAAGACTTTTGAACCCTTTCCAATTTACCACTTCTCTCTGAAGTATTAATACATATGGTTCAACCCAATTTGTTAGTTTTGTTTATAAATATCATCTTTTTATCTCTTTCAATCTGGTTTCAAAGCTGGTCACAGTACCTTCATGATATTAATTAAGGTTACTGAAGACGTACGCTTCGCTACGAATAATATCTCTTCTCTCATATTTCTCCACTTCAGTAGGGCATTTAATTTTGTGAACTTTTACATTTTATTAGCGTAGGTGAAAATAATCTACTTTTCTCAAACTTTGCTGGGATGTTTCAAATCTTATTTATACGGATGTAAGCAAGCTGTCAAATTGGCAGAAAATTGTTAAGAGTGAACTCATTTGGTAGCTTGTGTCCCCCAAGATGAGGTATTTTCTTCGCTTATTTTTCCAACTCCACTGCAAGTATCGTTTATTGAAGATAATCTTTATTTATGCGTACATACCGACATCGATACATACCGACCGATCTATGTCCGATTGGTCCACTGACCAATCGGACATACGTAATATAGGTATCTTTGCCAGTCCTAATTCTAAGGTCAGTATGCCTGATCTGCCACAACTGTTACTATACGGTGTAGTTTTCAATTTTCTTCAACTGTAAAATATTTGGGTCTAATGATCAGTTTTTTTAATTGGCAGTCCAAGTTTAATATTGTTATTCGTTTAGTCTTCAGCAGATTATACTCACTTAAATGTTTTCAACATTTCATTCCCCTTGAAACTAAAATTCACCTGTATCCAAAACCGCTCTAGTTTTTATTCGATTACGGAGACGTGTGTTATTTTTCAGAACAATTGCTTACGAAACTTCAACGTCTTGAAGATTTATTTATTCGTTGCTGTAATTTGATCACGTTTCTGAGTTTAAATGGATAGAGGTTCGTGACAGGTGCAATTTTTATATTATTTCACTGCATTATAATATTTTAAATAACTTTCACAGCCTCTTTTACCTTGTTGCAAAGTTTACAACAATTTCTGACCTTTACCTTTGTCTAGACTCTGAAAAACTTCTCTTAAGTTATATAATAGTCCTCTAACTTCTCTTTCCATATTCCATTTCTTTTTACATCCCTCTCCCATAATTGATGTCATTTCTTACCTCTCAATTCTTTTTCAAAATCCCTCTCGACATATAAAATTATTTTTGGTTTTTGTCACTTTTTGTTCATTTGCAAAATTTTACTTCAAAATTTTCGTTACAACGTGTTGTCATAAATGCACTGTAATTCCAATTGACAGTAAAATATTACTCTTCCAGCAATCAGTTCGGCAGATGATAGTTCACAAAGTTATAAATGAATAAATTAATAAATTATATATGCAGAGACAAATTAAGATATTCTTTTTTAGTAAATAAATTATAATCTTCATTAAACTTGACGTTACAAAAGTTTAAAAAAAATTGAAGGAAAAGTTTACTTTTATTATTATACTCCCAAAACATGATTTTTAAAATAAAATTGCGGGTATAAAAAAATAATACTCAACGTGTGAGACGTTGAGTATTATTTTTTTAAAGAATTTATAAGAAATAACTCCGTCAAATATTTACTCCCGTCACGTACATGACGATAGAAGAAATCCATATTGATTATTAAAGAATATTTTTACTACGGGTTTATAAAGGCATGAGTCTCATAGAGCTTTAAAACTTCGTACTATATATTAAATTTCTCTTAAAAGATTAAGAGCGAAAAGCATGGTCTACTCAGTATTTTTTCTCTTTGCATGCTCGGAAGATCAGTAAACAGTTTTAATTGATTTTTGTCTCACCGAATAAGTATAATAGCAAAATATAGTTAATATATCCCATAGGCGTACCACCATGGTGTAGTCATATTTTTTTTGTTAATATTCATTACAGCTTCAATTTAAAGCATTCACAACTAAATGCATCCTTCTTTTTATATTAACCAAAACCGCAACCTGTTTAAGATGCTTACCATAAGTTAAAGGAATTGTTGGGTTAGAACGATGAAAATATATATTGTCAAAAGAAAAAAAAATTAAATAGATAATATTGTTTTGCACAAAGAAGAACTTTTAATTAGGCTATTTGATTAAAATTTTTAATATATTTATTTACACATTTTATTCACAATAATCTAAATAAGTTGTCTAATACTGGACTGGTTTTCTAAAACTACTCGTACAAAAATTTATTAAAATTTAGACTTTATGAGAGAAATATTATAAAATATGCTAACTGTATATTATAAAATATGCTAACTTTATGAGAGAAATATTATAAAATTCGCTAACTGTATATTATAAAATATGCTAACTTTATGAGAGAAATATTATAAAATATGCTAACTGTATATTATAAAATATGCTAACTTTATGAGAGAAATATTATAAAATATGCTAACTGTATATTATATTATTAATCGAAATGTGAAAGATGATGAAAATATTTGATATATAAATATTGAGAATAAATAATTTTCTTCATGTCAATATTTGATCACGAATTCTAAGACGTCAGTTTAATTAAGTGCAGATTATCTTAAGTGGAATTTATAAATAGAAACATTGCCTTTTTTAAGAAAATTATAGGGAATGGTTAAGTAAGCAATTTCTAAGCCTACATTTTCTAAGAAACCGATGAACTCCATTTGATAAAGTAATTGTAAATTAAAATGGTCGACAAACTAGGTAGTTTTTTTAATGATTCTTTTACACAACGTAAATTCCTGCTTTATAACAAAATAGACAATAAGCAAGTGATGTAAAAATAAGTAAAGATTTTCTATTGATAGTGGTGGGAGAAATTAAATTTTTTAGTAAAATATCGAACTACTTAAGTTTATCTCGTACACAAGATGGCGACGAAAGCGGAAGTCACGTTCAAATAACCCGTGTTTTTCGGAGGAGGTATCTTTGTCCCTTTAGCAAGTTAAACTGCTTCCGGCAGATAAGGTTAGTGGCTTTTTAAGCAAATGTGGATGGTGAGCCTAGAGACTACTCTAAAGCGTACATCCTTTTTTAAATTGTTTCCATAACACGTAATAATGGCACCGGCAATTGGATATTATTTAATGATACACTTGAAAATTTCTGTTATTTCGCAATTGTTTCTATGTACTACAGAACCACTATAAGTTTATAGGAAATTAACTGTTGGAAAGCGTGACTCGCGGTCTGTTGAAGTTACAAAACGTTGAACAGGATTAAGCAAAAATGATTGGTTGAACATATATTTTTTTTAATATTTATTATACAATTAAATTGTGATTTTAACTAGTTACCTCTACATTTTACTATACTCATCTTAGTAAGAATAACTCAAATTTTTATTGTGTACATATGTAGCCTTCTTCCTTTATTTTAGGTAAGAATATGATTTATGGAATTACATTATAATAGAATACCCTAGAAAGTGTGTAATTAATAATATTAATTAACGTACACATTGAGATATACCTTTTTTTTAATTTACTTAAATTTTGTTTTTGTCGTCATTTGTAATCAAAATATTTATAAATAATTCGTATAATAAAGTAAAAAAAGTAAATAATATTTTTTTATCACTTTCAATCATTTTAATAGAAATATAACGGTTTATTTCCGAATTATCTATTTTTGATCGCCCGCCTTAGGACTGTGTACCGCCGTGCATTCATGAAACAAAGGCTCCAACAAAACAAAGATCTCAATATCATAAATATATGCCCTATAACTTAAAAATATATACATTAAAGTTAATACAATATGTACAATTGAATATTGTGTACTGAATATACCCTTGTTTCCAAATAATTTAAAACAATTCGGTTGATATATTGAAAATGATGTTGAATGTACCATCTTCATTTTATTTGAATTCAGCATCCTATGCAAGTGACTCGTACTAATCTTCCTCTTATTAATATGTTTCATTATAAAAATCAACGTAAATGTAAAAACCCAAATTTTAGGTAAGAGGAACAATTTTTTCATTCACTTAAAGCTCACTTCTTTCATTTAAAGTTCAATCAATGAGTGCAACTTTTTAACAAAGTCAACGTTGGCTTAAGAACGCATAGCGTAGTATCGGTATCGACGCAGCTGGAATGCCTAAACATACTCGAGGTGCATTCATCCCTCAATATTAGTAAATAACATGTCATGTTATTTACTAATATTGAGGGATGAATGCCCCTCGAGTATGTTTAGGCTAGGTAATGTAGCCTATGGGTGTTGACGACAATATGATAATGCAGTATGGAATCCGCCATACTGTTGTTTTTCTTGTAGTCACAGAGTTTTAAGACGATTAATATTACCATAAAAAGTCATTCATAAATAATACTTGTGAAGACAATTTTCGGTTTATTATTAATTGAAATATTTTTATTCAAGATATTGAAGCTTTATTGATTAGTGATATAGTTGTCTTGGCGACTAAGTATTTTTTAATACAAGCGGTTTTTTTTTTAATACAAGCAAGATCTCTTCTCTATTCTACTCATTATTTTCAGTTCCTCCTAGGAAAAAATCTTACTCTGATTAACGAGATTAAACATGTGATTAGTATGATAAAACGTTTGTAATAACTTTAATGTCGATGGATATAAATGCAAAATACTTTGCGAATTTACACCTAATATTAAGTTTCCTGTAAAGCAAAGCTAGCTAATTTGATTAGCCTACAGGTTAAGACTTTGTTTCTTTTATGTTCAATTAAATAAAACCTATTCCATATATAGTCTGGTTCTTAATTAATATAACTTTCATTTATATTTATTAAATACGGGTTTAGAACACACAGTGTGTCTAATTGGTGCTAGAATTGTTTTATATTAAACAGTAATTTTGAGCAATATAATAAGTATGAAACATTTTTAAAAATTCTAATGGCAACATATTTAATCACCAGATTGAATTAGAATGAAATTGGGCACCTTCAAGAGAGCGCAGAATTAAAAGGAAATTAAAGTCGTGAAGGGAATGTTTAAAGCGCCGTAGAATTAAGAGCGCTTACCTTCTCAAGGAAAGTTCAGCAGTTAACAAAGTATGAGGTGAACAATTATGAGTACATATTGTAAATTAATGTTCATGTTTATTTTCTCATCGTGAGCACAGTAATTACTTTAAATTCACTAGAAATACTTATTAGCAGCGATTATATTACGTATGAGACAGACATATATTTGCCCTCATTTCAAAATAATGGACAAACACATCTTTTACGAATGAAGCACATAAATTTAGAGTTCAAAAAGACTAAATAATTACGTGCTGCGAATAAAAATCAACGGTTTTTGAATGGTGCTAAAAAGGATAGAATATTATGTACATGTAATAAAAACTAAATTATTAAAGTCGAGTTATTTTAGTATTTCAATAAATTTAGGGGACAATAATCAATTTACGGAATAGTTTCAGGTGCGCATGCAGTGCTTCGATATTTTTGTATCCATTTTTAATGTATACAATGGCAATAACGATAAGTGATAGAATTTTTGTGTTTGGAGTATCTAGATTCCTACATAATGTGTTACAAACACATTATTTATGTATCTATGTATACACACACACGGATGCACGCACGCAGGAACGCACGCAACTACGTACGTACGCGTGCATGCACGCGAGTAAGCACGTACTTCATTCTGCTTATTTCTGAGAAGGTATTCATTCAAAGTGAGATTAGACTTACAACGGGTATATTACCTAAACAACGTGAGTGATCATATAACTTATATATGCATTATAAACTTGTGAGGAATAAACAAATACGAGTCCTCCCATAGCGAAGGACTGTATGAACTATTCCAGTGTATCCCCTAAACCAAAAATACTTAATTGTTCTCAAATTAATGTCTCTTTTCAAATTCAAATCTATTCTCAAAAAATGTCTCGTTTCATATTAAGAATTCGAAAATGTAATGTTTGTATTTATTAGTAATATTATGTACGTTGCATATCAATAGAAAATATATTTGTGCAATTGGTTTACGGTGCTCTTTCTACTATATATTCACAAAGTATTAATAATAAATACAAAATAAATAAAAATAGAATCCAATGCAAAACGCCCAACATGTATAGAAATTCACAAAACTTAATTAAATACGAATTGTGGTTGAGACAAAATTGGATACACATTCGTATTTTAGAGGCAAAAGCTAGAATTAATTAATGCATTGCCAATAAGCCGTCTTAATTAACACAATGCCGAAACACACAAATTGACGTGTCTTATGTTTTGATAACGTACGCCAATCTAATTAATCTCCAACAGAACGATTCAATAATATGTAATCTAACATTAGGACTGCCTATTGATGTCTCTTAACGTCAACGTGGAGTTTTCCGTGAAAACTTATACGTGTCTACAAAAGCGTGCGAATATGCAATTTGATTTCAAAAATGTAAAATATAATTATGGTAAAGAAAATGAGGGAAATACGATTTAATAAGATTCCCGTACATTGTTAGATTTATTTAATTAAAAAATAGTCTCAGAAATAAACTGTTGTGCAATTTGATGAATATACGGGTGTATTTTCCCTTAGGACATATTAACAAGACTAATACCTATTTCGAAAGTAAAATGTTTTAGTGAACATGAAAAAACCAATCGTTTTCTAGATAATACCTTAAAAGTTCGAAATTAACATAAAATCTCTACAATATATGTATTATATAAAATTCTACTACTTCCATGAAAACAAAACTTTAAAAACCACCGAGATACCTATTTACCCATTTTAGGGTTCCTTAGCCAAATTAGGAATTCTTATAGTTTCGCCATATCCATATATCTGTCCGTCCGTTTGTATGCCACAGCAATTTTACTCACAGATTATTTAGTGATATAAAACTAAAATTTGGCATGTTTATGAATATTTACAATGCCCAAAAAGTAATAAAATCTTTTAAATAAAGTCTGGTAGGATGACTCCTCTACATATAAAATGAGCTAATTTTTTTTTACATACCCCATTTTGTATAGGTTTTTCAAAATATGGGAGGTATGTCATGAAAAAATTTCGATAATATTTTTAAAGTTACCTGCCCTTAACTTCTCTATCCTAATTCGCTATTTTTGAATAATTTATAAGTATTCAAAATATTAATATATGTATAACGAGAATAAAAGAAAAATTTTAGCAGCTAAATAGGATCGACTATTAGTCATAAGTATAGAATAAAGTTGATAAAAAACATTTTAAACCATTTCGTTTCAATCTTTTTTTTTGTTTTAAACCGTTTAAAACCCTACTGAGCGATTCAGAATGGTTGAAAACTATGTTTTTTTATTCACTTATTGTTATAAGAAACGTACTAATTTTGTAACCCTTTACTTCAAAAAAATATAAAATATTTATTTTACACAAATTTAAATAGTTGTGTTTGATAGTAATTGATCTTGAAAATATTAAATGGCGGCATGTAAGAATGATCAATTAGGCCGGCCGGACGATACATTATATTATTATGAATATGTTGAAATGTAGTTATAATAAAAATAGTTTCAATTAAAATGAAAACTAATAATAAAAATTGAATGCTTGGCAAAATTAACATAATATGAACAAATTATTAAAAAAGTTCTAATATTAAGAAACCAACCTTCATCGATTCTTTTCTACGGATAAACAAATCAATAACGCAAGGCGATCATTTTCAAAATGCAAGAGAATAATTTTCTTTCGTAATATTACTCTCGTCTTCAGGACGTTCACTTTCGCTATTATCGTCCTCAAATCTATGAATGGAACTGTTAATGTCTTTTTTAGTCTGTTGTTGCGAAAAAGGCTTAAATTAGATCTGGTAATCATTATTTAAGAATTCTTAAGTTGTTTAAGCGATTCCTAGTTTTAGTATGAGTCCGTGCAAAGAGGCTTCGGTTTGTTTCACTGGCCGCAGATGAGGGTTATACGCTCAAAATTTTCGATGCTATGGCAGCCACATATTTATTTCCGGCGAACGTTCTCCACCACAATCTAGGAGTTCTTATATTAAGACCCGAATAGCTTTGAATGCGTTAAAATAATTTTCTTTCATTTTGAATTCTGCCATTATTTATAGAACTTTCAATTCATTGACCCAACTATCTTACACATTTGGAATGAATACTCAGAAACGACAGAAATTGCATTATCTGTTAGACCATTATCACAATATCGTGGATATAATTCGTATGCAGCGTAATGGATAGGCTGTATGCAAAAATCTTCCATTTTTTTAATGATTGACAAAAATACATCCTCTTCTCGTTCAGCCAAAAACCTTACTCTTTCTAATTTTTCTGTTGTAATATTAAATAATTTTTTAAATAATAATAGAACACCCTATAGCAAATCTTTGTCACTTTTAGATTTTAAGATACTCATAGCAAGAGGTTGAAGAATTTTGACAATCTCATCAATTGTGGACCATAACTTATTGTCCAAAATGATATTCTCTAATAATAGACGGGATTGTAAATTCGTGGGATATTGCTCTTAACTCCAGTGCCTCTGTATTTTTTGGTACGACTCTAGAGTAATACATGCATCACTCACTTTCAAGCTACTACACAATTTCAAGCTACATGTTATCTTTCTGTACTTCTCGGTTTGGGATATTTCAAATAATGCCATGGCTGTATGTGTTCGTTTGACATACTTAATTACATCAAATACTTTTTGCAAGGTTTTTTCAAGGATAACAATCTTAAAAATAACTTTGTAAATCAAATTCCAACTATATTTCACACAATCGACACAACAAATATATGGGAATGCAGACATGATTTTCCTCCAAGCAGCCTTCATATTTGATGCATTGTCGATAATTACTACCCTAAATTTTGCGGGACCAATTTCATTAATAACAAAAGCCAAAGATTTGTTTAATTTGCTATTAATTTTATTTCTTATACGCACGTATTCAGCTTCTAAAAGTTGTTTATTCAGAGCATGCCTTGTATTTTTGTTGTTATGATGCCAGTATTCAGATTCTATCTGAATCTGTCTGATCTATTTTGTGTTGTTCGAATCTATCTGATCTATCTTGTGTTGATTCTATCTGATCTATCTTGTGTTGTTGTTATGATGTCAGTATTCAGATTCTAGTAAATACAAAGGTAACCCCTCGCTATAGCGATCTCTATCTACTTCTGATCACGAGAAACTATTGCTAATGACCATTGTTCTATTGTGGACATCGATTGATTTTTAAAATCGAGATTTGCAGACGTCATCGGCGGTGATGTTAATGTACTCGGTGATGAAACTTGAAGAGCAGTAACATTTTTATTAATATTTTTGAAACAATTTATATGTTTCTTAACACCATAAAGACGCCTTTTGCATTTAAATACATGTTCTGTGTGTGTTATTATGTGTGTTATTATCCATCTCAAGTTTAATTTCTGCATTGCAATAATTGTTTCATGTCGTCAATTTCAGTAAGTTGCAAAAAGTGTTCCCAAACTTGGCTGGCAGGACGCGAAAAATTACATGAAAGAATTCACGAATAAATGTCGTTGTATATGAGTGCACTAAATGAGAAAGAAGTAGCAAAGTTTTGTCAGTCGGCGGAAAACATCAAAAGATCCCTAGCCAACCGACAGAGACGCAAAAATCAATGTGGTTTCGACGCGGCGCCTTTGTCTCACTACCTCCTGAAGCAAAGATAAAGAAGCAAAACGTAATAATTTAAATAGTTTTAGCATAGTATCTGTGAGAAATGACTCGTCGTATATTGTGTCTTTATAATTTTAAAGTTCATTAAATATTGGTACATCGGAAAGATTGTTCGTGTTGCAATAAGTCCGCCAAATATCCACAATTAAATAAAACTACGTGATGTAGTATTATTTCTACTTTCTTTAATATCTTTACCACGACCTAGGTTTCGTTGTATTACAACATCTTCAGGTGGGATATTAGCAAAGATTCAGCATTTTAATTGTGAATAATGAATTTCTACAAAATTAACACCAAATATATTCAATATCCGCCAAATATATTTGTACATTGAACACTTAAACAATTAAGTAATAAAATAATCTAAAATAACTTTAAAAAAAACACATGATTTTTTTACATTCAAGTCATTTCAGGCACCGTTTTAAATCGATTGGTTACCGGTTTTAAACTTTAGTTTTTGGTTTTAAATCATTTTAAATGCTTGTTTTACAACTATAGTCATAACTATATACTTTATGACTAATAGTCGATCCAATTATGACATGTAGGTACGCCTGCAAAAAGTTCATGGAAACTCCATACAAGTGATCTAAATTAACCTGAAAAATAACTTTGTACAATAAAAGGTACATTTATTATGTCTGTTACCGATGAATTAAGCAATATATTCATACATTTACACGGTGAGAAATAACACTGTTTAAATAAGCATCGTGTTTTACGCCTGTGCAAGTTATAGCAAGCAATATATTCACATCGTGAAATATTAACGAATATAAATAATTTAATAGAAATGTTGTAACCATAAATATTTTTGCCTAAATGTGTACAGAATATTCGTAGTTTTCTACTCATACTTGTTAGGTTTTCAAAATTAAATATCACCGTATCATTTTTTTCAGTTTTCATATTTAATAGTTTTTATTTTTTTCATGTTACAGATGTGATTACCCACATTATTCTGAATAGGAAAAAGTAAAAAAATGAGTTAAGTAAAAAATAAAACATTCCTTGAAAAGTTTTCATTCTTTCCTTCTTTTTATTATTCAGAATGATGAATCGAATCAGCCTGTGAAAATATGTCATAATATATTATGTTTCTTTAAATAACTAATAATGTTTATATATATATATATATATATATATATATATATATATATATATATATACATATATATATATATATATATATATATATATATATATATATACACAAACTATAATAGTAACCAGTACGGTTACTAGAAACTATTTGTGTTTTCAATTTGCTTGCCGGTATACTTTTGATATTTATGTTTTATGTACTGAAAAAAGTTTTCTTTTCTTGAATCTGACTTGAATTTCAACTATAGTAATACATTTGTACATATAAAATCAAATCGGCAGTAACAGTTGTTGATACATATTATTTAACACACTAATTTACAGTTTTTCTTTGGAAACAGTAGCATCAAATACTGCGCGATTGCTCGCAGAATCGTGGCTTTCACAAAATGATACATGTCATACCTATACATGTGTAGAAAATAGATTTGTTTTACATTTATCAGCCTATCGTTTCAAATTCACATGCCTGTCTCATGAAGCGTAATTCTTACTAAATACGAAGGCTTGGGGCCATGTTTCTGTTTATTTTGTATTATGTTTATTGTGTATAGCATTGTTACATTTACTACGTAAATACACAGACTGACAAGGTTTATGTCAATTCCGTCAAATACTAAAAAGGTATATTTCATAATTCGTTACCGCCATGTTGGACATGCGTGGGACATTGATACCTTGAAAAGTTATTTATTTGTTTTGTTTATATACTTTAATAAATTATAGATATATATATATATATATATATATATATACATATATATATATATATATATATATATATATATATGGAATTATTGCTACGAGAGCAATATTTTTCGACTAACCAGCACCGCTCGACGAGCGGTCGGGAATAGAGCCCAAGTTCCCATGATCTGCCGCGTCGTCAAAGACTATATGCCTTGTCATCAACCTAACACATCACGGCGACAATGATGTTTGGATGTATGTGATTTAATCGCCCCTAAAAGAAAGAAGATTTTCCTGAAATTTGGTTCGACGTGGCTCATTATTCAAATTAACGTATGGGATAATTTTATTTAGAAAAATGATGTAATTCCTGTAGTATGAAGTCGGATGTTTTTGTTCAGTAATAACAATTTAATGCAATAGTGAATATGAATAAAGATTACATATTATTTTCAGGTAAATTTTGCGATACCTTTATTAGATAGGATCGAAATCCTGCAATTTTAATAAAAGTCCACGCCGGCGAAGCGTCATGTCAAAAGCTAGTGTTAAGATTCCGAACTTTAAATTAATTACTAGTAAAAATTTAATTAAGCATACAATTTTGGTAATTCTTGTATGTCCAAAGAAAAAAATATACAAAAAAATAATTTACAAACAATAAAAATTAAAAAAAAAAAATTTTTGATAATACCAATGCCTTGAGATTCCTAAACTGTATATTCTTTAATGAATATTATTGTATTTTGATTAAAAAGAAATAGAGCTGTTAAATACAATACTAATTAAATAATGAATAAAATTAATATTTTTAACATATGAAAAATAAGTATTTTTCTATTCCTTCCTCCGTAATATTTTCAAAATTAATTTACATTTAAATAAAAGTGCTGACGTAGTTGTCATCTAACGCATGTCGTATTAAACTCCATACTTCCACAAAATTAAAAGCCTCGGGAATATTTGCTTCACATAAAATCTCAAGCTGTCACGTATATTCATCTCGCACACAGGATGACAGCGGAACCGGAAGTCACGTGTGAGGAACCCATGTTTCAGGCAAGAGGAATTTTTATTTCTTCATCAAGTTAAACTGCTTCTAGCAGACTTATACTTGCCTTATATCAAAGAAACAAATATATTGCTGTATTAGAAATAGTTTCGGGGCTACAGCTAAGATTATACGAAGCATACGTGTTTTTGGGTTGTGTTTGTTTTTTGTTAGGGGTTAGGGGTTTTTTACTTCAAAAATTCCCTCCATTATTTCTTTTCCTTCGTAATTTTTTTTTATGTTACGATTTTGATGTTACTTTCCGGCTATAAATTAGTAATTTTCTTAACTCGAATCGCATATAGTTGGGGAAGGGACATTTTGAACATCACTGAAACCTGTAAATATTTTCTAGGTGTTAGTTTATTTCGGAGTTATATAGAAACTTAATATATAATTCTGTCCACCGTTAAATTTACAACGCTAGATTCCTTAGTTAAGTCATTTAAATCGACACTATTATGATCACTTTTCAATGGATTTACAAAACTTTGTTTCACCAGCCTCAAACCGTTAAAACTGTAGAAATGGTCTAATTCTCTTTCATTTTTAACCTGAAACTCTAGAATCAAATGAAACTTACTTAACATGTATATAGCTATTTATAAATGTATCCCACTGGCTGTGCAGGTATGTTGAATACCTTGAATTAAACTGTAGAATAAAAATGTCTTAGGAAAATACAAAATTCGTAATTGTTAAAATAAAATACAAAGCCAAGTCTCATTAACTCATCCCATTAACAGGATGGTGGAAGTAGCATAATAATGAATGTTTTATGGGAGGTTTTTTTGAAGTTAACTAAATATAACTACTAAAACTTAATATTTTACAGAAACGGTTTAATTTACACACGTTTTGAGGTTACTGCGAACCATATGTAAAACATACGTAATCTGGAGACGAAACTTATTTTTAACTTCACCTAATGAATATTATTAAAATCATTTATAAGCATAGTTACGCAATTAATATTGCATTCGTTAATGTGTTATTAATGCTATCGATTCAGTTAGCTTTTAAGTTTAAAGCTCACATTGCTAAAAGCATTGGTTTCTGTCAGCCATTGTGCCATTAGTGTAGCAAACCACTTCATCGCTAATTCTTTTCAGAGACATCTTTGAGACGAGGCTGCACTTATGATGAGTTCGATGCCTTACTAAAATGATAGATCTATGAAGTTTTTTCTTGAGTATATTGTGCATATCAATATTTAAAAAACTAGGCTGCGAACATTTAAAAAATATAATTTTGCGAGTGCCTTAAGGGTTTTGTTATAAATAGTAATAAGTAATGTGAATTAAACTATAAACACAAATATATTTTTAGGAATTTAGGGAAGGTTTGAAATTTGAGTGATCATGGCATCTTTGTGACTGAAAATTACGATATAAAGTAATTTTTAGAACAAAGGTTAATATTGAACAAATGGATGAAATATAAGTATCTGGACATATATTATCCTGGAATGAAAAAAAACAGTGTATGTCAAGTAACGAAAAATGAGAATTATTAACACATTTAATACTTCTGGCCTAAAATTATTACAAAATTAATTTATAAAATTAGCAAATTAAATTTTATTTCAATAGTGATATTTTGTGAACATTAATTTTAGGAGAAAATCTGATTGTTAAAAATAAGAAGTTGATATTGAGATGGTAAGTTACATAAGCAGTAAAAAACAAAACTGACAAAGATGTCAAAATGATAAAAACTCTAGAAAAATATAGTAACAGAATATACGTGGTTACTGAATATATGAAACTGTTGAATCGGATTTGAATAATGTTTCCTCATCAGGCAGTCACAGCCTAGATTATGGATGACTGAAAATCACAATTTTATAAGTAAATAGTAACAAATATAACCATTCAAATACATTCACTACCTCTTACTATTTCAGTCAAAATAAATATTTTATACCCATATAAAGCCTTTCAAAATGTGAAATTTACGTTCACTGATGTAGTAAAAATAATTTTCTATTGTTCATCCTTACATCAATATAAAGTAGATACATTATAGGGTATTAGAAATTGAAAATAAAGGTATTAGAAAATTGAGATGGTTCATCTACTGTAATATAATGAAAATTTTGTCGATGAATATTATTATTAATGAAATATTAAAGGGACAATTAACCATAGCATTGAAAAACATATTTTTCTCAAAATTTGTTCTACGTAAAAGTCAACCAACTTATATCTTTCAATAAATCACTCAATAATTTATTACGGTATGTTATATTAAATTTATTTTTTTATTACTTTTTGATATTTAATATGACAATTAAAGAAAAATATGTATTTTCTTTTTGTAACTTTATTTAATAAAACACTAAAAGTATTCATTACTTTCATTAAGATTGTATTTTCAAAAATGTATTTACTTTTATAGTCCGTGCCATCTTCAATAACTACAATAAAATCAAACGCTAATTACTTGGATTACTTAGACTAAATGGCGAATCTATATCTTTTTTGAAAATCTACCATCTACACTTAATATGCACTCTGTTCTCTATAGCACTAAATATGTACTCTGTTCTCTATAGCATATTTATATCTTTTGTATTTCGCTATTGACAATTGAGGTTTATAACAATATTCAAAAAACATCTCAAGGAATTACGTGAGAGAAAAAGCATAATAACATTGTTTCGAGCATTTCTTACTGTAATGCGAGTAAAGTACACAAGATTAATAAAGTTTGGTGATAATTTAGTTCTCTATTTGAAAAAATATTTTAAGTTGAATAATAAAGCATAGTTTTGAATAAACTAGAAATTGATAGTAATTCAAAATTTTTAAAAGGCTGTTGCACAAATCGGTGCTGATTATCAAGTATTTCTACTTTTTACTGGAAAAGTTTGATTCCACTGTTTTAAAAGTGTGTTTTATAATAAACATATACGCATGTTCTGTAACAGGAACAATCTTAGAATTATGTCGAATATTGAAGTCAATGAGAAATATTTCTTTCTTATCGCCATCCACTTATATGAACCACTAACGAATGAAACCTAAAGTAAACTCACAAAACTTTACATTTCCATTTTCACTGTCCATTTAATAGGTGGACTGGCTATCTAAAAATGTAATTATTGTTTCAACTTTTCATTGATATAGTCTAATTCCTAACTATTATTTGTTTAATTTTGTAATGTAATTATAATTATATTTTCTTGTAAATGTAATTATATTTTCTTTCATCTACTTTATATTTGATTTCGGTGAATGGATTAAATATTTTAATAAAAATGGTTATTTCAATTTTACGCACATTTTTCAGAAAATTAAGACACACCGAGTCATCATTAAAAGCGTTTTCTCTTCACTTTTATTGTATTCTTTAATGGAGTCTTTTTTATGTCAATGGAGAATCAGAAATTAAAACTATTTTTTTATGTAAAAAATAGTTTTAATTTCTGATTCTCTATTGACATAAAAAAGACTCTTTATCAAAAATTAAATAATATAATTATTAAAACCTTACAATATAGTGAATTTTAGGAAGAGGTTCAGCTGCTAGAAAAATGACTAAATCGCTCAAAAAGTGAATATACAGCAAAGTTTTTTTTTTTTTGTCAATGACTTTATTTATATTTTATCATTAACATTAAACTGTTCTAACTGCAAAAAAAAATAATGATATCTTATTATGAATATTAGATATAATAATATAGATTTACCTAATAACTAGCAAGAATTTTGTTCTTAACATCCTTAATATTACGAGGCAGAATATTTTATCAAAGCCTAAACTATTGCAGCAAACTACTCTTCGCAACTATCACTCAAAAGACGCAACACGCTCTGAAAACATTTCCCTCAAGGGCATATCTCAAGAGCAGGGTGAGGTAAGCGGTGACGTAGATCAACACTGCGGCACTTTGCTGTACAGAGAGGCGCACGTACTGATACTTATTTTTATGAGTTCACTGTAACCATTACAAAATGCATCTCTGGAGACAACGGAAGACAGGAATTGTTCAGAGGCGATGTATGAATTTACCTATTTGTTGCAAAACTTTAACCTTATTACCATTTTGATACATTATGAGATCAGATTATATCTTAACTGATGGTACTAACGTTTTAATAATACCTATTATCCTTAGAAAATTTACAACTTTCTGTAATACTTCATAAGATTTAGAAATATTTTACCCATATTTTTTTATTTTTATTGGATGATCAAAAGATAAATAATTTCATTAATAGTTATTCCACTATCTAGGTGCTACCACACTGTAAACAGAATTACCGCTAAGTTAAAAAAATTGGATCTGCAACTTCTGTTACTTACAATGCTATATACTTTTCGAATGTTAAAATTGACCTATTTTAAAAAATATTGAAAATGTCTGATTAACAAGTGGTACCTGTTACAGAATTTTAAACTGTATCGTTAAAAAAATTTTAATTTTTCGGATAAGTTATTGTTGGAAATATTGCAAACATCACTTTTTTTTTCTTCATTTTATCTTCGACTTAAAAATACATTTGGTAGATTTATTAATACATGAGCAATCTGCGTCAAGCAACAAAACACCAGAAGTTAAAAACGTATTTCTGTGAAAAACTACAGACCGTCAGTGAAACATTGTAAAGTTTGCAATAATCACAATTAAACAATTAAAATTAATTTAGGAATCAACATAAATAGGAAAATGTGATCGAAAATAAGAAGCAGGAATCAGATAAGGACATGGTATCAGGATCGAAATATATTTTTCAGACGATTTTTGAAATATACATCGACGCTGCTTTGCGAATATTATAATCAAGTTTGTTACAGAGTTTAGTAGTATGTACACTAAATGAGCACCCGTGAAAAGTAATTTTATATTTAAGATTATATTAACTGTAAGTTGTTTATTCCGATAAACAACTAAAATAAAACTGGTTTCCCAAATTATTCAAGCTTGATTGACCTCATCTAATTCTTATATTTGTTTTCTTTCTTTCTACTGATATTCATTATCGTTTAAAAGGGTTTTTAATATTCAATATTTTCTCAAAACTTATCCTGTTTGTTTTTATCGAGGTCACTTTGTGCGAATAAAAAACAATATTGGTAATTTTTTTCATTTATTGAAGCAATATAAATGTGTATATATCGTATAACATATATAATCTTTACTAAATTTAACATGTTGCTAAAATTATCGAGATCAATTTGTACCAATAAAAACAACATGAATATGTTTAATTAATTGAGCTGTATGCATATGTTGCCCTTTACTAAGTTTAATATATTCTTTAAAAGGGGTTAAAACTCTCTTCACTTACAAAAATATCGCAAAAATTTACCAGAAATTTGCTCACGATTTACTTGATACCCCATGTGAATATTTTCTAGTGGGTTAAACAGCACGTTAAAAGTTTTACACATTAATATCTATGTCAACTCTAGGGTTAATTTATTATTTATAAAGCCTTCAACCAGGAAGTACATTTGAGAGAATTTCCAAGCAATTATTTATGGTTAATTGAGGTCTAATAATTTTGAAATAGGTGAATGATGGACATTGCGATATGCTCCGATTATAAAATAAATAAATATTAACAAAACAGAATTTTGCGATTAGCACGTGTGGGGGGGAGTACTCTAGATAGAACACAAAAAGAAGAAACACAAAAAAGAATTTTGTAAGTATCACTGATATATATATATATACACAATATAGGAGTCACTCGTTTCCTTCTCTAGGTGTACCGAATGCACATCACGTAATGTAATAAGGCGACCGACAAGTTTCGATTGAATAAGATTTATTTTAATAATTTTAGAAATAAATTATCATGTTATTTCTCATTAAATTTGTTATCATTTCTAACAATATTTCATTTTTTAATAGATGCACACCATTTTCTGACACAACCCAATATTATATTCTAGTTATATATCTCCCCAATCAGGTATTTGATGGTTCTCTTTATTTTGAAATAATGTCACGATGATGATAATTCAAACCAACTTCAAATTATTCAACTCAAGGCAACGCATTATTTCTTCACTTCTTCTTGACGTATGGATACTGTTTTAATCTCAATTTTTCAAAATTAAAGTTGTATTTATTTACTAAATATTTCGATATTCGACACTTATTGACAGCCACTTTAACAACGGATGCTTCAGTGCGATCATTACTTTTCACAATCAATTATTAATTATATTATCAGTTAATAACTTTAATCTTTAATATTAATGTATTGGTTTTTTTTAATTAAGCAACCAAAAAAATACCTTGCAATGAAAGTAATGGAAAAGTTCTATAAAATACATTTAACCGACATATTTCACTACATAATCCTGTCACCTTCGTTCTTAACTTATTTTTAAAATAGTCATTACACTTCATACAAACTCTATTTATGTAAAATGAAATGTATACTGTCCATCTATTCGCAGTATTAAACGATTGTATAAAAGACACAACAGTGTATCTAAGAATAGCTAGTATATAATACGAAAAGAATAAGTAAGTTAAATCACTTACAAAAATAAATTGTGGTATGTGCGTTTAGTGATTATTAGATAACAATACGGAGTGCAATTGTTGAAAATTTGGACAAAAAGTCTGAAGTTTCAAACAATTTCAACGGATTTGCGGCATAATGTCTATCTATATTCCTATACTTTAAAACAATCTTCTGTTCTATATATATTATTCTATTTACGGTTCCAAATCTTCCCCGTGTTCGATTCCATATTACTTATACTGATTTAATCTATGTTTATCTACTTTTTTTCCCCATTTCTTCTTCTATACATCAGTTGTTTCTCGTAAAGACATTCAACGCAGGTAAACCATATCGATATTTGATATATTTCACATTCAATTAATGTGAAATACTTCATATATTCACTTCCTAATATATTCAACGATTGTTAATGATAACATTTTTTTACCTACATAACACGTTCTCTCTTTGATATACACGTATTAAAATTTACAGATTTCACATCTGTTGGCAAGGTAATTTCATGTCGTCAATAATAATAAAAATCACAAAGAGACGTAGAGGAAAAGGAGATGAATAAATATTTGAATGAAAGTACAAATAGCGAATTTCGATGTAATCAATTTGTCTATGTCTTTATTATTCCATCTGAAAGGAATCATTTAACGTGTTGGTGATTTTTATTTTGTGGGACCATAAGGGAGACTCCCTTATGGTAAAAACGTTAAATAATTGTGGACATCGAATTATTTCAATTAAATAATTTTTATTTTCACCTAAACGTTGTATGCTACGGATGTGTGTAAATTATTTTTTTTTTAAAGTAATTTATATACATCCGTAAGTAACATATTATAATCAATTAAGTTTAGATCGTAATTTTAGGGATTAGTTTTGGTATTTTTAAAATTACATTTAAAGAATTTTAAGATAAAACAGTAATTTTATCCATTAAATTAACATTCGTTATTTTTTAATACTCCAACGTTATTTTATGATAAAATAATGGAGAAAAAATAACAATTTATTTTATTTTATACAAAATTTCCAAAAAAATGTTAGAAATTTAAAAATTTTAGAAATTGACAAGTGGATAACTCGCGAGAGTTCTGCTTTCATTAGCGCACTATGAAAATTCGCCATCCTCTACTATTGCTGAAGCTTAACTTAATTGTTGCATTAGCACTAGTGACGGGTGGGCTAATATTTTTGTATTCTTGATTTATAACGGAAGAATTACTTTCCAATTCCTGAAGCAATTTCCTACACGATGAGGTTTAAAATATGCGTGTGTTTTCTATTAATTTCTAACAATTCAAACACAACATTTTATTAGGGTTCTATAAAGAAACGAGTTTCTTATTCTCGATATTTCCATCATACTCATCCGTATGTCTGTCTGTCGCAGTTCAACAACTTCTATAGTTTCATACAGTGAGTGTTTAAATGGATGCTTTCCACAGAGGTTTCAGTTAATATATAGAAAATATTAGGTACATAATTTTTAGGTTAGCCCCCACGAAATGCTACATATATATATATATATATATATATATATATATATATATATATATATATATATATATATATATATATATATATACGTATATATATAAATATTTAAATAAATTAATATTGATTTTGACGCACATTTGTACGTAAAACATTATAAAATTAAATATAATACTTTGATTTTTTCTCAGTTTGTTTACTGGTATAATGAATTTAATTTACATTAAATTTGACGAGCTTATTACTACAGAATAAATATTTTACAATCAACACACGGATATGAATTTATATAAGCGGTAAGTGGCTTCCGCATTCTTTTCAGATTGCGGAAGCCATTTGCCGTTTAATTAAATTTATATTAGGATTTTTTTGATAAGACTCAGCATCAAACTCTATTAGTGTTATGTTGATGTAATAATAACACGGAAAAATGTTGATATACTTTTATAAATCTTCGTAAATATTTATCTCCATTACTCTTATAGAATATTCAATACCTATTTTACCTCGATCTTCTTGATGGTAATTATTTTAAAGACTGGCAAAACTAAGAAAGCTTAATTAATTGTGTTTTGAAGCTTAGGAAACTATAACCTTAAAAGGATATAATCTTTTAATTTGTAGACACTATACCCTTATAAAACGAACGAAAGGGATGGTTACAGTTAGTGAAACAGTGCAGTTAGTGACGATAATAACTAAATATTACTATCTTATTATTCATGTCCCGTTCTCGATTTCTAGACAATTCCAAATAAATAAAAAATAAATATAGTAAAAAATCAAATTCGATATTATGATCATGTATTTCCGAATGAAATGTTGTCCTCGCGTTGTTGGTGTTGGTGTAACTTTTGTTGGTGTTGACTTTGTAATCAAAATACTTGAGCAAAAGCGGGTAGGAATTTTAATAGATATTTCTATAAAATAATGAAGCAATAACAGACAATCATACACCAAGAGCTTCGATTCTCAAAAATTATGCATAAATAAAGTTATGATAGATTACCTTAACTATTAGAACTCCTTTTAGAATGATGGTAACAAATCCATATAATGTAACATCATTGTCATGAAATATGTACCGATCTCTTATAAATAATTAGTTCGTAGTTCTATCGTTCTTTAATTGGTTTCTTAAGAAAAAATTATTTACATATCTAGAAAAGAAGCATCGTGCTTCTAGAATGCTAAACAACAAAGATAAATCTACATTAAGTTGAAAAGAAAAAAAAGTTAAAGCTTATATTGAAATTAAGTTTTTAGGGAAACCTCTCGCAAAACTATAAAATAGGTATTTTCAAAACGTACTAGGAAAACGAAGATTTTCAAAATTTCGACAAAAAATACAATCTTTTCCATTTGAGAGCACTTTTATCACAAATAATTTTATTAATTATCAGAGATGGACTTTCTGAATACTTGGCTGCCTATTCCAGTTACGCTCAGGAAAAAAAGATCATCACTGAATTTGTGTTTATCGCTTTGTTTTAACTCTGCGCCTCATTTTTGTAATAAAAATATACCAAAGCAAACTTCCAATAAATAGTTATATACGACGTGGAGCTTGTTGTATTGGGTAAAATTTTTTCATGTCTTTTAATGCCGCTATCACGAGTGAGTTTGTCTATATATTCTGCAATAATTGGCTATACATATACTTGATTCTTTTTGTATATTTTTATATTATCTTTAGTAGATCCTATCTTATAATAATCTAACTATATTAGTTAAAACTTTAACTTAAAAATGCGCCCGAGACATAGTTAGAAGCTACAAAGTGTAAGATAATGGAATCATTGCACCTGAACAGATCGTTTTGAAATCAAACCCCAAAAATCAAGAAAGAAAAACTTTTCTGCTTGTGAAATTAGTGTCGTTATTGAGAATATCAGTAAACATATAAGAAAAAGAAATTATGATGGAAAATATTATCAACTTTAAACTTGCAGATGATAAAAAATTGGACTTATATTATTATGGCCAAACGATTTTATTTATAAAGGCTTTTCGAAATAATCGAAGAGTTTAATAGTTTCAGGGTGACTACATATCAAATGGCTATAAACAGAATTCGTAAATAGACAATTTATAAAAAAATATGAAGCATGTGAACATCATCACAAACGAAACCCTTATTATGGCCATGAAATATGTATCATAAATTCATAGTGTCCAAAGGCACATTTACTGTTATGTAGATTTACAAACTTAATATGTAATTAATAGACATTTACAAACTTAATATGTAATAATAGAAGAAATTAAATATTAAGTTTTTAAAAAGAGTTTTTAATAAAGAAATTAATGTTAAGTTTTCAAAGTTGATAATATTTTCCATCATAATTTCTTACAGCTAGTAGGAGGTGTGTGTACACCATGTGAAAATATTATATCTCATAATTTAAATTCAAGTGTTGGTGTTACTAAGATCATTTATGTTCGAATTCATATGAATACAAATAATCAGACAACTAAATTAAATGAACAAATTCGGTTTCAGAAATAACTTCTGTCAAAAAATTATAAGGTGAAAAATTTAACGTTTCAAGATTCCCTTACTTCAAACTAAAAAATGGAACTCTTACAAGATCACTCACGTGTATATTTGTCTATTCCTCTGTCACAGTCAATTTTATCAGAAATCAGGCCACGTCGAAACTTGCGATGTAGAATTTGGCATAGCAATACATTTTTTTTAATCCAACAATTTTATACTAGTTAACTCTTTATAAATATTCCGGTAAAAACTAAGGGAGAGGGGGGTAAATAATATTTAGTAAGGCTCAGTACGAGGAATGCTAAAATATTACATGTAATCCTATAAATAATTCCACATAATTTCAAGATGCATATTTTAAACATATTCTAAAATATGTGGAAAATTAGTCTCAGAATTATTATATAAATGAAATCTTAGTGTCCTCCGTTTTGATAACTATAATTTATGCATAAACACATACTCGTGTAATTTCGAGTAAATTGCAAATGTTCAAAGCTAATATCTAATTGCAAAAATATTCCAATAAATTACAAAATAATTTTATGTAACTAAATCTTATAATAAGAATTAGATATTGAAATTGTATGTATTATGTTTGTAAAACGCTAACTTTTTCATATTATTTTGCAACTTTAATTGTAAGATAAGACTCTCAACAGAAACAAATTTTTAAATTTAGCATTCGATACAAAAATTAGAGCACCATTATGTGATAGGTGATTTGAAGACAAGATTTATAATTTTTTTATCTATTTATATTTGGCTGTAAACCCATAATTGCATTAATCGTTGCGAATTTTTTGTTACAAACTATGTAAGATGTACTTATATTCACATAATTGGTACTATCGATTCACTTGAAGAATTATTGCAACAATGGTTTTAAAGTGACTTATAAAATATCCTACGGAAATTATGAATATATTACCAAATTTCCCGAATGGAAAGTAAGATTTAGCAGATTTTGAAAATAAAATCAAATAAATTTACTTTCAGTAAAATTATCATACTTGGAACGCGACCCGAATTATTTTCGTTAAGAATAAAACAACCGTTCTTTACAAACAATATAGAAAATTCACTAAATAAAATAAACCCCAAAACGAATTGATACAAAATACAAAAAAGAAAGGAAACTAGAACAAAACCGATAATCTGTATACTGCCAATGCAAATCGTAGTTGAGAACATATGTGCGAATTGATTTCTATGTTCGAGCCATAAATCCTGGTTAAATAAGTTGTATTTTATCGCTTTATGGTATCCTACAGGGGAAGGACATTACTTTGAAGTGAGCTGCCAAGCGGGTGTTGTGTTTCTGCTGAAACACTTTCATGTAGTAATTTATGATTGTGCGTGTATAAGAAGGTATAGACAGGGTAATTCACTGCTTATTGTTGGTTTTCATATGTTCGCTCACTCGTCTAATGTCTATTGAAAATTGAAGAAGAATAGAAAGTAATAATTAATAGATATATTTTTGAATTGAAAGGAATTTTCACATTTTGACTAAAATATGTATATATAAATGCTATACACCTATGGAGTTTCAGATATCTTGATTCTGAAAAAAAAAATAATATTAATTCATACAAATTATGTAGCAAACATCAATGATTAAAAATGATCAGGTACACAATACTGATATGTCAAGGGTTTTACACATTTATATTCAAAGCCATACTGATTGGCATTTATTAAAAGGTAGTAAGCATAAATAAAGCAAGCCCTGTCAAGTACTAATAGAACTCGCACTATGACGGTTCCTTACATATTTATACACTTAATATTTCAGGTTATATGGCATTCAAAATATTCATTTTTCGCGACATAAATATATTATCAACCATATTTTTCACAAGTGTAAAAATATATTTTAATTTGTACCATACATATTAAAATAACAATATTTCTCATCATATATATATATATATATATATATATGTATATATATATATATATATATATATATATATATATTGCCCAGTATACCTTCCACAGATATAATAAATATACATTCTAAAACACAAAGTTATTTTGCATTTGATTAAGTAACTTCATGTCATAAGTTGGTAGACAATATTTTTTTATTTCGTTACATGTGCTTCTATTTTGAATACTTTTCAAATATTAAAAAATAGCTGTTAATATGCTAGGGCTAAGGACGTTACTCTAATAAAAATAACCATTTTAATTAATAACATTGCGTAAATGTAATCCTATATCAAAAAACTGTTCCTCGCATACCCCCAATAGTTTTAAAAAGATCTATTTAAAGATATCCTACAAAATTAATTTAATCTTCACTTTACAAGTAAGAGAAATATCATAAATTTTTTTTTAGATTTTATTCCAAGAATTTGTAGTTGTTCTAAATATGTATAATGCCAAATTTTAGCTTTATGGAACTAAGGGTCTAGGAATAAAATGTCTGTAATTTGTTGATGGACACATAGACGGATGAACGTGGCGAAAATATAAAGGTTCCTAATTTGGTCTAAAAATGTACAGTTCAGAAACCCACGAGAATTGTTTGTGTGTTTGTGCCATGTATATATATATATGTATATATATATATATATATATATATATATACATATATATGACTAAGAATATGAATAGGAAAGCACTAGGAAATGTTTTAAATATGTTTAAAACCAACAGACCCATATCATAAATAATAAAAATCATGAAACTGTAAAGGACCAGATTGTAACTTATTCATGCAGTTGCTTCTGGTCAGGGGTCTTTGTTCCAGTTCGGCAGAAACCTAATTAAAATAAATTATAAAATCTGTCAAATTTATTCAGAAAATCTACTGGAAAGTGGCTTGCACTGGATGACCATCATAGGCTACTTCAACTAGTTAATGATCCGAAAATCTTACGAGTCAAGTACTTATACGATACTTAAGAATGCAGGATACCTATTTTATTTTTTTTGGTCTAACATGAAAACAAAACAGAAAGAAATAAATATTTAGTAACTGTCTTGTCTTATTTACGACATTTGATTTAAATAATTTGAGACTACAGGAATGAAATATAAAAGTAAAAATTTTGTCTTCCGTCACTATTAATTGAAATATGTATGGATCGTAGCAAGAGGTTTAAGTGTACGGATAAATAATGCTTTGCACTTCCAGGATTCCATCTTTTGAGAATTAAACGTTCTTTGCTGCATATATGATTTTCTCTGCCTATATTAAACTATAGTCAAAATCCACGCAACTTAGGAAATCCTTCAAAACACATTTTTATGCTCTAGACACCATGAAAATCTATGCTTGATATTTAGCGTGAGGAATTATATTCTAAAAACTAAACCTTTAAGGAGTAAACTCCCAATGACTGACGTAGTTTTACTCCTTCTTTATATTTTTAGTCCAGTCCGAACTAAACTTGAAACAGAGAGAATATTATATATTGCAACACACTATTTCGAGATTAGGCTCAGGACACGATAGTTAGAAAAATTTATTTTATTAGTTAACTCCATAGTTTTACACATACTTTAAAAGAAATTTGTTATCAATAATAGTAGCACGATGTACTACGACGGTATACATATTGATTATCACGTCATCGTAGCACGTGTCGTATTGCAAGCGTTAATTAGCCATTCAATTTTAATTTTTTATCCATTTTATCTCTCAAGTTTGTCTTTACTAAAAACGTAAAACAAGTAAAAATACGATTAAATAAACAAATAATTTAAATAACGAGGTCATTTAATTAACATCACCTCTTAATTATATTTTGCACGACCAAATAAAATTACGTGATGTAGTATTATTTCCAATTTATTTACCACGACCTAGGTTTCATTGTATGACTACATTTTCAGGTGAGCTTCAATCTTTACAAATTACCCACCTGAAGATGGTGTCGTACAACGAATTCTAGGTCGTAGCAAAGAATTGAAATACAGTAGAAATAATGCTATACCACGTAGTTTCATTTAGATGTGAAACATAAAATTAAAATGAATTTGTACAAAATTAACGCCAAGTATATTCAATAGCATTACTTTGTTTATCGACAGCTATCTACCCTTAGACAGCTGTCGCTATACAAGGTAATGACGAAAATAATAAAGTTCAAAACGTGATAAAAATATTAAAAACTAGTTCATTTGCACCTTCAAATTCAACAGTTCAAGACAAGACAAAATAAGACAAAATAATAGAAGTAAATTAACAGCGAAGCGTATTAAAAACAGAAATTCTTTGCACACTCTCTTCTGTCGATAAATATGAAAAAACATAACTCTATTTTAGTGTTCACAATTCACTAACACCTATTCCCAGAAGACAGTTATCAGGTATGGTTAATGTTCCTCCTGGGGTTTAAATAATCACAGTATAAAATGGAAATGGAATAACTAGGCATATATACATTTACGGAAGTTCGACAAGGTTGAAGAAATATAATATTAGATTAATAAATTTTTCATTATGACCTTTAGATTTAGAAATTATTTCAACTCTTAGATTCCGTAAATAAACTTCATTTTATTTGTGTCATATCCACCAAACCCTAAAAACTTATAAATTATTTTATAGAGATTTCATAGATATATATTTGAAAATTTAGATATCGTATAGAGATAACAAAATAATATTAAGATATTATAATATTCAGTAACAAAGAAATTTTAATACCATGTCTTATGATATCGCACGAAGTTGAATTACAAATTTCTTTTGACATACAATTTAAAACTATTTTAAATTTTAAATTCTACAGTTCATAGCTTAAATCTGACTTTAAATTTAAAAAATATTTTTTTTCATACACTAGCACTTTGTGTAACGCACATGAATGTATCACTTTATGGAAACTTTCCGAATAGGTTTTTTAAGCCACTTCTAAACTTATCCCTACTATTTATATTAAAGAGACGTTTATAAAAACGGATTTTAATATAAAACTAACTAAGTAACTTAGCATTGTATTATGTTCAATCATTACGATACATTCTGAAATTATCAAAGTCATAAAACTTCTTAACAAATAGAAATAATAAAACAAAAGGTTTTTTCCCAAAGTCTTATGTAAACATGAACACACTTATAAATAATATTAGATATTCCCTACGAGTCAAATGCGGGTGTTTTCTAACATTTTTACATTTTGAATAATAGTAATGATACATTTGAATAGGGATGATGATTAATCAATAAATTGTCATAGGAATGTCAGATCAAATTAGAGGTACGTAATTTCCACCGTGATAGCTCGGGCGTTTCGTTAACTTCATTTGTCTGCCTTATTGAATGCGTAAGGCAATCTTCATGAACAAACGTGTTATAAGTTTTTGCACTAATGAATATCATTAAGAAAACATCATTAAATAGCCAGAAAGGTTATTATGAAATGATAAATTTGTAACATTTATTTTTAAATCAGATTTCAATAATGAAAAAAACTTCATGCTAAATTTTATTCCAGAGTAGAATATTCTTTGATTGGTAATAACATAAAATTTATTTCCGAGAAATTATATGCCTTATATCTTAAGCGTTAATATTAACATTACATATTATATAGAGGTTGTATTAAATATTAAATGAAAATTAAAGTAAGACTATAAAATAAAATGATGAGTTAATAAACATTTAACCACGTCTTATGCTCGATATCTCAAATAGACGTTTAATTCCATGGAATTAAACCACATAATAAACTTGTTAAGTTATTGCACATTTTAATTATACCAAAATATTAGACAGATTAGATTATTGAAATTAATTACTTTAAAAATACATATATTAAACAAAACAAAATTAATTAAATCGGTTAAGTACTACGGGGTTTTTATAAGAAGAGCGGAAGGTGGTGAAGCCCATATACAATTTTAAAACATGAAACTAATTTAAACAAATATGAACTATTTCTACTTTCTTTATTGAAATGCATTACATGTTCCATATATATTTTATGCAAAATTAAAAAAGAAGTTATTTATGCGGAGAAACGTCTTCGAAACGCTGGCCAATAATAAAAAACAAATTCTTCGTCTCGCTTCGTCGTGTAATGTAATATCATTCCAGTTTAACTAAGATGGAGTCTCCTTTTGCGCCGATGCCACGTTGCTGGGTTACGGTGTATATATAAGTACTGTGCATTTTGATATTGTTCGACACTTGATTAACACAAGACCTGTATCCTGTACTGAATACCTGTATCCTGCACAGTATCCTGAACTGAATACAATTTTCATAGCGTAGCTATAATCTTGGGGTATTATAGTTTAATTTCCTTTCTTTGAGCTGAGCTTGATTTTACGGTGAATATATTTGTGACTGAGTAAGCGATTAAACAATCTGATACATATTTGTTTCTGATACGTGATAAGTCGCCGAGCTAAGCTGCAGATCAGTGGGCACTTATACTCACTTAGACTTTAGAAAAAGGGGGATTAACAAAGGAAATTAGTTGGAATTGGAATCCGTGAATCTGTGGAACCTATGCTAATATCAACCAAGCGATCAATAACTTTGAGACTGAGTAAAAGCGAGTCGTCTACTTATAATAAGAGAAATCATTTTAACCAATAATATTTACTTTTTTTCCCATTTCAACGAAATACGAATGTTGGTGTAGAAATATATTTTTATTGGATTCTTAATAAAAACTAGAGTATAATAAATACATGTACTGGTATTTAAAGGTTGCATAATGATGAATACAAAGTATAGAGGAGATAACGACTCCAATTTTTTCTTATATAAATGAGAGAAAAACTTGAGTAAAGCTATTCCATGTGAAATTTTAATTTTTCATAACAGTCTTACGTTCAAGTATGCAATATTGTTACTTAATTGCGTTTATAAAAATTTTTACGTATATTTTTAATTACAATTTTCCGATATAATTTCCAATGTAAAGGATAAAGTAAGAAAGAAATTTATATTTTCAAACAATTTTTAAAACCTTATTTATTTTTGCCTTAAACTTTTACAAATACAATACATTTTATTTATGTATAATTAAAAGTATCGCTTTTTAGCAAGGTTTTTAGTGGTTATTTTATTTTTAAGTTAAGTTATCCTAATGTAACAAACTCTACACAAAAAAACCTAACTAAATGTACCAATATCTAAACAAAATACGTTTATACTACTCAATGTTGTAATAGTTTTTAGGTAATGAAAAGTCAATGTAAATCTAAATCTCACGCAAAGTATTGCCTCAGAAGATGCAATAACCGCACGATATAACTATGAGAGAGTGTGTTTTCACCTAGAAATCTGACCATAGTGGGACGAATCCAAAGATATAAAATGACTAATAGAATACTAATAAATATAATCATTATTTAACCCTACTACTTGATTTTCTAAAACTTCTGTATAATTCTAAAAAAAACACCTAGCTGAAATTCGGGAAATTTATTTGGCCGTAAATTAAGACATTCATTACAAATAATAACATATTAATACATTTATCATTAAGACATTCATTACAATAAAGTCAAAGATTTTTATAAACATTTTAATCATGCAATATATTTCTCATGTAAAAATCTTTTTTGCATCATTGCAGTATCACAAAGTTTGATTACATTATTTTTTACTAAATGGGGGAGATGAATATCGTTTATAAGCGTGAATAAAAGAAATTAATATTTCTGACACAGATATGGCTAACGGGGATAAATTAAGATGTTTTCCCAATTTGTATATATTTTTAAGTCATTCAATTAAATTCACTCGCTTATTTTATTAACAATTAATTTTTCACTAATCATTTTTATAACTCTTTTCATCATTACAAGTTACGAATGAAATTAATTTTTAATTAATGGCATCTGGATAATTTCAATACAAAATATACAACAATCGATAAAAATACCCGTTAGTATATTTATTACGTGCCCAATATTAAAAATTGGAGAATGAATTTTACACTCCTTCTATTAAATTAGTCTCAAAATAATGGCCGCGTTAAACGTCCTATAGTAAATTATATTACTATAGGAATGAAATTACAAAAAAATTTGTTGAGTATTCACAATCCTTAACAACTATACTTTTTTCGGTTTACTGTATATAAAAATTGAAGAAACTAATTAAACCAGTTAACAAAATAATGCCGAAATACATGTCTCCGAAAACAGAACTTAAGTCGCCCTGAATAAAGGGATCAATCTTGCAGCAGCTCGAAAAGTGCCCCCGTCAAGTGTGTATATATATATATATATATATATATATATATATATATATATATATATATATTTATATATATATATATTTATATATATATATATTGGCACATGTTTGATGGTTAATTTCACCTTAATATGCATTTTGAGTAGATAATCTAACAGGTTTATGGTTTGTTTTGCTTTGACTTGTGGACAACGACACCCTTACGCTATTAATTCACTTTGTAATCCATGTTATGCCACTTATTCTGATATGATTTAACTGGTGCAATAATGATTTTTTTATGCAAAATTAAATATTCATGTGCATAGTATGATGTAAGAATATAAGGAGTTTCAGTTTTTGTATTTTATTATGATTTGTATTTGTCTCAAGATTGTTCTGCTTCATGATTGATCAGTAAATAAGTATTAAAATAATATGTAAATATATAGGAACAATCGGATAGGAACAAAAAAAATAAAATTCATTATATTGAAGTATCGTGAAACATCTTTTGTCTAAAATTCCAAGTGTTCTTCTTTCAGTATTACTTGAATAAGTATACCAGGTTAAATGTAAATTAATATACTGTGTTTCGGTTATAACTCATTTTGCGGTAATTATCAATAACCAAAATAAATATTTTGTATTTTTTTATAAAATTTTCTTGCAAATAAGTACAAAGCATTTTCTATGGAATGTGAGATATATATTACAGTCGATGATAATATATTAATTCTTCGATGTCATTATACTACCTTAACGCATAAAATTTATAATGCTCCAAATATTGAAATGAAATCCCTGAAAAATATAAAAAATGTATTTTCCAGTCATTGTTATTTAAATATATTTAAATGTTTTAATGGAAATATTAATTACAGCATCGCATTTTATTCTTATTTAATGTCAGTTTCAAACATTAGTTTTTTTTATAAGTATGTATAAAACCAAAACTTGATTAGATAATCCTAGAAATAGCGAGGTTACTATATGCGTAAACACATAACTTTGATGTACGTCACTAAAGTTACAAGTTAAGAAATTTTTTTTATTAATAATTTCCGATAATAATTTTAAAAGAAAAAAGTAGGAACTAAGAAAATGGTTAGTTTTTCTTCTCTTAAGGTTGTGATTATTAAAATAGTGTACAAAAACATATTACAACGCATCAAATGAGAACTAACTCATAAAACTTCGTATTTTTTAATAGCATTTGTTAGTCATTTCTCTCTTCCTACTAAAACTATTAGTATAAATATTTCTTAAAATTTCGGTTGATAATTATTAATTTAGTATAAATTATATTACTATAGGATGGAAGTATTTTCCAGAAAGATGAAATTATAAAAAAAATTATTTTGTCATCAAAAACTCAAAGGCAATAATTTTATTAAGTATGAATTAACTCAATTTAAAGTTGTAAAAATAATTTTACTTATATTCATAAAATTGCAGGAAATGCTTAACCGCATGTTGCCTCGAAATTATAAAGCCTCAATTATCTGTAAAGCTGATGATTTCTATCGCTGTAGGTTAAAATTGCAGACAAATTCAGTATTTTTTTAACCATTACTTTATAAACATCTAAATTTTTACTTTACGTTAATTAGCCTTGACACTTGATGTCCAAAAAATGTAAATGTTACTAAAAATTATCTTTCTATTAAGCGAAGAGAAAAAGGAAGTTTTATTTTTAAGTATAATATTGGGTAACGTAAATTCATCTGGTACACAGAATGGCAGCGGAAACGAAAGTCACGTTCAAGTCAACCAACCCCTGTTTCACGGAGAAAGTATTTTTGCCCCTTTAGCAAGTTAAACTGCTTCTGGTAGGAGAGGTTATTGACTTACTTTTATAGTGGGGTGGGTTGCCACCACTGAAGACTTACGGGGCTACTCTAAATAGTATATAATTTGTATATTTTTTACGTAACGCAAATAGTAATTTATTTACATACTTGCCTTTATGTATTATACAATTGTATATAGTTTCATAGGACGTTTACTGTCAAAAAGTACAACCCGCGGTCAATTAGATGTAATAGAGGCTGAATAGATAAAAAATATTATTTGAAGAATTACTAAATACCAACTATTCTTTATGTTTTGCATATACCTTGTTATGTACAGCGTATTGAAAAACTATATAGATGACTTTAGGTCTCATATATTTTAAGAAATTCATGATAGTTTTACGTCTGTGAGACATAACGTGAGATAATGTTAATATCTGAAATTAGTTTCGGAAGAATTTAAATATACTCTAAAAGAATAAATCTTTATCAGTAAACGATATGTACAGTTTTATGGAAAACTAGAAGGATTATTCTAGATCTAATGGTTTTTGAGAAATTTACACCATTTTTAGCCTGCCAAATTATTGTAAATAGTTAAATAGAAATAATAAAAGCTCATAATATTTGTAAAAAACATAAGTTTTGCTGAGTTTTTGTTATTTCTATCAAACTTATGTTTTTTATTTCAAAGTTTAATGGAAACCTTTCAATAAATTATCCAAAAGCGCGAGTTGCATAAAAAGAAAAAATGAAATAAGTTGTATTCAGTTTTCT
Source organism: Druceiella hillmani (assembly GCA_039881145.1). Taxonomy (NCBI): domain Eukaryota; kingdom Metazoa; phylum Arthropoda; class Insecta; order Lepidoptera; family Hepialidae; genus Druceiella; species Druceiella hillmani. The sequence goes on from JAYKKI010000010.1 coordinate 38,939,839, forward strand.
AGGCGATTTATGAATTTGCCAACTTTCCACTTTATCTATTATCGTATAAATGTTAAAAATTTCGTGTAGTTTTGTGTGTCAAAATCTTAGTGAGCAATATTAAAGTTTTGCATAGTTTTCACTGCTTGATACAAGTGAAATGATTCATAGCTGTCAAAGTTGTAAAAAGTGATGGTCGGACGATATTTTAATGGACTCCAGGCATTAATGGAGCTTGCAAAGTTTTGAACATCAATAGGAAACTGGGAAATCTTTTCATCACCCCTTTAATTGGTGAGTATCGGAAAAATGCAAGGTGCCCTCAATCGTATTGTATTATTAGTTATTTTGAAATCGTATACAAAGTCATATGTCTGTGTGATATACTACCGCACAGTATACTCATAGCTTTATTTTTCTTTCAGTATGACAATTAAAATATTAAATGTCCACACTAGTGACACACACAAATTCAGTGCATTATCAATCGTAAACATACTTCAGTCTAATTAATCTCTAATAGATTTAATTAATAGAAAATCTGACTATAGGAAAACTTCAAAATAATGCTAGAAGTGTATATAATATAAAAATAGATAGACAGATAGACGTAATATGTAATATTAAATTACATAGATAGATATACCTAATGTGTAATATTAAATTACATAGATAGATAGACGTAATATGTAATATTAAATTACACAAAAGAAATAAGGGAAATAAGAAGGAATAAGATTCTAGCATATAATTTTATTTATTTTATTAGAAAACTGCTCTTAGAAATAAAAATTTGTCTAATTTTGTCATTAGACGGGTGTATTGTTCTTTATGATATATTTCATAAGGCTTACACCTCTCATCATTTCGAACGTAAAATGTGTTTTAGTGAACACGATAATCGCCTGAAAATTTCAAAATTAAAAAAAATAAAAAAATTTTTATAATAAAATCTTTTCACATCTTATATGTTTGAACAAAATATTACTACTCCCAGAAAAATAAAATTGTAAAAAAAGCCAAAAAACCTTGTCACTCTTAAGGTAACTACTGACCTTTTTTTCAATAATTTTCATTGCAGATATAATTCTTCATATTATTCTAAATAGAAGAGAAAGAAATAAGTTTATTAAAAATTAATTTTCTTGAAATATTCATTTTTTTCTTTCTTGTTATATAGGATAGCTGTTCGAATAATCTTGTGAAAATATGCTTTAAGGGATAATATATTCTATAAACCTGTATAATTGCTTATAATTAATATACGAGTATACCTAATAATAAAGCGAAATTATGTTACTAGAAACGGTAGTAAAAATCATATTATGTTAAAATAATTTGGTTTATATTATCAATTTGTTTACATTTATAAGTTTAACATTTATACTTTAAGGATGTGTTTACAAAATCCCGCCACAGGAGAACGAATATTTACTAGTAGTAAAATTACTGAAACATATGTAGCGACGTCGCTTGTTGGTGTGCAACAAATTTAAAGCCTATGCGCATTTTGTTAATCGCCGACATTGTAATTAAAATGAAAATATTTGTTTTATATTTATTTGGTAATCAGTTTTATTTATTTTATTTTATTCAAATTACGTCCATACAATAGTAACAAATATTAGCATTCCAGTTTTAATTCGGACTTCTTCCGTTGACCAGGCCAGCTAACCAGAAAGGCTGCATATAATGATTTTATCTTCCACATTCGCTTTATCGACGCAACACTATCTTCTAATTCACAGCGTCGACTGTCTTTAACCAATAACATTAGACACAAAAGAATAGGGTAATCACTGGGAACATATTTTTAGACTCTTCTAAATCTTTTGTAATATGAGTCCTAACGAAACTACAAATGATGGAAACCTGTTTCCTCGTGAACAGTCCAGACAGCAAACGGGCAGACGACCTGACAAGTGACATGAAGCTAACCTTGTATTTGATAAAATCTCAGATGCTTTTTATTGATACTAATTTACCACACTGGATTTCCAAAACAAAATATACAGGTTGCTTTAATACTTAATATGGGTAAAAATTGAAACTCGGTGATTGGCACTTAATTTCCACAATGCGTTCTGTGTACTAGTCGTATGGTGTAGCCAAGAAAAGCAGATAAATGCATTAAATACAGAGAAGATGTTTTTCTCACATTCACACATTTCACATTAAAATTCGATTAGAACAATACATTGGTATAAAATTAATTCACCAATAATAGTGGTCAATATATAGTAGATCGTACGTCGATTTAATTTTCATAGTTCGTTTAGAAACAGTAACATCAATTTCTGCGTAGTTACTGGTGAAATCGAGACCATTACGAAATGACAGGATATATTTGTGTGTATGAAGAAAAAAGCTATGTTTAATATTTATTAGCCTATGCTTTAATACTCACTAAATCAATATATTTTCTCAGATTTAACTTATAAATTATTATATATTGCATTTATAAATAAATTATGCAGTCACAATTTATTTATTTGAAACATTAATATTGATGTTTGCAATGTTAATTTTTGATTGTCAAATAATTAACACTGATTTTCATCATACTTGGAGGAAAATCTTTAATATATCAATTAGGAATGGGGTCTAATATGATGGTAACGAGTATGTATTATACTCAATAGATGCGGTATTAAACGAATAAGGAATCCAAGCCTCATTTCATCCGAATTATAATGAAATAATTAAGGAGTTAGGAAAAGCATGTATAAAAAAGAAATAATCGTCTTAAAGCTGCAATAATTATCTTCTTTTTTTAGTATCCCTTTTAAAGCGTGAATTGTTTATTTAATATAATTCGTCATTCATATAATTCGTTATTTTTACTAATGTTACAAAAAAGAAGGCTAGTGGCTATACTTTTGTTGATTTTCCATCGTATACATTGAGAATAATGTCATTGTGTTTACTATGTGAAAAAAAGACTGACAATATTTGTTTCATTTTAATCAAGGACTACTACATGTATCACATAATTTGATACCGCCATATTAAGCATAGATGAAACATCAGTACCATGATAAGTGTATATGTATGTTTGTTACATGATTGTCTCTAAAATGTAGTGCAGGTTTTCATGAAATTTGATGTAGAATGGCTCGTGATTCATATTATTACATAGGATACTTTTAAACTATGAAACCAGAAATTTTTTTTGAATAATAACCATTTAGTAATTCAATATATCATTAAAAACTAAATTTTATAAAGCGATTTAACTTTATTTAAAGTTACCTGTTGTGATAATCTTAGTAGGTTAAATAAAAGTCCTGTTATTTTATTTGAAAATTCAGGCAGTCGAAGGCGCGGCAAGAAGCTAATTTTAAAGATTTTGAACTTGAAATTAACAATTTTTTTATTGTGTACTGTGACTTTGTGATTTGTTTGAGAATATTTAACCTTGAAACATTAATCATTTGTTTAACTTTAATCAGTGCTCTAAAACATGCTACCATTAAATAAACAATGCTTTATTTCTTCGTTAAATCAGTTTAACCAATATTACCCAAGTCATTATTTAATGGAGTTATAAAACTTAGTATCAAGACTTTCAAACCGTTGTAGCTGTAGAAATGGTCAAATTTTTGAGCTTATTATTAACCCAAATGTCAACTCAAGAATAATGTGAACCACTTTTATTATCCATATAACTATTGGAAATTGTATCTTTTAAATTTTGAAGCTCTTCTGACTAAGATACAGTAAACGGCAGAATAGAATATTTATGTTATTGTATGTTGGCTATATAAATTACATAGAAAAAAATGTCACGAAAATGATAATAATTCTTTACGAGTAATGTATTATATGTCAGATTAATTTTATTTATCTTTTTGCAAATACAGACTTCTCAATTTTTAATAAAAATTACCAAGCCGTCACGTTGATTTATCTCATTAAGAGGATAATGGAAATAGCATAACAAGGAAACAATTATCAGGAAGGTTATTTTGAGAAGTTAATGATTTATAGCAACTTCAACTTAATATTTTTTTAAAAGCAGACTCTTTAAGGTTACAGGTAAGAATAAATAAAACTTACGCAATGTTTAGGCTATTTTTTTATTATACTTCGTCTAATGAAGGTACACATGCTCATTGCAATGCGACTTTTATGTTTATTTCCGAAAGAGCTTCTATCTGACGCTGATACGTGTATACGTGTGTTGAAAATAACAAAATACTCCAAAATAAGGTGGAAATCTAGCTTGTTAATAATATAGACATATTGTGAACGAAATTTCTAATTGAATTGAGGGCTTGTCACTTTATTACGGCTATAGTTTAATAACATTCCTAATTACATGTCTAAAATTGAAATATTTTATGTATAATCCTCCGAAAGTTTGTGCTAAAACACATTTGGTTGGGATGTATTTTTGGGGACATTTTTAATAATATTTTAAGAATTATCCTATTTGAAATTATAAAGATATATAGTTTTAGAATTTTTGAGACTAGCTCTTTCCAATAAAAAAATAAAATGATAAAAAAAGAAAACAAATTTTCAAGTCTTTCATTTGTATCTCAAACATTTCGATATAAATATTATGTATAATCCTTCGAAAGTACAATACCATAGAACAGTACTATGTTAAAAAATTCTTATCCTTCAAATGTAAGATAAATTTTTTTTTAACATGATACTGTTCTAAAGTAAACAAACAAAAATGTTATTAGAAATAAAGAAAATTGGAAAAAGTAAATATGAGGGTGCTTCATGGTTATTTTATATGTTTATAATTTATATCAATTTCTTTGACATTCACGATTTAATTAAATAAAACATCACACTGAAACTATGCAATTGATGCACGTAACATATATTCGACATTTTTAAAGACAACAACTATCTTATGCTAATTTGATTTGAAGTAAATTTTAACTTTGTGACGTACTCATAAAACTACGTTTTATGAAACTTACCACAATTTAGCCTAATTATAAATACGTAGAATATCTAATAAATTTATATATAGGAAGAAATATATTTCAGTAAATTTCCCGAGCGACGCGATTACGTGTTATTTAAATAACGTAAGCTCAGAGGAACTTTTATTTTACATCTCAAAGTTTAATTAAAAATTAAAAAACTGACTACAAAATGTGAAAAAGAAGTAAAAGTATCTGTTAAGTTATGTTTCACGTCTGTAAACAGTTTCGTAACTTTGTAAGTTTTAATTTTTTGGTTCCGCGGCGAGACGAGAATTCTAATTTCGTTGTGTCCGACGGTTTGCCATAGCCTCAGAATTTCTACACTTTTAGAACTACGTGTAAAAAATTTTGCAATTATGTATTAATAATTATACATTACCTATAAAATAAAAAGAAAAAAAATAGATCTAAAACTCGCAGAAGCGTTCTAATTGTTTGGTTTAAAAAAGAGTGAATTTTATAAATCCACTCCATTCCTTCGACTTCTGTTACATATTTATTTGAGGGAAGATGGTTGACGATTTTAAAACATACAGAAAAATATCAATATTAATTCATTAAATCAATAATACAGAGCATATTTTTATAATCAATATTTGATTCTGTTTCTCATAACATATTATTAATTTCATCTATTTAGTAAGGCTTTTAAGCTTAAAGCTCGCGTTGCCAATGTCTCCGATTTATGTCAATTGTAGTGCCAATAGTGTAGTGACCCAATTCAGCGACCTTCTCTTCAGAGACTTCTTTCAGGTGAGGTTGTATTTATTATCGAGACTTCGTTCAGATGAGCTTCTATTTATTATTATCGATATAAATTTTATTACCGACGAGTTTAACGCCTTTCCGAGCTGATTGATTTATGAAGTTATTCTTCCGTAAAACAGCACGCTGCAAACTTCCAAAAAATTAAATTTTTGAAATATAGGAATAGTTTTGCTATAAATAGTGATATTAACATGAATAGAATACAAACACATGTACAGACATATAATTAGAAATGTGTTTAGGGAAGGTTTAAGATTTGAATTGTCACGGTACAATATGACATATATTACGACATAACATAGTTTTTATGACAAACGTTAATATAGAGCAAGTTGAGAAAATACTATATTTAGGAAAGCAGAAATCAACGTGACTTTTCCGTGATTAAAATACAATAATTGTACTAAAGAACTATTTATTAAATAAGTTTCCAATAAGGTAAAGGAGAATATCAATAATTTCAATACTGCTGTGATAAAATTATTATAAAATATTTTATTAAAAAAAGAAACGAAAGATTATTTTAATTGAGAAATTTTATGAGCATTAATTTTAGTAAAAAGTCTCATCGTAAACTAAATCAAACTGCTATTGAGATGGTTTGTCATATACGCAGACAGAAAGGACGGGCAAAGAAGCTAAAACGGTGAAAGCTGTGGATAAATCGATGGAACGCTGTAGAAGTTAGTTTTCGAATGAAAAAATAAGATATCTTTTATATTTCATTATTTTACAGATTATATATAACTGTTGGATCGGATGTGTGTAAAGTTTCCACATAGTAACTTATTTTGTTTAGATTAGGATGAGTGAAGACATAATTTTTTAAATAAAAAGAAATAAATATAAAAACCCAATTAGCATCTCTACCTCTGACTATGTCATTTAGATCTTCAAAAGCTATGTTTGAAAAATGTTATTTGAAAAATTTATTTCCACTAATATCATAAAAATTATTGCATATGTTTTATCTTTATTACCAGGATAACATACACATATATAGCGGTATTGAAAATATTTATGGTGCAACCACTGTTATCCTATGAAAATTCTGTAGACAAATATTTAGTTAATAAAATATTGAAAATTCATTCTGCATAAAATTCAACACAAATATATGTTTTAATAATTAGCTCAATATTTTATTATGGGATAAATTTTATTTTTCATTTTTTTTAATATCTTCTATGCCAATTTAACTAATTATTTAATTTCTTGTTATAACTTCTTATAATAAAACATTGAAACTACTCAATGTGTCAATTAAGATTACATCTATTAATATATTGTCTAAAATGCATTTATTTTTGTACACATTATAATAAAATAAAAGTTACTTAGATTAAATGATAAATGTGTTTAATTTATATCTTTTGTTAAAAATCTACCATGTCGACATCACTAAATTGTGTACTCTAACTTTGAAGCTCATATAGATTTCATTAAAATTTTATTATCGTTAATTGAGATTTATAACACGCAAAGTATAAAAAACTCTTGGGGCACATTACACTCTAATATAAGTAGATTACTTTGGCAAGAATTAATGAATCCGTTACCTTATATTAAAGTTTGTAGAGAATTTCTTTATCTATCTGATACATATATTTTAATTTGAGTAATTACTGATAGTTGTTAACAGAGTGGCAAGTTTATAGTACAGGAAAAACTTATCGATAAAATACTGAAAACCATTTTTAAACTTTTTAAAATGCTGTTTAAACCAATAGATGTTGATTTCTAAAATAAATCTTTTTTTGAATAATTTAAAATTAGCATTAAAAAAGATTTTGTTGTCAGCTATGTAATATAAGTAAAAATTTTACAGCGAAAATCTTAGAATTACATCTAAATTAAAGTCATTGAAGAATAATTCATGTTCAATGTTCATTAATTTTCATGCCCATTGTTCATCCATTTTATTAACATTTACTCCCTTAATAGAGGGTTCACTCTCTAAAAGTTGAATAATTGTTTCAACTCTTGATTGTTCCAATTATTAACTATTTTTTAATTTAATTTTTAAGTAAGTTTTAGAATGCTTAAAAACACCGGGTCATCGTAATAGCCTTCTTCTTGTCACTTATGTGCACTTCCCTGCGAATGTTCTTCGATATCAATGGAAGATAAGAAATAACAAGAATTAAAAAAAATTATCACCGAACATATATAGTACTGTAAAATAAATAATCAAATATAGAGGCAATGTCGTGAATTATAAGAATATATTTTATTCAGCTGCCAAAAAACTACTAAAATACAATCTCTCCAAAGTTTATTCAATTTTATGATATAATTCTATTTATGTATTGTCATTGTAACTATATATTATTAAATTGAATAATAGATTTTCGTAAAATTTTACTTATTAACTCGCAAGAATTTTGCCCTTAAGTCCCTTGATTTTACGAAGTATTCTGCTTTATCAAAAAGCAAACCAGTACATCAAACGACTCTTCGCAACTATCACTCAAAAGATGCAATAGACTCGAAAGACATTTCCCTCTAGGGCATATCTCAAGAGCAGGGTGAGGTAAGCGGCGACGTAGGTCAATACTTGAAGCCTGCCGTACTTTGTGGAATACAGAGGAGCACGTACTGATAGTTATTTTTATAAGTCGACTGTAAACACCATAAATGCATTTCTGGAGAATACGTGAAGAGTTTAGAGGGGATATATTTATTTCCCTATGCATTGAAGGGCATAGTTTTTATGTTAATATCTTATACCAAATTTTGATATTAAATTGGCTAATTCCAATGAGGAATTTTCTTTAATTTAGTTTTATTGCTAAACTTTCAATAATTATATTAACGATTTTATACATTATGAGATTAGATTAACTAATATATATATATATCTTAAAGATTTATTCATAGGACGATCAAAAGGTAAAATTATTTCGTTAGCCGTTATACGACAATTAGGATTTTTATCTCACTGTAAACGGACTTTGTACATTTCTGGAATCACATTCGCGTTATCAACATTTTTGATCTGCAATGTAATAAGAATACTGTCCACTTCTATAATAATTCTGCAGTACCTAACATTAATAATAGATATAATAAATGTAATACAATTTTAAAATGAATTATAAAAATAGTTTTTATTTATCGATGTTCTTCAAGTCATTGTTGGAAATATTGCGGACATAAGTCATTTATTTTTTTTTCATTTTGTCTTCAATATAAAAAAAAATCTGGATCACGTTATTTGCGTGTCAATTTGTATAATTTTTAAACATAAAATAAATGCAATTTATTTGAGAAAATAATTTAAATTAACGCTACTCATTTTTCCTTTTCTACCCAAATTACGCAAAATGGAGAAGTGAGCAATTTTGAGGTGTATATGTGTGTGATTTATATTTCTTCTTTCAGCCCGAATGGCTTGAAGGATCTTTATATGTTCAGAGATAATGGAATTATTCTTAAATGCACGAATATCACTAAATATCTGATGTTGCTTAAAAACCAATATAGCAGACAAAGTCGATCGATTATAGTGCAGAATGCGTGCTCGCATGGGAACGGTGTGCGCATGGGAATACACAGTTCTTTATCTATATGTTCAACTTAATATCATACTAAGTATGTACTCAAATGTACTCGTGTAGTTATTTGGAGTGATTTAAAAAGTTTGAAATAAAAGTGTTATTAAAATAAAAAAAAACTCATTTGGAAAAAATATTAGAAAAATAATAACAAACTTGACTAACCTAAAGTTACGAAAATTTCTTTAAGAAATAATTTGCAGCCGGATCTTAAAAAAAATTTACTGTTTTTATTTTATTGTTTTCAGCTTTTTGTTTAGTTGTAATTAATCAATAGACTGCCGTTTACAATATCTAAATAATATTCAAGTAATCATAATGTGTGTACTTAATTATTCTTCAGCAGTAATAACGTATGATCTAAGTGATTCAAATTCTACCGCCCTAAATACAGATCGCCTGATATAACAAAAATATACACAATGCCACTTAATCCAAATATTATTAAATTCCCATAATTTAGAAGAAATTGTTAGATTTTTCCGCTGTATATAAATAAAATTCTTAAGCGATAATAATTTAATAGCTCAAAGTAGTTATGATAATAATAACAACACTCTTTGATACTAACTGAAACATTTTGCATGCCTTTTTATTTTTTTATAATATAGCTATTATCATTTGGTGTAATTATTTACTAGTGTATATAATTATATTAGCTTTGTACTATAATAATTTATTAAAGAACTTAGTTTGGTATACTCCTGTTTTGTTCATTTTCTTCTATCCTTATCGATGTCCATTCAGTTTTGGTCGACGTTTTAAGGACTGACATTCGGGCTATACGGCTGTCAATTTTCATTTTCATTTTGTGAAATGTTGGAAGGTGTAGATATTTTAATTTTTTTTCCAATTAATAATTTTTTTATATTTTTCTTATTTTTGAGATGCTTTTTTCATAACTCTCTGGATAATGTTTATTTTTTACTTTCTCGCGTAGACTCATATCTTACAATCATAAGTTAGACTAAGTAGAACGCGTGGATATAAAACGGTTCTTTTAAAATCGAGCGCATAAGTGCCACAACTTTTAGGAGTTATACATTTTTATGTTCGTTGTTAGATCTGTTTTTACCTTTTAAAAAGTAGTTTCCGATTTTGAAATAAATTAACATAAACATTTTTAATTTTATTGATATATCATAATTTTTAAAAACTAATGGTGATAATAATATGTGCTTTTTAATATTATTTATAATAATTTAATTAATAACTTAATCATCTATACATGTACAGAAAAAAGAAAACTTTTATTTCAGGAATTGTAGTTAAGTCTTTTCAGACATAAATACGAACTATTATAAATATGTCGAGAGATAACAGATACGTTACTTGAGTTTAGTTTGAAAATTTCTGTCAATATAAAAGAAACTAAATAATTTTTGCCAGACGTTTTTACTTCAGAGTGTCGGTTGAGTAAAACGGTAGACAAAATCAAGATGTGAATGTTTTCGAAATGATTATAATTTTTTAGTAAATATTTAACATGTGAACAAAAAAACTTAATGTCTTATTTAGAAAGATGTGGACTTAATTATTCTTCAGCAGTTAATTTACGACGATAGTGAAGCTGATGTTGAATGTCAGTACAAAATAATTTATCAACATACTATTAAATAACGTAAAAACGATGCCAAACCAGTGGGGTTATTAACAAGAAAATATGTAGAAGTATTATAATGTAACCAAACATTGAGGAACAAATTTATTTTTGGGAATCAGGAATTACGAAATGTTGCCAAATATTTACTTATTAAGTATAAAAAAACTGCTAAGTTCAAACTTTAGTATTCAATTGAAAATATGACTTACTTTTTTTATACCATATTTTTGAGATTTTAAATTATATATAAACTTGGCGTAGTTTTAGATTTTGAACATTTTTATTATAAATGGAATAGTACAAGTGCTAGACACATTTTTGCATAAGACAGTTTTGATAGAATATCTTCTTTTGTAAAGGTAAATTATAATTAATTCTTTTAGAAGCTTTATTATTTCTATTAATGAAAATTTTCTTCAGTAATAATCCAACTGGTGTCTGAATATTGTCTATATATAAAGGACTATCTCTGATCCATCATGTCTGAAATGTTTAATTTTTTTACCATAGAATTTGTGACAATATATGTCGGTAAATAAATATGATTCCATTATAACAATTTCTAGAGTTTTGACTAATTATCACCACTTTTATGTTCATAGTTACAGTTAGTTTAGAACATATGAAACAAAATAATCAAATCTTGCATCGTTATAAAATTTGCAAAATAACCGCAAACATAATCCTTTCCGATTTTCAGGTCTTCAGACAAGATTTGCTATTTTTTAATTTTTTTCTGGTACGTACATAACATTCCCACATTTGAAATTTTAATGTGTTTGGTTCATTTTAAGTAATAGAGAGGTTTTTATGTCTCCCGTAATTCAGTAAGGAAAGATGAATAAAGCTTTGCATTATTTATAACGTAGTCTACCTTGTTCTACCAAAAAAATATGGGGTGAAAAGTGACATGAAATAGTTCATGTCAGCATCCACACCTGGAAAGAGTACAGGCGGCCAGTTTTGCGAGAAATGGGTTTGCGCAATGCCGTGCAATTAGAAAAAAATAGTGCTTCTTTTCTTATAGTCCCTCACAGTATTTCTTTTTGAACTTTACTCGTTTTTTAAAAATTACGCAATTTTTGTATTTGTAATTATGATTTGAATTATTGTTGCTTTTTCTGTGGTGCAAACACCTTCTAGAGTAAATATTTTTAAACGTTTGAATTCTTGAAACACCTACTAAGTGTAAAAAAATTGCTAAGTATAAAGTTCACTGTGAAATTGGAAACATGTTTTTTTCTTTTTCTTTATAAAATGTTCAATTAAAAACTTAATACCATAAAAGAACTTGGCATTATTTTAGGTTTCACACCTTTTATTGTTGGTTAAAGGCTTTGACGAAAATTTGGCACATTTTACACCATAGTGTTTTAATATAAATCATAGCACATGGTCAGGCACTGGACACACAGTGCCGATACAGTGAAATGAAATTATGCAATCATATAATCGAAGAAACCATATTAAACATCTCGCAAGTTCAAAGAACTTAGGATGCGGCTGATTAAAGAAAAGATGAATGTTTTCTGATGAAAAATATTTATATGCATATATATGTATTTTACCTTCTTTTTACTTTTCTCTATATAAAAGAATTTTACACTTTTTTATAGATTCTACTCATTATGTATTTAGTCTACAGAATTTCTATTTAATTATAAATAACGCAAAAATTATGCGTATATTTTCTTCAAAATAAGTTACCTTTGTGACACTGACAAGCGCCTGTAGGCAATAATCATTAAAACCTTTTTCAGTAGCATACAGAAAACTCATTCAAATATTTTTTTTGTATGGTATTTTTTGTAACTATCCTATTTTTGTTATTAATGAAATAAACGGTTTGACATTGGATGTAACAATGGTTTAGGCAAAGAAAGGTAAAGCGATGTAGAGACAAGAACAATGAAAGACATGTAAATAGGCGCTGAAGAACATTTAGTTTTCAGTATCTCAAATTGAAAAACGAACCCCTTATTAAATCACTCACTTGTCTATTTATCGGGCCGCCTGTCACAACCGATCTTCTTACAAAATGTGCGAGGTCAATCTTGAAATTTGGCATATTACATCTTATTAATCCATTATTTTGTTGAACTATTCATAAAAGAATTAAAGAATTAAAAAAGAGGGGTCAAATAAAATAAAATTAATTTTTAAATGTCGTATTCTAAGAAAGATATTAAGAAAAACATTACCGTTACACATCCACGTTAAGAAAAAATATTAGCAAAATTAGATAACAAATTTTAATAAATACATAAATCTAATTATAAAATATTATATTATCCACAGATTAAAAATTTCACATAATAAGGAAATGAAAATAAATCGAAACGAAACAAGCTACCATTGCTCATAAAGAATCTGTTTTCTAACAAATTTATCCCAGAGTACATTTCAGGCTACCCTCGTGAAGGCTCACTTCGGTTTACTTGAATTCCAATATCATGGCGAACTTTATTCTAAAAATATTATTTTCAACATTATGTGCAAAATAAATGTTAACATAAACGAAATTAAATTCACATTTCAAATTGAATAGAGACAAACAGAATAAAAGTAAATGACTACAGTTATCGATACCGACATAAAATCTACTTCTTTTTGTAGTTTCTGCCGAACGAAGAACTTACAATTATATTTAACAAAGCGTTATTATTTGATTTGGATTTACGGTACAAAGGCCGGGTGGTTTATCAAGATTAATTAGGCTACTCCAGACTATTTTCACGCGACCTTTCTAGGATAGACAATTGTAGCTTTCCAGTATCAGCTTCGGAAAGCAGGAAGTAATTTTCCATAATTCTTTAGAATCACAAATGTTCTTATTCGTTATATAATATGAAGTGCATGCATGCGTGCGAGTGTATGTATGTGTGTGTGTTTGTTTGCATGGTTTTTAATTTTTACAAGTATAATAGATCGTTCATAACTAGATAAATAATTTATGAATGTTTAAACACTATCTGGTGAACAGAACTCGTCTCCCGATTTAATCGGGCCATTACCCCTACTATATATATAGGTGTGTGTGTGTGCGTGTGTGTGGTTGTGCGCCAGTGCGCATGTGTGTATGCGCGTGCTTATGCGTGTGTGCGCATGTGAGCGTGTGCGTGTGCGCGTTTGCGAGTGCGTGTGTGGTTGTGTGTACGTATGAGTGTGTCCGTGTTGCGTGTGCGTGCGCGCGTGCGAGGGTGCATGCATTTGTGTGTGAAAGTGTGTATGTGTGTGCGCGTGTGCGTGCGTGCGTGTTTGTGCATGTATTGGAATTATACATTTTTACAATATTTGCTCTATACATACTCGTTTCGTGGAACAAATTTTAAATATTTTCACTCGAATGATTCATTACTAACTTTCATGATACTTGCCGGTATTTTAATTTAATATTTGTGTCACTTACGGGAACTATAACTTATTTAATTAGAACTATCGTTAAATAGTGGAATTACAATTGGTACATGTAAATATGGTATATATAGGTATATATGTGTGTGTAGGTATATATACGTACATGCAAAATTACCTGCGATTATGCCATGTAAGAACCTAGTAATCAAGAAACATTATATGACCGTTAGCGAAACTAATTTTATTTTTAAAATATTTAGTAGGGAAACATGGAACATATTTTATTAAGAAGTTACTTCTATATAGCATTGTTTGTTTCTAGCCTTTTTTATTTATTTAAAAATTAAGTTTTTATCATATGCAATGTAACTTGGAAAAAACGTTTAAAAACGGACTAATCGATACGCTGACAGCTTCCCAATTGAATAGTAAACAAATTTTGAGAGATGTATTTATATATATATATATATATATATATATATATATCAAGATTGTCAAGATGCTGGCACCCGATTTAACCCGAAGATGAGTTCTGTTCACCAGAGAGTATTTAAACCTTCATAAATTATTTATCTATTTATGAACGATCTCACGCATGCATGCACTCCATATTATGTAAGAAATAAGAAAATTCGTGATTCTAAACAATGATGGAAAATGTTTGCTTTTCGAAGCAGATACTGGAAAGTTACAATTGGCTGTCTATAAATGTCACAGGAAAATAGTCTGGAGTAGCCGAATCAATGTTAATAAAGCATCTGGCCGTTGTACAGTAAATGCACATAAAATACTGTTTTGTTTTGAGTGTATAATATCTTTTAGTCTTTTAGTAGATTACCACCGTGGTACTTACTTGTACTTGTTATAATTACACCTTGCCTTATACATTATATCGTCACCATCATATATTATGTTGACCTCAATGCATAAGGCCTTTGCTGCAAGGGGCATGCGGAGATCCGGGTTTGATTTCAAGCCGCTCATCAAGCGTAGCTAAACTGTTATTCTGGTTGGCTGCAAGATATTGGTATCAGTTAGATAAATTAAAGTGTATAAATAAATCAGTAGATTACACTTATAAGCATAAAAGAGAATTTAAATTATATGACAGCAAACGACTTTGGTATAATAGTTTCATTCGGTTCACGACAGTGTACTAAGAAAGAGTTATAAAGAAATAAGTTCAATGATTATTAGACATTATTGTAAGTATAATTATTTATAATTGGGATAAAAATTCAGTAATTTTGAAATAATTGCAAAACAGTTTTGATGCACAATCTCTATCCATCTACTTATATCTTGAAATAATCTTCTGCTGATCAAAATACGCTACAAAGGTCGGTCGGTGAATACGGGCACTTCTATTCTGGTACACTTCTTACATTTAATTTTTTAGGGTATCGTAACAGAAAAGGCGATTCATTATAAAATAATTCACATTTTTGTCTGTCCAACCGTCATAGACGTTTTTTTCAGAAACTGCTTGACATAGAAACTTGAAATTTGGCACTGTAATAAAACATATTAACCCGCACATATCCCAAACTAAAACTGAAAAATTAATTTCGAAATGTTAGGAACACCAAATTATACACTCCATTTTTTTTAAATTTCTTAGATAACCTCGTTTGAAACAGCTTGCCATTTATTGCTTCACTGAGCAGTTTGAATCAGCCTGTGCCAGAAAACAAATAAGTGCGATTTTTAGGTTAAAAACCGAATTCCCTTTCAATTTAGATTTAAAATGTTATTAAATTCTATTTTGACGAAAGTTCTCCCTGGCTTTATATTTTTCGGGCATTTCAGACAAATGCATTTATCAATATATTTCTGAATTAACTATATTAATTTTTTCACTTTACTTTTCTATGTATAGCTTTCTTTTGTTTTTCTATGTCCATATATTCAGCGTAATCAAATCAATTCATTATTCTTTTATTTTCACAGTCATTCCTTTCTGATAACCTTGAATAACTCCAGCTTCAAAATACAATGCTAATATAATAACCTTGATAACTTTGAATAACACCAGCTTCAAAATACAATGCTAATATAATAACCTTGAATAACTCCAGCTTCAAAATACAATGCTAATATAATAACTCCAGCTTCAAAATACAATGCTAATATAACCTTGAATAACTCTAGCTTCAAAATACAATGCTAACATAATATTAATGTTAATAAATTTACGATATTTCACGTAAACCAATAAAAATAAAACTGATGATGAGATATAGATGATATAAAATATTGCAATAGAATTAATCTATTTAATTCGAATTTATTTCAATACATATTTCTTCTGTCGTTGCATTACAATACGCTTTTAGTTCAACTGTGATCTTAAAAATTCAATGACAGATTATAAATTTTATATAAATTCATTTTAATTAATTTACGCTGAAAATTACTGTATTATTTTCATTTCACATTTTACCCTTATTAATACGCAATTGTAGATTTAATATCTGCTTGAAAGGTAATTTCACGTCGACGACTATAGTTGAAAATCGTAAAGAAACGTAGAGAGATAGAAGGTCAATAAGTATTTCATGAAACCCGCTAACGTAACGAATTTCTCGGTAATTAATTTGTCTGTTTTGTTTTTAGCATTCAGTCTTAGAAGAAATATTTAACGTATTGAAGCTTTGAATTTTATTGGCTTCCTTTATTGTTCGAGACGTTAAATAAGAGCAGGCACTATACAAATATTTCAATGAATTATATTTTTTATATTCAGTGACATTATCTTATAATAAAGTGAAAAAGGAAAAAAGACAATCAATCTGATTTCATAGCAAATATTAAAAACTCAATTTTAAAACTCCAAAAACGGTTGGAATACCAGCCATATTAAGAAAACAAAACATTTTATACAAGCGAATTTACTCTAACCTCGCAAACATATACAAGCAAAATAAAATATTTATTTGATCCAGAATATTTCTCAACGGTTTCACATCAGTCAGTTTCTAAATAGAATCGAAAGTAATACTGACATTATCATGAATATGACCAAAATCTCATTCTCCATCGAGCTTACCAGTTTGTTCAGTTAAATCATAAAAATATAAGGTTATCACTTCTACGGTGTGACGTGCGCCGTTACCCTCTGAGTGTTAGCCTGCTTGACAAAAATAACAGTAGTATTCTAGAAATCCGAAGAACTGATCAAGGCTCGCGTCGTTCGTTTTAAATTACAACTTGAGTTATATTTCGATACGGAAAATAATTATTACGTTCTTGAGGAATAGGAAATAAGTAATGAAATATCAAATATTTTTTCTATCTTGAGGTATTATTGTTGGATATTTATTTACATCGGCATTATGCATTTTATTAAAGATACTTCTCTCCTTAAGAATTAGGAAAATGTATTCAAACAAATATCAGAAATTATATGTTATATTTCACGTCGTACTTAGCGATTTTTCTATATCTATTCAAATAATAACATTTGCAATAACTTTATATAATAATTACATAAATATTTCCTAGTGAATTTATTTTGTTCACGATCATAAATACAAGTCTATTGGTAAATATATCATAAGAAAAATAGTGTATTGTAAAGGTTATATCGTTTTAGAAAGTCCATTAAGTAGATAAAAATTATCAGACTCTTTTATTTTATTACCACTAATACACTAATATTTTAAATGAATTTTAATGTATAAATCTTTTAGTTTAGTAGTATTATTGTTTCTTATTGAAGAGAAACTAAATAATAGAGCAACACTAATATATTTTAGTATTTTAGGTCCCCAAACCATGTATTATAGTAATGGTTATGCTGAAAAATAATTATTTTAAATATTTAATAACATTTTTCGACATATTTTCCGCCATGAATAATTTTGATTTTAAAAATTATATTTGAAAACGTTTACACCAAAAAGAAAAACCTCCATTTTCCAATCAGTTGAAACTAATAACTCATACTTTTTTGGAATAATCGGTTTCTAATACAAACCACGAAATATTACTTTAAGCGTATTTTGACACGCATTTGGCCAATTTTTGCTAGTACATACGGTCAGCATTACCATGTCTCGAAACATTATATGACCTAACAATTTTTGCTTCAATAAAGATTCGATATGCATTGGTGAGAAGTCAGCTCAATGCACAAACGAATTACTGTTTCTTTTTATCAGATAAATTTTTGTTAAAATATATATTCTTCTTGAGGTAAGTCAAACATTATATGTACTAGTTTGCAACATAAAACTGCCTTACTTTTTTTGGTTTCGACCTGACTGACATTCGATACTCTAATAAAAGCTTTCCTACTGCCTCATTTGTCATTTATAGTTAACAATAACAAGATATTGAATGTAAAAAGTTCTAATTTAAGCTAGGTTTTGTTTAACTTTTACAATACTCGGTATAGCTCCTTAATAGATAGATAGATATGATTTTAATATGCAGAGATAAATACAAAGAAATTTAAAATTAGGTACATTCTTTTCGACAAAATGTTTTTCTACAAAGAGTATGTTGTGTTATTTTATTTATGAAAAAGCTCTTTAAAAATTACAAGTTGCTTTGGCAAGATACCTAAGAAAATAATTCCTTAGTAACACAAAATAATTTTGGCCTACTTTTATAAATACACCAAAAATTAATTAACATGCAAGCAAATTGACCAAAAAAATAATAGCTTACAGTCTATAGATAGTATCTTAATTTTTTCAATGACTGCTATTTCCCGACTATACCCATTTCACCTCGACCTTCTTGCAGATAACTGATGGATCGACAAGAAAAGAACAGCGTATAATTATAGGGATTACGTTTCGATGCTTAAATATAGGCAGCCTCGATAAGGCAATGGCGTTGTATTTAATAGACACTGATAAATTAAATAACGTTTACATGTCATTATGAACTAAATGTTGTTCCCAAATTTTACTGACGGTAGCCGCGTAATTTAAAACACTTGGTCATGACGCAGGAAGATAAATTGACAGATATTCCATGAAATAAAGCAGTGTCAATAGATAACCAGAAATGAAGATTCGAAATTAATAGAAACTACAAACTAGTAAAGTTGTGTAGTAAATAAAATTTTCTTTGATGACCACTTTTACAACGCTCATGACAACCATATATAGAGTAATTGCAGTAAAGTATTCCGATCTTTCAAACATACTTCATTCGTGGCTCTGCAACTCCGTACTTTAATTCTTAAGAAAGTATACATGTCTAGGAAAAACTGCATTGGGCTTGTAGAATGCTCAACACAAGACATAAAGATACATTAATTCGAAAATAAATAGTTGTTGAAACTAATATTGAAATTATGTTTTCAAGAAAACCTGGTTGCAAAGAAAAAATGCATATACTAGATGTACGAGGAAAACAAAGATTTTAAGAATTTCAATAAACATATACGATGGTTTTGAACAACATTTTTATGACCAGTAATTTTATCAATATCATACATGGATTTTATGACCTCAATGCTGATGCAAGCACCCACTCTCTGTCTGAATAAAAAAGAGACCAGAATGGTGTTAAACCCAATTTAAGTAAAGAAATAAAAACTATAAAACAAATCGCAGTAAATAACAATTAAAGCCCATCAATTGTTGCAAAACAATACTAGAATACATTACGAAAAATAAGAATCCAAGAAATATACCCGGTCGGACCAAATAATAATAAAATTTACTATAAATCCTTCTCATACATAGGTATATAAATAGTCAAGCAATAATTCAAACCAAATTGAGTTTCTGAAAAAAAAACTTCTGTCTTCTGAGAAATCAATAGGAGCAATTTCATATTTCATTTATAACATAAAATTAATATTTACATATAGATAATTTTATTTCGTCATCATTACCTGAAGGTACCCTACTATAACATATAAAACACTCGACAATAATATTGAATGGAAATTAATATCTAAATTAGTATAAATATAGATTTTATTATATTTGACAAAATAAAATACAAAATCACAATAAAATGTATCCTTTACTACCAGGACAACCTAACAAGGATCCTAACAAGGATGTTGTTAGAGGCAATAGGTAGATAATTTTTTTAAATTGTGATATTTTCCAAATTAGTATCGAAATTGTTTTTGAAATGGTATTTAATTTTAACAAGGTATATTTATATGGAAAACTGTTCTCTCCAAATTTTGCACACCGGAGAGATGAGACTCTTTTTATAAATTGTATAAATACTTACACTTTTTAAAAATAATTTTAATTTATAAATAACCGTATTTTATTTTATTTAAAACATCAATTGGAGTACCATTAAAAAAACCTCTAAACATATTATACATATACAAAATGAATATAAATAAGAGAAAGCAATTTGATAATGTACCGCAGGGCGTCCCTTACTTATTAACAATTCACTCGGTATATGGAAATAAATTTATAACACTTCCATTATTTCAGGTTTTTTTTCTTAAGAGATTTTTTTGTTATTGATAATTTATGCATATTATGTACATAATTTTATGTAAATGTGAAAATATCTAAGCATTTCTAGAGACTGATATCTCATTGCAAACATGGTTAAAAAGACAAAGTAGTTTTTTCTTCAAAAATTGACGTAATATCGCTACGCTAAATAGTGAAATTTTATATGATATTTTCGAAAAGCGTTAGTTACTTACTTTTACTTCGCTACTTCAATTGCAAACTAATACTATCCAGAGAAATAAACGTTCAAAGTCAGTATTCTATATAGAGCGTTACAGTATCATTATTTTGATAATGATTTGAAGACTCAGTTCATATTTGTTTTATATTTCTATTTGGCTGTAAATAAATTGTAAAATCTTGATAAAATAATGATATGAATTTATACAGATTACTCAATAAATATTAAAAATTAAAAATATATTAAGGTGACTAATTGAACGATGCTCATACAGAAGGACAAATAGACAGACAGAAAGACATAGCGAAATTATAAGAGTTTATAGTTTGGCTAGAGTCCTAAAAACTTTCCGTTTACAAACCCGTGAATGTGGCGTGTCATCTCTACACATAAATATTTTGACTATGAATAGGAAAACACAATGTTCTAAAAGTATTTGAAGCTAAAAGACCTGTAAGACTGGTTAATGGGACAGTGATATTATTAATCGTGATTGCACCGACGTTATTTTTGTTTATAAAATTTCACACAAAGATTGAAAATAGTTTGTCAATCGCTTCAGTGTTAAAAGCATAACACTATAAAGAACTAGATAAAAATTTATTCATGGAGTTGCTTTTGATTAAGGTTGTTTGTTATAATTCAGCGGTAATCTCATTATAAAAATAGTAAACTTTTTCAAATTTATTCATAAAATCTACTCCAACGTAGTTTATGCAGTGTGTTAGCCATGCAGTGCGCATGGCCATGCAGAACAATAATGATCTCAAACTATTACTAGTCACGTACATATATGATACTTGAAAAGGCACGATTTATATTTTATTTCATTTGGTTTACATAAGGAAAAAACTTGAAGGATATTCTATATTTAATAAGTTTAAGCTTTCTCTCCTTTACATAATTTGGTTTAGTGAATTTGGGCCGTAATAAACAATTAGTATTCTGCAAAAATGGCATAATAACTTAAAAACCAAGTATTAAATACGAAAGTAAGAATTTCTCTTCTTTCATACATGATCGAAATATGTATCAATAGTAATAAGGCTTTTAAATTTCCGAGCAAAAATTGCTTTGCTCTTTGCTGTCTCCATCTTTTGCGGATGAAACTCTCTGCGACACTCGTATACTTGAACTTCACCAAGTGATTTTTCTTCTGTATTTTAGACAACATAAAAACCTATGCCTTTCATTTATAATGAGTAGATACATTCTGAGAAAACAATTCTTGTGGAGTAAACTTCCAGTAATTGACTTTATTTTGCTTCCAGTTACTAATACTATTGAAATCGGGAGAGTTTAGCAAACATGGACCGACTTTGATGTTTGTTTTAAATGTTAAGGAAAATACGTACATCAAATAAGTCCTTGTTCCAAGGTATAGTTATTTCTTTTATTTTCTATCCAAAAGTTATACATTTTTAACACAAATCATGCATTATTTACTCACGGCAATTATTTGCAGACTAAGATCACGACACAATGCCAATAAAAGCAATGCAATACAATTGCTTTTATTAATTAAATAGAATTTAAAAAACAATTTCCTAGTAGACATTTATTATCAATAATATAACTGTTTAATTCATGCAAGTTTTTTTTGTCCATACAAATGTATGAATATAAAAAAAAACTTGGATTATTCATTTTTGAATTTTTTGCCACTTACTGTTCAAAAATGATGTTACAAAAAATTATTCCAAAACTTTTTGCAGAGCTTCGATTTCATATGAAAAATGACTAGCGGCAATTTTAGTATATGAAATACATTTTTCCAAAAGACTCCATCTTTGGGGACCTTGGTCAAAGCATTCAGTTTAAAGCCGCTCTTTAAGCTATCACAAAAAAATAGCTATTAAAAAATGTAAAAATTTAAACACTTAAAAAATTTTAAAGGAGCTTTTTTAATATCATTTTTATATATTTCATGTTTTAAAAATTAATTTATTTATTTTGATTTTCCGTAAATCGTTGTCGATCCTGTAAATTTCTTCGTAAATATCTCACTATGATATTTTTAATGGTCTACAAGATAGTTAAAATTTGTAGGGATATTAATTTCTTCAGAAAGATTCTTTCAGAAAGATTCAGAGTATTTTAAACGGTATTCATGTATATTTACATTATTATAAAAAAACAATTTATTGCATAATTTTACATTATCTAAAGAAATAGGCAGTTATTTTATTAGCTGCTGCAAATTATTTAAAACAATTAATCGATTTAATTACGAAACGAGGTTTTTAACTTTTAACAGAACAATATATTGCTTATTTGTTTCTCTCCTATTTCATAATACAAAATATATATTTCAAGACTTTTTAATTATTCATATTATCAGTATTTTCTCATTATTAACACTTTAAAAAACTTTTAAGCCTGTCCTTTCCAGCAGTGTACTAAATGTGAAAGTTGTGACATATATTTTTTAAGCTCACAAGAAATACAGTTGTGGTTTACTTACAATTACTTGCAAGGAAAAGCAATATCCGCAATAAATGGCAATGTGATAATTTTTCAAACCTCCTCTCACCTGGTTTTGTAGCTTTTCAGTAAACTTTTTCACGCATTGTGCGACTAATAATTTTGTGTTTTTTTTATTAACAAAACGCATTAAAGCGTAGGTATATTGTGAAAAGGTGGTAAATTCTATAATTTGACGTCACCTACATGGTTTGTAATTCAATTTAATGCCTAGAACAATTTTTAGTTTCATTTTAAAAAATAGTATGGTTTTATGTTTACAAAATAGAAGGTAAAGGTCCTTCTTTTCCTCCAAAATATCATACAAATTCAACGATTATGAAATTCTTTATAATTAAATTTTTTCTTAACTTCAATTAACATGTAAAATTTTAAGGATAGACAATTAGTTGTTTACTTTTGTGTCAAAATATGTAAAGATATCAATTTAATTTTTAAATTTACTGCCATATATTATAAGTAATGGACAAGGATAACGCAGTATATAAAAACAATTAATTTACAGCAATTAATTGTTTTTTATTTTTAATACGTCGCTTCCATAACTCTTAACGTTTTAAATAGAATATCAAAACATCAACCTTTATGCATATATTTTCACTCATTAAAAACTAAAATTTTTAATCCAAATTTCATGACAAAACTTGTCTTGGCCCTTATCTAAGATATTAGTGAAGCTATATTAATTAAATTTATGTAATGTTACAAGGGGTCTGCCTTAATTTATGGTGCTCCAAATAAATAAAATAATATATATATATATATATATATATATGTACATATATATATATATATATATATATATATATATGTATATTATTACGACTGAATAGGGGTTATCGATGTTTATCTGGACTGAAAGGATTTACTTCAATTCTCAGTAAATGGTTTGAATCTTCTGCGATGATTTTTATACAATGGAATAAAATGCCATGGAAAAATGGTAATTTATAGATTAAAAGAAGTAGACTAAAAAAATCGTAAATCACATTTATTGAATCAGGAAATAAACGAAATAAAACTGATATCGTTAGGTTCTATAATTGGTACTGATCGCATTACACGTTGTTTAACTTCGACATCGTATTATGAAGTTTTCTGCTATATTTGTAGGTGTATACCATACTAAACATGCTTTACTTACTCAATTGTAAAAATATATTAATCTTGCGCATACCAAATGAAATTATTTCGTTTTTTGAAAAAAATTTTCTCTGAGCATTTGAGTTTTACATTTAATAAATAAATTATCTACTTCTATTAGATAAAATTAATTTGTTATTTTAAATATAACAGATACATTAACACATGTTCTGCACCGTATTGAGAAATTTTAGCGTAAGAAACATTCTCTACTTTATTAATTTACGCATACTTATAACAGAATTATGATTTAAGTTTTATTATTTAAACCATACCCAAGCACAATATATTCAAAAGAGGACCACCGTGTTAAACTTCATCAAAACGTTTTAAAACTCTTTAATGAAGTGCGTATCTGAACGCGTATCTGAAGAAATTTTAAACAATTGATGTATTCTTGATGGGTAATATAAACTAAAGAATCTACTGAAGTAAAATCTATTGTTTTCGGAAACTAAATATGGAACAGACGTAGCCCTCTGTTTCCATAACTATCGGCAATTACATTCTTTCATTGGTGAATACTTTTTCACGAATCAAGATATTAGGGTGTATAGTATACGGTGGTTACTTGTGGTGCTTTATTACGTCACCTACATGGGTTATATATGTAGGTTTATACTAAACATGTTTTATTACTTCAGTTCAATGCATTCATTGTTCTTTTATCAGCAATATAAATGGTACTACAATATGGCCAATTAGCAAATAGGTATCATTAGTCTCATTATGATGGTATGTTATGTATCCTGTCTTGCTTCGTATTTTTAGATAAATGGGTGAATACGTGTCGGATTTTTTTGCTAATGTATAATTAGGTAATATATTTAATATTTAAGTCCAATATTTTATGGGATTGTAATTTTTTGAATCTTTAAAATGAAAATAATTCCTTCATGAGTTTCGTTAAATATAATATTCAGTTGCAAAATTCTAAAACAAAATGTTGGCAATTTACTTAGTTAAGAATAAAATGTAAGACTTACAGGAAAATACCTATTATTTAATTCAAAAGCCTGAAATAATGTGTATTAGGAATAACAAGTGCATTGAGTTACATCAATATAAAGTCAATAAAGTTGAATTTTGAATTCGCATCACTCATGTGTCAGGTTTTAAACTTTTTTAACCCATAAGCAATGGAACTTACTCGCTATAATAAAACAAGAGATTTTGATTTCTTATTTTTACCCAAGCTGCGAAAACCGAAGAGGATGGTAGTAATATTGTTAAGGCATATGTATCTATGTATACATTTGATCTTTTATTTCATCTTTTAGCCTGAGTGGCTAGATTAATTTTTATGCCTGAGGCGACAATGGATTTGTTTTAAATTTATAACTACATATCCATACTATCACTAATCATGACATCATTTAGAAACTAATACGGCAAATATAGCGCACGAATACAACGGTAGGGTTCTGCGTATAGGTATACATAGCATTAGGCGCTTATACGTATAATTAATTAAGTACACCATTTACTTTCAAAACTTATTGAAGAACTATTATGTAAAATCGTTGAATATGTTGAAGTATATTGATTAGGTTGAGTGGCCCATAATAGCGGTGCACTTTGACTTTTTATTTCTTAACAATAACTTCTCATTCTGGAAGATGTAGGTGGTATTGACATAAAATTGCATTTATTAAATGAAAAATATATAAATTTATTTCAAACCTAGAGATTACTTCACTAAGGAACCGACCAAATGTTTTTTTAAATTATACGGATTTAGATTATTTACAAACAATATTAATAAAAATAAAAGAAGTGGAACTATAAGAAAACCAGTTTCCTTAGCTAAGGATCGATAATACTCTGGTTTACCAAATCATATCATGCACATAATAAAGAAAGGCTATTTAATTGATCTTAATTAAAATGAAATTGACAAATTAGTAATTACTAACTAGTTATACCTAGTGTTATGTTTGAATTACTGTTCAAAAATTTGCTAAGTATAAAAATAGTTTTTAATTAATTGTGGCCAAGCTTTGCAGTGGATGAAGTTCAATTTACAAAAGAAGTATCTATCTAACACTTATTGAAAGAATTAAATAAATGATCGACGGTAAAAAATACGCTCCAGGTGGATTTCAACCCCAAGCTCTAGTGTTGTTGTTACATGTCCAATATCCTTTTATCTCCATATGAGTGGTATTAAATATTCACAGCTCAGTGGTTAATTGTCATGTAGCGTACTTGATAATAATAAATGTAGAATTTTTTGTCTATTGTTGTTTATACATAAATATTTCCATCTCAATTTATTTTATTTTTTCCTATATAGTTCCATGTAAAACATAATTTATTTTTTTCAATCGATTTGAAAGCAATTTCAATGCTAAAAATATATTTTTTAAATTTCACTTATAAAACTTTCAATGTTCGTCTACAATTCTATAAATATGTTTGTTATAGCCTAACAAAAGTTCATATTACTTAAAATACAGCAATTAAAATCGCAAATTTTTTTATAGCGGCATAAGAATCGAAAGTAAATAATATCGATTTTAGTAAAGTGCATGTCACGCGTGAGATATGTCCTGGAAGATTTCGGTATTTAAAAAGAATTAAATTTAATTAAATACAATAGAAATACCTGTTAACTCTACTAATAAGAGTAATAAATTTATTATTATGTGAATACATAAAAGTAAAGTAATACAGAGTTCCATATTCCTTCGTGTTCGCGTAGTTTTTGCTGAGGTGTCCCTGGTTCCCAGGCGTTACGTGGTTTGGTGTTGGTTTATCATTTCCATTTGGGTGTTGTTTAGCTGCGACAGTGTATTGTTACAATAACCAGTGTATGCTGATATCGTAACTCCTACCCTCTTAGATGGGTCGGTCTTCCGGTATTTTCCTGAACCTGTAGTGAATCTTCATTTTTGGTTTTATTAGTAGTTTTCTTACTTCTTGATTTAATACAGATGTATGCTTCCAATAATAATCGGTGTAAGTATATACAATATTAAACTCCAAATCCTTTGGGTTAATTTCAGGGGTTCGTTATCAATTTCAATTATTTTGTTCCTTACTTCGTCGATTTGTGTCTTTTTTTAACATTTTTAAGATTAATGTGTGAACTCTTAAGTATTTTAATACTTTTGATGTCAGGTAAACTGACGCTAAATAACGATGAATATCTGCAGTCTGTAATAAATATTTGGTTATGTGGTTTCAGGATGACATCTTTCATGTGCACTTCGCAATTTTCGGATATAGTACAGAGGTATGTTCTCTTTATAGTTTTTCTGGGTTTTTCGCCCTCACGTCTTTCAGAGATTGTAGTTTCGTTTGGTAGAATACAGAGCCATTCATAGTCGGATATATGTTGCATCTTGGGTTCTTCCATGTTTATTTCAAGAGCTACACATACGTAATATTTACCAGTGTGTTAATTAATGGCACTTGCAATTATCAACATCTTTAATTTGTTTTGTTTCTCCATAATGGCATAAGTAATTTCTCTCGGTTAGCTCCAGACGTTCTCTTTCGAGTGTAATGTACATTAACTGGTTAACGAGGATATGTATGGATTCATGTACAATTGTATCGAAAATATTGTCGAATATAGGTACGGGCAATGAGTGTAAATGGTAATATTCATAATATTCTTGTTCTACTAATGGTACATTTAGTATAATAATAATGTAATCTTGCTTACTATAACCTTTAATTATAATAGCTTCTTCTAAATTTACAATATTTCCTATGCTTAATTCGAAATCTTAAATATTTGTGTAGTATTATCTTCTGCAATTGGCAAAGTTCGTTGGCAAGTTCTATTGGATTAACAATTGAAGGGTATATCTGACCCATCTCGGCAAAAGTTATAGCATTTTCAAGCTCAGAAAGTATATAATATATAAAACATGTTGTTCTAAAACATGTTGTTAATTGATCAAAACATTGGTGAACTGGACAGCCCGTCTGCTTTCAAAGGTTATTATAAATAGTCCTTACTGTGTTTTCTATTTGCATAATTCGTGACGCTTGTGCCATTTGGTTCATTTTTAGTTTTTTAATAACATTCAGAAGCTTATCTATGGCATGTGTCACTAGGGTAATTTGTATTTTTATAAATTGTTTTCACGTTTTTGATTAAATTTAAGTTGGTCAATTATTTTATCATAATCCAATTGCATTTATTAAGCAGCCTCTTTTCGTTCACTAAGTATGTGCTATTTGGTTAAAGTTATCTTCTATCTTAATAATTAGATAGTCTATCTGGTGGTAGTAAATATAGATTTCATCGTAGTACTATGTTTGATTTTTTTAGAATACCACAACATTTCATATAAATATCTATAATATTTCTAAATTCTAACTTAATACCAACTAAATTAAAGTTTTGTAGTAAGGTCCACTAGTCCACTTAGTTCATTGATCTGCCTAAGTTATTCGGGTACGTCTCTGGGTTATAGTTGATCTAGATTACGCCTACGGAGTAGGCAATGATCCCTCTGTAAGATTATTTAAGGGTCGTCTTACACTTTTGCAGTGAACTCGTTTTTGTTTATTATTTATAACGAGAGCATTATAGTCATTCACTTGTTAAATTTCAAAAGGTCCTTCAAATTTACTAGTAGTTTTATTTCTATTTGTAAAGGTAATCTTTTGCTATATTAATTGTCCTATTTTGAAATTTTCAGGTTTTTAGTTTTCATTTCGTCTATTAATTGTACTTTCTTTACGTGCTCTCGTATATTCACCTATTTTTTTGTACAATTTCATGTGGTTTATATGTTCTTCAATGTAATCTTGGTAGAATAATTTTTCATAGGAAAGATTGAATGGATCCCTAGATTGGGTATGTCTTAGTAAAAGTTCTAAAGGTGTTTTATCAGTTGAGCTATGTATAATACTGTTATATGAAATTATTGCTTATCACATTAATGTTTCAATGATATCTTTATGGTATTGTTTGAGAATACACAACAACTCTAATAGGATTGAATGAGATCTTTCTACGAGATCATTATTAGAGTCTGGGTTATTACGTGTGGTAAAATGTACGCCAACTTTATGAGCACTTAAAAGGTCTTTAATTATTTCATTGTCGAACTCTGGGTCCCCGTCCGTTGTGATTTCCATTGGAATTCCATATATTGAAAAATATTTAATAAGGGCTTTCGCAACATGTATCGAAGTTTTTGGTGTAATGCTTAGAGCCTGACCTAATTTTGTAAATGCATCTATTATTGTTAAGCATGCCTGTTCTTTTACTTGAAACTCTATGAATCCGTTTAGAAATCGTTTCGGTAATCATAAGCGGAACTGTTGGTGGGTGTCTATCATATTTGGTCTTTTTATACTTATTGCAGTTATTTATGAATATTTTTACAGAATCCTGCATACTGGGCCAAAAAGAGTTTCTTCTAAGTTGTTTAACCTTATCCCTTACACTTCTGTGACTACTTTTTTCTCTCATGATAATTTTTGACTATATTTATTTGTTCCTCCTTTTCAGTGACATTTATCACACGTTTTGTACATTTTATTAGTTGTGGACCATTTTGATTGGAAAAGTCATTATAAATTACACTAAATTGTTTAAATAAGTCATTATATTCAAAGTGACAAAATAGTATTTAATTTTACTTTTAGTATTTTCTTTGATATGTTATCTAGTATTTTATTTCTTTCAATTAAGTTTGATTCATTCTTAATTTTTGGGTCAGTATCGAACGAGCTTTTTATAACAATTTTTAGTGTCTTTTTATCTATCGCTTCCTCTAATATGGGTATGCCTCGAATGTCTACTTCGTTCAGGGAATGGGAAATATCCGTTTCTTTAACTTCGTTTTGTATATTCATAATTTGGTCATTTGAATTATTAATGCTAGAATTTCCAACCAATTCATTAAATTCAGCTTCATCCATTTCTACTCAATCCTCAAAATCTAGAGTAAAATCTAGATTAACAGCTAAATATTGACCATCTGTACTTAATGCATTTACTTGTATCCACGATAATGCGTTCGCATTCGCAATTTGGGACCCCTTCTTGTATACAATGTCGTAATCGTACTCTTCTAATTTTAACCCCCATCTCGTTAGTTTTGCATTCAATTCTTTAATTAAGTATAACCTTGTTAGGAGTCTGTGATAAAAAAAACCGTACAAATATGGCCAGAAATATTTTGTTACCCACAATATTGCTAACAGTTCTTTCTCTATCGCAGAGAAATTCTGCTCTGTACCATTAAGATTTCTACTGGCATATGCTATTAACTTATCCATACCGATTGTACCTTGTGATTGAGAACTGCTCCTAAGGTGACATTCGATGCGTCTGTTGTGATTATATTTGGTTTTTCGGAATCCAGACACTGTAATATTTTATGATTTGTTAATAGCTATTTACCCGTATTAACTGCGTTTATGAAATCGTCGGTGTGTTTTACAGAACGATCTTTTGTTAGACAATTTAGTTTTGAGACTTTTGCGAAATTATTTATAAATCATCTATAATAACCTAGAAGTCCGAGAAAAAAATGTCTTTAAAAGTTTTAGGTATTGGGTAATTGAATTTTATTTTTATTAGGTCTTAATCCCTTATATGAGATTTCGTCCCGTAACTTAGGAACTCGCTCTTATTCAGATGTATTTTAAAATTTGTTTGTCTTAACTTGTGAGTTTTTTTTGTACAATATGAACGAGAAAACTCCAGGGTCTTCTACTTGTTTCCTAATTTCATCATTTTTAAATGGAGGTTCTCTGTACGCTTTTATATAGACAGGGCCATTATTATTTAATTTGAGTTTATGCTTAATCTGATAAGTAAATGTCGGTGGTGATTCTTCACAGTGAAAAATATCTCTACATTTAAGGCTTATATGTTTTATAGCTTTTTGCTCATCTTCATTTAAATGGTCTATTTTATTTAGGTTTTGTTAACTTTTCTCATTTACGTCGTAATTAATATTATTGTTTTCTTTAAGCTCGTAATTACTTATTTTTAAATTAATGAACCTTTCTAAGGGTTCATGCAATGTAATCTTCATATACTTTTCCGTGCTATTAATTATAGTAGTAAAATCTCTATAATTTTCAACTGACATTAACGCAGTAGGCATTGTTAATCCTGGCGGGATTGTGGTCGAATAAATAAGAGCTTCTCCTTTTTCGTAATTTTCAGGAACTTATATCCTTTTGTTGATATTGTTCGTACTATATAGGTATTTCTGTATATGCTGTCTTTAATAATTAATTTTTTAAGCTAATTTCTACATCATTCCGTTTAAGTAAATCTATCCCAATGAGGTTGTCATATTTTTCTTTAAAATCAACACATGAAATTAATGTCTGATGGGTATCTTAAATGTTCGAGGTAGTAATATTTTAATAACGTAGTTATAGTTTGTTATTTAGTGGACCTATCGTATCTGAAAGGATTGAAATATCAGAAATGTATGAAAATATTCATCCACTTTCTTGTGGCTTATAAAATATTTGGTAAATTCCGTGCCGATCATAAATTTGGCTTTTATTTTAAATTAAAATTATATATGATAATTTTAAGCACATTTCGTTATTAAACTGAGTTATTTCTTTTCGTTTGTCTGTTACTTTCATGAAAATCCTCGTGGTATTGGCCCTCGTTATTGCACTCTAAAGTATCGTAATTAGCTTTATCGTAATAAATACACCTAGGGGTTTCATCTTGATAAAATAACTCTACTGTAGTAAAGTGTGATCTATTTTTGTGACCGTGCGCATCGTTCGATCCCATTTTGATTTATTCATGGGCGAGGTGTCAGACCTAGGTTGCCAATTATTGTTATTTTTCAGCATTTTAAAACGACTTAAATTATCATTACTGAAAGTTCCAATAATTGTAGTAGTATTTAATCGGAGTAAATTATTGAAATTAAACCTTCTTGTGTTAGAGTTATTATTAAAAGTTGGTCTTTTAAACGGCTGGCTAAACAATTGTTTATAAAGATGTGGAAATCTGTTACAAGTATTATTATATTTATTAAAGTGTTTTGGATTAAAATTATTTCGAGGCTTATTAAATGAATGGAAGTTTGGTTGTGAGTTCTTCTTTATTAGAATGAAATTCTCCTCTTCAATTACCATTGAAAGTGCTTATTCGAGCATTTCAATAGCCTCACTGCTAGACCTATAACCCATTCTAGATAATTTGTAACGATTTTTAAGGCTAACCGGTCATAAATATTATTTACTCATTTACCGAGCTTACGTTGATTTTTTTCACTTAATAAACTTCTAATGTTTTCGACTCTTTCTGAAAATTGTATTAATGTCTCGACTTTGCATAATTTTAAACACATTAAATCTTGTATCAGACAATCTTCATTGCGGTTGTTACCAAAATGGTCAATTAACATTTGTTTACTTCCGACCGTATTGAGTTACACTTATGAATGCTAATAAGTGCCAATGTTCTGCCCTCAAGTTTACTAATTATTCAACTTATTTCTATTACTTTACTAAGGATTCAAAGGTTTCACTAAACCGGCATATAACCGAGTCACGTATTCACAGGCATCTATAAATACGGATAGCTTATCGGATTCATCGATAAAACTTGGGATGCTATTTATAGCGTTTTGAGGAATATCGGTAATTTCCATTTTGCTATAATTAATTCGCACAAAGTAATTGTTTCACTATATAAATGCAACGCAACTAAAGCCTTATAATTGTTATTTACTTAATTTAATTATCATGTGAGGACAAGAATATTAATACAGTACTGCCCTAAGTTTTGTTTTCTGCAGCACGCCCATTAATTACTGCTTTGCACACGTATTTTTATTACCGAAAATTTCTTATTTATTTCATTGGTATTAATTTCTGTTTAAAGAAATACAATTCACGGCGTTCAAAAGCTTTGGGAATCTTTATGAAGACCTAACACAAAATTATCGACTGCACCAGATATGTTTCGAGTGATTTCGGTATTTAAAAAGATTTTTATTTAATTTAAATACAATAAAAATACTTGTTAACTCTATTAATTCCAGAAGAGTTACGAATTTATTATTATATGAATACATAAAAGTAAAGTAATACTTAGTTTCATATTTCTTCGTGTTCGCATAGTTATTTCTAAGGTTCCCAGGCCTTGTGTGGTTTAGTTTATCGTTTCCGTTTGGATGTCCACTAGCTGCGGCGGTGTGTTGTTACGACATCCAGTGAATGTTGATATCGTAACTCGTGGGATTCCCTAGTTTTCCATATCTTTTATAAGTTTACTAAAATAATTTTTATTAAAGTTTTAGGTAGAATATTTTCAAATATTTTAATCTGTAGTCGAAAAAAATACCCAAATTTGCATTCTAATATTTGTCATATATTTATAGAAATTCTCATCTCATTTTTTTAACATTTACTTCCAATATTTTATTAACATCTACATCTAAAACAGTAGAATTTGTAAGACCGTAG
Source organism: Druceiella hillmani (assembly GCA_039881145.1). Taxonomy (NCBI): domain Eukaryota; kingdom Metazoa; phylum Arthropoda; class Insecta; order Lepidoptera; family Hepialidae; genus Druceiella; species Druceiella hillmani. The sequence continues at coordinate 38,973,747 of JAYKKI010000010.1, forward strand.
TAGTTGGGGGTATATGGCGAATTTTTTTTTACAGAACTCTAAAAATATGAATGATCAGTAGATTTAAAAAGTCAAAATCTAATAGAAAATTGTAATCTAGTATTTCGGTGTTATTGTTCATTGGTTATAAGCCAGTAATAAACAAATATGCTGTCAAGGCTATTGAAAATTGTTTGACATAGTTATTTAAATAAAATATAATAATATTATATTTTTATTTAATTTTTTAAGATTATTCCAAAACAAAACCATATAGAATCTCAAGTGAAATATTAATTTGTTTAACAGTCTGCCAACCTATACCATATGCCAATAATATCGATTTAATTGAACTTGGCGTTGAAATACACATTTATGTAAAATATTCTGAATATTTCGCAACAAATATTGAAAAAAAGTCAAAAACGAAAATCATTATTATAAAATGTATAGTGAAAAGTGGAGCGCTTTGTTATAAACAAAGCACTTTTACGGTGACGATTTACAAAACAAAAGTTTAACCAAACTGTCGTGTATAAAATAACTAAAATAATGTCACATTTTACCTATTATCTTAAACTACTTATCGAAATTCGTAAAAAGCATATTAATACAAACATGTCGTAAGACTTTATTGAATGAATACAAGGTAATAAATTTCAACAAACTTAAATACATATATAAAAAACCAAGATCATAAACAATACGATCGTGAGTCAGAATTATAATAATATTATTGTTGTACGTATTTACCATCTGCCACCTGGAAGAGTACTACTGAATATGATCTAAAATCTATGGACTCAATGAAAAGATAGACTGTTTTAGCGAAAATTTACGAGAAGCGCTGACCACAAATGAGATGTGAGACCATAGCCAGGAGAAAAAAAAATCGGTATTGTAACTATTCAAATTAACTCAATTTTAAATGGAATTCATTTTTAAATATTATATGTCGATCGTTTCGAAATTCAAGCAATGAATATTTATACCAGTAAACTTGTGTTGTCTGGTTGCTGGAATAGGCCCTACGAGCATTTTGCCGCCTCTGGCAAAACCATCGTTATTATTTCGTTACTATTCACTCTTCAAGGTCAAGCTTTCTAATATATTTTTCCTCTTTCTTCATTTATGGGCAGTGTATATTTGTGCATGATAAATTTTGTTCCCAGTACGCCTACTGACGTAAAGGTAACGTAAGTGCCAACGTAAGTGGTAACGTATAAGCCATATGTAATCAGAAAGTTTTGTCTTCCAATCATCACCATCAGGGGAAGAAAATATGGGTGTAAAGTATGCTTAAAGCTACTGTGCACCGAACATTGTGTGTACATGAGTTAGGAGTGCATACTGTAGATGATGAGGGCATATATTTTTATTTATCTAACGTTTTCTGGAATAAGTTTGTCTTAACAGACAAACTTATTCCAAAAAAAAACTTAATCCTTCCATACATTTCAAATTAAAGTTTACTAAAATTCTTAACAATATTCAAATAAATTTACTTTAAACCAATGTGCGCTTACTCATAATCTACGAGTAGAAATGCCTACTCTAGAATTAATGCTTAAACTCAAAGTATATACAAATATTTAACGTTTATTACCATGAAATTAAATGTTTCAAACTTTGATTTGGAATTTACAATTGTTTATCTCTATAAATAAATGTAACTAAAAGGTTCTAAAGTTATGAATGAAAAAGTAGCTGGCGAAATACGTTATGCTAAGCGGGCTAAGCTACGGATGGATCTTATTCGTACGATGGGAGCGTTTGTCATCTTTTTTACAAAGATGTATACGCTTTAGATATATCTTCTTTCCAGCGATTGTCATCTTCTTAGAACGACGTGTAGGCTTTAGCTATGGCCCTTTGTCATCGATAGATTGGACTTTATTCACAGTCATAACATCGAAATTTGAATTTTGTACTAGGTTTTTCGTCATGGTCCGAAATATAGGTCAAGAATCAATGAGGCGGAGTTGCAGGGAAAGAGATCAAGGCGGGAATAAAACATATCTTAGGCATCGCTTAGGCGATCATTAAATGTGTATCACTGTCTTTTAACCTAACTCATGCAACAATTTATTAATTAATTTTTTGTAATTTGCATTTTGATAGGTTGGGTCGATACTCTGACATGAGTAACTGTGAATAATTCCATGGTCAATATAAGATTTAAAAACGTTTTTCGATTCTTTATACTTCAGTAATATATACGAGTTGGTATAATTGTTTGCTTGGGTAGAATGATTTGGATAAAAATTTTTTTGTGGATATTGCTCGTCATCATGCTTTTTAAGTAGAATTTATAATAATAAAATAATTGAGGTGCTATTATGATTTTGAGGGGAAAAATTATGTTTATGTGTTTTATCTGCCACTTGATCGATTCAAACAATTACTTATTGAATGTTCATTCTTTATCCAGGTAATAAAAAAAGTACGTTAAGAGTCTAAAGTCATGCTCTGTATTGGATGAAAAAAAAAGAACAAACATGTTCTCGAATTCAAAAAACGCTTACTAAATTATTTGGGACAAAAATAATACGTTATGATGCTTCATCATTTTTGTTTATTCCGAGTATGCGATAAATCGCAATGTTGCTTGGTTGTACTGAAATTATATGTTTCTTGTTGTTTTTCATATTGATGTTCAGTTTTTTTGAATTGCTAAAATTTTGTATTTCAAGGTAAAAATAAATATGGATTACTTTGCTAACCTCAATATACCTATCATAATTTGTTGAGCCCTGATACCGTATCTGAAATATATCAATATATCAATAATCCATATATTAATTTGAAATATTTACCTATAATTGCTTAGGCTTAGACCAAACTATATAAGTGTTCCATACGGCAGCTGATCATAACCATTAATATTAAATTATTATTTCATAAAACCCTTAGTAAATCTTACGTATTTTCAAGCTCAGGTTAACGAAGTGAACATTTTAAGACCAAAACCTCGAATTCAAAAATAGAATTGCAATTAGCATGTCAATATAACGAAACATATTTACTAAAATATTAGAATCATATAGTAATTTAATTAGCTAAAGTTTATATGAAGTAAATGCAGTAAGTAAAAAGTTTTTATTTCTCTCCGATACTTAGAGAAGAAAATATAATGAAAAGGTTGAATTTATGTGTTCATTTTCCACTGTTTTTCAGTATTGTATCAGTCAGTACTGAATAAATATATTTTATAGACCTAATGCAAGCAACGTTTCTTTAAATTACTAATAGAAATTGAAAGAAAATTCAAAGTGGAGGGAAGACACTAGGAAACGCTTTAAAGACTTGTATATAGTGAACAAGAAGCCCTATCGTATATAATTTACAAAATACTACCGGGATCAAAGTTATTACACGCCTGTAATAGAAGTTCATGTTTCAGCGCTATAGTTTTTCTACAACCTTTGCGTAGGTTTCTAAAAATTCAGTTTTTTTCAGATTCGGAAATAAAGGAAAAGAAAATATTTTTTTGCTATGGCAAAAATATATTAGCTAAGAAAAAAAACAGTGAGCCTTCACGGGACGCCTAGCAGACGTGAAACATCGTGTTCGTACAAGTAATATGCATAAAAGACAAGATTATTACAGGAACTAAATATAGCATAATGAAAAAATAAAATATTACGAATTTCTTACAGAAAATGGTGACTTTATTTAATAAACATTTATTTACAATTAATACAAAAATAATAAAGTACAGGTCGGTTGCGCATGGCGATACGTCGCCATGATGTACACTCTACTACATATAGACTATATATATATATATATATATATACCTTAGTATAGCGTGGCGACCCGTCGCCACGGCAAACGTCGCCACGCCAACGATCCGGTTTATACCTGCGCCTATAGATGTTTCACATCAAAAAAAATATATAGAGCTCTTATTGCTTACCTTTCAAACGATATCCCAAATTATATATTAACATTAATTTTTTTCCATTTTTGAGAATTAAATCTTCATTAATGCATTTGAGAATCAAATCTGCATGATAATATGTTTTATTACTAAGTCAAATTTCATGGTCTGTATGTCAAGCGGATTCTAAGAAAAACGTCTGTGACAGAAGGACAGACAAACACTTGAGTGTTCTTATGGGGGTTCCGTTTTCTCTTTTAGGGTACGGAACCGTAAAGAAAAAAATACATTTCTTCTTCAATTTTATATATTCACATAACTTAAATTTGTCTCTATGTAAAATTTCGTCACAATTCATTTTGAACAAATAGAACTATGATGCTATGACATACTTGTGGAAAGGGTTTTTTTTTGTCATTTGGAAATTAAACCCTAAAAGTGGCATGTATAACATTCTACCACTTTATGAGAGCGAATTCCGTTTCCGCTCCCTTCCGCCGCATAATAATATTTGTTTCAATTTATATGATGGCTTGCATATCCATGATATTTTGCTTTCAAATGGGCATTGACACAAATCACTCACTCATAAATTTTTGGTTCGTCTATGTTTGTATTTTGTACTCACATTTTCACACCTACATTAATTGTGAAAGTTTCCTATTTCAATATCCTTTTTGTTATATTACGAATCATTCCTAAACGTATTTGTTACACGTTAACCTTAGATTTTAGCTTGCTAATTTTAATGAAATAATATAATATTAAAAAATAATAAAAATACCCAAAGTTAATGACCAACTGAAAGTAGATATTCGATACGGTTGTTGTCTTTAAGTGCATAATGTCCGGTATGTTACCAAAAGAGAAATGAGTGCAACGTATTAAATACATTTGACTTTGGAGTAGAAAAATTTCAAAATTACACTTTCACTAAATATTTACATCCCATTAAATGACTGAATACATAAAATGCACAACATTTGAAGAGTTAATTCAATGAGTTTATTTTTATTTTATTGCCTTGTTAGTATAATAATCTATAAAACATATAATTACTATATAACTTATAATTAATATTTCCTTTCAGATAGACTTGTGTATGTTCATCCTTGAAGATGCTACAGTTTTAATTTTTCTTAGTGCATCATGTTTTCAGACAGTTGAATTAGAAACAAATTCAATGCCTATGTTTTAAATTATTCGATATTTAAAAAAAACGCTATACATCTGGTGAATTCATTTAGTTTTAAACGGGTTATTTAACTAACTAACTTATACTAAATTAAAATTATATCCAAAAACAAAAATATGTAAAGACATTGGCGAATCAACATTTCGATTATTGTGCGACGTTATGTATGTAAATGTTCGAATGGGCAAATTAAGTAAAAAATTTTGTGTCCAAATGTAAGCTTTAAGGCAAAAGGAAATTTATGACTACTTGTAGCCACATTTTATACAAGTAATGAGTATTAATTATGAAAATTTAGTCAGTTTTAATCCATCGCATGTAAATGTTTCGGTTTGATATCTTAAACATACTGTATAGAAACATTTCTTTATGAAACACTATTAAAATATGTCATTTATTTTGGGTAATTTCTTTGATTTTATTACACTATATATTTCGATAATGCAGTAAAATAAGTTTAGCGCTGCATATTCCACCTCATACCTAGCCTTCAATGTATAATCATAAATTCGAATTTAAATTTTGTATGAAAGGCAACTTAAAAATTTTTTTTTACAAGAAAAAACGAGTTACTACAATCATTCGGTCTATAAAATCCTAAAAATAGTATTTTGTAGATCAAAAATCGTAAAAGAGACAGTTCTGTTTTAAAATTGTCTATTGCAACACCCGAAACTTTATAGTTATGTTCATACACATGCACACCCAAAAACAATTTTATGAATGTTTTCGAAAATATTTGTTTATTTATTATTTATATCTTGGTCGTTTTAAATGTAAATTTTCTATTTACTAAGGTTCATTTTTAAATTTAAATTTAAAACTCATTATCCGCACCAAATGAAATATTTATTAAACACAATAAAATGTTGGGTTTCAAAATTACTGTTTTAAAACTTCACACCGTTTTATAAAATTAAGGTTTTAATGTGTTGCACGGAAATAAATAAAAAAGAAATTTCTTTTAAGATACAAATGATAGAAACAATACACCTGCATGCAATAGGAAAAAGCAAATACACCAACAATAATTTTAAATTGTTTACTCACACGATTCTTTAAATGAAAAAAAAAAACAAGCATAACCTTAATAATTCGTAGACTTTAAGTAACTTCCTTGCCGACTCAAGGAACCCTTCCCAAGGCGGCAATTGGGCTGTTTGTTGGAAGTAAATGCAAGTACCAAGTCTACCGGAAACAGTTCAACTGGTTGAAGAGATAAAAATACATCCTCCTTGATACATGGGTTTCTTACATGTGACTTCCGCTTCCGCTAACCCTATATAAGGTTTGAATTTACGTGATGGCTTGCAAGTTAACGCAAAGCAACAGTTCATAAAAGCATTTTGCGGTAACGGTAATGTTGGATACAGTTTTCATCCGCATTGCATGATTTTATACGTACTAATAAATTATTTGTAGTATCAAAATAACCTAAATAAATGTTATTTTTCACATTTTTCGAAGTATTTGTAAGTCAATTAATTGGTAAGAAAAAAAGAGAGATAAAATTAAATTAAAAATAAGAAATACGAAAATTGCATTGCAATATAAGTAAGGGAAAAAATCGAGCATCTAAATAATAACGGGATCTAAATGAACCAAGGAAGAATAACAACGAGAGTATTTGTAAATGTACCCACAACCAAAAGGCAAAAGGGTAGGCCAAATCCTAATTGGAGTAACACGATAGGTAGATAGAGGCTACAAAATATCATAGTTCACTTTCAGGATGGCCTAGAAACAACTTCTTGAGAAGACCAAGGTTCCCAAAAGGCTGTTGAAGCAGTGAGGATTCTGGTGACAATGGAGGGTTTAACTCTTTCACAACGACTTTTACAAGATGAAGAGATATGAATGAAGTAATGTTGAATACCTACTTAGGTCGTAAGCTTGAAATATGTCCGTATAAAATACTTTTTGTATGCTACAGGTGAATTTCATTTAAAAAATAGAGGATTTAAAGATGAATTAGATACAGATCATGCTACTGAAAGCTTTGTCTGGTGGTTTTGTAATAAAATTCGAAGATAATGGAACCCATATCAAATTTTTAAATTTGATACTAATTTCAATAAACTGAAAATACTACCGACTGAAACTTATCACATATTTTATATATAGTTCACGCAAATTTTAGAAAAACATGTTAATTAAATGGGAACAAATCTGCGAACACAGGGAGATTATAAAGAACGACCAGTTTAGCTTGCTCCAGTCGTTTGGTTTGTAATATCTTCTTCTCGTCCACGTACCAGTTTAACCGAAGTAAACGAACTAAAAAAAATTTCACACCTGACATCGATATGGTTACTGCCAATTACTTAAGATATTTTCCAAATTTGTTTATTTTTAAGCCATGCATTAAATTCACGAGCCCCTTTTTTTAAGAATTTTCTTAAATATTACCATCATTAAAAGTGAATTATGAAATTTTGCAAATGAACTTAATTTTTTTTATTTTTATGGCGTCTGGGGAATTTTAACACTTAATTATAAATGAAAATATTCTTTTACCCTCGAATTACATGTGTGTGTGAAATAATATCCTCGACTATTATGGTTTTATGTAATTTTTAGCAATTAACTGATTAATTAGTGGAATCAATTATTTGTTATTTTTACTGTTTCAATGAAGTGTGGCTTTAAAATTTGTTATTTGTTAATAGTTTTTACTTAAGGAATTTATATCAGAAATAAGGTTATGGTTGTGAATGTCACTCGTATACTTATCAGCGTCTAACTAAATCTAGTTCAAAAGTGTTGACAGCATTAAGTTAGTCATCTAGTTATTTATTAAAATTTCTTAAAAATTCGCGATTAGAAGGATCTATAGTCACTTCAGTATAATATAAGCAAAATCTAAAGAATTTAAGTAAATCAGTTAACAACGTAATGTCGTAATATAGAATTTTTATTAAAATAAAAATGAAGATGTCTCGAATATAGAGACTAATGCCAAAATAATTCTAAACGTGTCCACATCATCAGAGCACGTATCTAGACATGATGTTTAATCTTAAATTACATTTCAACACTCACATTGAGTATAATACCTTAAAGGCTAATGAGTTGCTGGCTTGGAAACTACCTTGATTCGTAGGAACTACCAAACCCTTAAAAAATAGATTCAGTCTAGATTCTATACTACGGGTCATGTTTTGACATGATTGAACACGTCCAAATATACGCATATTACAATAATTTTTTTCTTCGCTATGTTTAGAAAAATTGAAGTATTCATGTATATAGTATACTACTTCGATGTGGGTTAGGACGCTAATATACTAAATACTAAAGAATCTTAGCCACTGAATTTTACTATCATTTTAACGTGGTTTTTCCTGAAAATTTTTCAAAAATAAATAAGGATTTAAATAATATATCAACATGAAACATGCGACGAATATAAAAATTAGATCCATCAAGTCAAAGATTGTGTAAAAACATTCCCAATTAAAAATATTATGGCTTCTATTTCTTACGGTATTACTTGCATAAATATACTAGGCACTACGTTCATATGATGAAACTTAATTCCCATTAAATATCAAGGATCTTGTATTCTTTAATTTTTTATCAAAATTTAATAAAGATTATCACAAAGTATTTTCCGTGGAATGGAATGTTCCAGTATATAAAAATAGTCAATGATGTCATATTCGTTACCCAATATCATTTCTTAATGCTCTATATATCTGTATCGTTCCTTATCTATAAATTTTACATACTCTATTTTTGGGGTTATCAAGTTCTTTTGTAGCACAAACTCAGAAAAATATCAAAATTTATTCACATAAAAATACCATAATATTTCATATCGTTTTGAAAATTTATCGTTTTGAATATATTTTTAATTTAACTGTTATGAATCAGATCAGAGATAGATAGAATATGACAACTTCATATCCACTCAAACTTAATTATAATTCGTAACGCGACTCTAATTATTTAGAAAAAATATATGTTTCCGTCATTTTCATTTAAAGCATATTTAAAAGAAGATATAAATTAAAGCATCAAAGTTAATTTCCATTGAATGTTAATTTTACTCAATAATTTTTTGCAAATGTTGAATCCAAGTTTCATTAAGTCTGTTGTACATGTGTACGACTATACCTTACATTTTAGAATAGTGAGATTATTAAAACACAAATTAAATTGTCTTTTTTTAATGGAGAAATAATGGCCATCCATTTCAATTAACCTTTTAGAAGTATAAAAAATGGGAAATATTTAAATTTATTTTTCTTTTCTTAGTATATTATTACAAATATAAAAATGTGGGTATAAATAATATAATACTGTCAATGCGTCAAATACGCAATAATTCTGTCAAAAATGAACATTTATATGACTACAAAAATTCATAACACCGGCAACGAACTGTGTCCACGTTTATGATTCTGAAAATTTAGATATGAATTTCCATCTGGGCATAGGTTTATAGAGCCATGATATATTTTTGGCGAATATTTAATTTTAGAAGTTCGAACGGAACGTTAAGAGTGGTACCCTTGCACAAACAATTATTTTTCTGGTTAGCATGCTCAGTGAGTTAAGTAAACAATCCCAATTATTTTCACTTTTTATTTTGTTGTATGTTATATTTTGTTTGAAAAACTATGAGAGTTCGTGGGGTGTTTCTGGAAAAGGTATTACGAAGTCGATCTCGAAGAGTGAATAGTAACGAAGTAATAAAATAATAACGATTTTTTTGCTTGAGGCGGCAAAATGCTCGTAGGGTCTATTCCATGGTTAAAAAAATACAATTTTACTGATATGAAACATTCATTGCTTGATACTCGACACGATCGACATGTTATCTTTATATTTAACAATGAATTCTATTTAATGGAATTCAGTCAATTTATATAGTTACAACAGTGATCTTCTTTTTCCTGGCTATGGCTCATTTAGGATCAGCGCTCCTCGTACGTTTTCGCCAAACAGTCTAACTTGTGCTGTTATTGAGTCCTTGTCCATATATTTGAAATAATTTTCAATAGTACTATTTCAGGTGGCAAGTGGTAAATGGTTACAACATCAATATTATCATAGTTTTGACTAGCTACCGTATCATTTATTTTCTTTTTTTGTTGGAAATGTATTTAATTTTGTTGAAATTGATTATCTAATAACTTTTTTACAAATTTCACCAAGAAGTTTAAGATGATAGATAATATGACTTATTTCACATTTATTTTGCACACGACAATTTATTTAAACTTTTATTTTTAAATTGGCACCATAAAAGGGTTTCACTTTTTAACAGAGCGCACCACGTTTTGCTATACATTTTACAATACTTATTTTTTACTGACGTTTTATTATTCGTATTTCGTTCTAAAATATTAAGAATTTATTACATTAATACATATTTCAACGATAAGCTTAGTTAAATGTTATTTGACCTAGACTGGCAGTTTGTTAAGTAAACTAAGATTTAATTTCGGATTTATATATTTTTGTTTTTGAAGAATTAAAAAAAACTAAACAAAATTTTAAAAAAACTAAACAAAACTAATTAAAATGTATTTGAATTTTTATTTAAATATCAATTTCAAACAATGATTTAATCGGCTTGACAGTATGCGTGTTTATTATTGGCTTATAACCAATGGGCAATAACACCGGAATACTAGATTTCAAGTTTCTACTAGTTTTTGAATCTTAAATCTAATGAGAATATTTTTTTTTGGAGTTCTGTAGATAAACTTACACCATATACACTGAACTGCCCTAGTGTCACAATTTCCATTTTCCTAGATGTATTAAATATTGCAAGTAAATGCTGAAAAGTGAGATGAGAGTCTTTAATAATATATGACAAAAATTAGAAAGCAAATTCGAGTGGTAATTTTTCAACCAAGGATTTAATATATCTGAAACTATTCTGCCTAGTGTAGAATATTACCATTTGACTAAACCTTTAATCAAAATTATTTTTGCTAACTTACGAGAAACACAAACGACTATGGAACCACAATTTATCCGGATCCAGACATGCGTTTGGAAGGTACTTATTAAAATCGATATTATTTAATTGTATACTCAACTCTTTAAATTTTCTTCAATTATATATTTTATGATTACAGGATTTCTTGTGTCGCAACAAGCAAATAGCAATTTTAAAAAAAAAGTTTCAAGGAATACGAGCTTTCGTCAGGCTATACTAAATATAATTATAAAATTGTAGACAAGCAACGAAAATTTTACAAATAAAATTTATATATATTAGATGAGCTATTGAAATTGTTTTCAAACCGGTTGAAAAAAAATTAATAAAGTTTAACATCGAACCATATCTGCAAAAACTTTTAAAAACAGAAAGAAATGTTTATGTAACCAGCAATAGACAAATGAAAAAAAATCCTCCATCTTGATTCATGAAAGAATTTCACAAATTAATGGAGTGTAATGGACCGTAGTTATGGGTAGCTCTCTACACCATATTTGGTTTTCGAAAACGGACGTTTATTTTTACTTTAGTAGATTCTTTAGTATTTGTGGATATATTGATTGTTTAAAATTTCTCAATTTTAGTATTCCAAAACCAACTTCATTAAAAAAGGTTTTAAAAGTTTTGATAAAATTTTAATACGGTGAGTCCCTTTTTTTTAGATTCTGCTTGTATATGGTTTTAACATTAATAAAACAGAGAATAATTCATTAGCTAAAATTTTTCAATATCGTGCATGACATGTATTAATGTAACCGTTATATTTAAAACGGCAGTATACATTTATTACATTGATCTAGATAATAATTTATTTATTACAAGGTAAAACTCGAATATTACGAAACAATATTTTTCAATAAACGAAGTCAGTTTATATACACAACATGGTAATTCCTTTAGTACGTACGTGATTAATGTATTTTTCGAGTTGGTCATGTAAAGCATGTTTAGTGTCGTAATTATACGTGAATATTTGTAGCAAACAACTTCATAGTACGACGTTGAATTTAAACAACGTGTCCTGCGGTCAGTACTGTGTATAGAACCTAACGATGTCAGTTTTCTTTCTTTTTTTCCACTTCTAATAAATATGTTTTAAAATTACGATTATTTCGTTTAACTGCTATTAGCCTATAAATCACCATTTTTCTATGGCATTTCATTCCATTATAATTAAAATATTCGTACCGTTTACTGAGAATTGAAACAAATTCATCTAGTCACAGAAAAACATCGATACCACAATTTAACAGTAATATTTTCAATTAGACATTTTATGACGGCCAACAGAACCATAAATTAAGGCAGGCTTGACTTGTATCATTATGTAAATTGAAATAATAAAGCTTCATTGGTGTCATCAATGTCGGTCCAAGTTATTATAAGGGCCAAGACAAGTTCGGCCATCTAATTTCGATTATAATTTTTTTATTTTAACGATTAAAAAAGATGCATATAGGTTATTAGTTAATATTTTATTTTGTCGAGTGTTACGGTGTGGAACGACAAAGCAATTCATTTTTCTTCATGTATTGCGTTATTATTTTTCATTAATTATAAAATATATGGCAGTAAATTTAAATACTACCTCGATACTGTTATATATTATGACGCAATAGTAAACAAAACAATACGTCTCCCCTTAAAATTTTAAATGTAAATTGGTGATAAGGAATGAATTTTACTATCTTTGAATTCGTATAATATGTTGGTTCAAAAGAAAGCAAAGAATTTTATGCTTTGTAAATAAAAATATATCCAATTTTTTCAAAAAATGAGACTAAAAGTTGCTCAAGGCTTTGAACTGAGTTACAAATGATGTAGGTAACGTAAGTCATCAGATATAATCACTGTTTTTACCATATACAAATGTTTTAATATCGGTTTATTAATAAAAAAACGACAAAATCATTAGTCACAGAATGAATGAACAAATTTACTGAAAAGCCACGAAACCAGGTGAGACATTATCATGTGACATGATTTGCATTGTAAGTCATTACAGATAAGCCACAATTCGATTTCTTGTCGGCTTAAAAAAAATAAAAAATGCAACACAACTTGCACATTCAGTACACCGCTCAAAAGGACGTGTTTAGATTATGTAAAAATGGTAAAAAAATATTATCCTCTTATAAAATCTAAAAAGGTTTTAAAAAATTTCTAGTCATTAATGAATCAGTTTTAATAATTACGTCTTGAAATATCTATTATGCAGTAAGATAGAAATGAATTAGCAATTTGTTGTTCTATTAAAAGTTAAAACCTCATTTCAAATTTAAATCGATAAATTGTTTTAAATTATTTCCAGCAGCTAATAAAATCACTGTCTATTATTCTTCTCATAAAGTAAAATTATGCAACAAATAGTTTTTTATAATAATTTTAATATACTTGAATACCATTTAAAAACTCCAACAAGAATTTTTTTTGTTTTAAAATTGCTTTTCCTGAACAAATTTATATTCCCCCGAATTTGAATTTACCATTTTTTAGATTATCAAAAATATTAGGGTGATATAATTACGAGTTAATTTAAAAAATCGTCAAATATTGATGAAAAATCGAAATGAAGCAATGAATATTTAGAAATTTAAAAACAAACACCTCTAAAAATTCTTAAAAATAAAAATGTTTCTATTTTAATTTTTCAGATTTTTAAAGGGCTACATTTTTTTAGCGTTTCATGTAAAATTGCGAGCAATCTTAATCAGAACGCATTCACAAGGTCCCCAAAGACCGAGATCGAAAATTGTCGTAAAATTTTTTCACAGGAAATTCGAAGATCTGCAAAAAGTTTTGGGACCATTTTTCGCGTATCTCGTTTTTCGCATAGTAAGCGATGAAATATCCATAAATGAATATGTTCGGACAAAAAACTGCATACATTAAGCACTCGTCTCACTATTATTGGTAACAAATGTTCACTATTAAAACATTTTTTAAATTGCGTTTAATTAATAAAAGCAATTTATATAGTAATTGTGTTGTGTGTTAAAAATTAATAACTTTTGAAAGAAAGAACCATACCTTGGGACAAGTGCGTATTTTAGATACGTATTTTCTTAACATAAAAAAAATCATCAATGTCGGTCTATATTTGCTAAACACTCTCTATTTCAATAGTATTGAATGGCCAAAGAAAATCAAAAAGGAGCAAAATAACATCAGTCACTGAATGTTTACCACACAAGGATTTTATTCTTAGAGTATATCTTGTTATAAAAAATGTAGGGTATAGATTTTTATATAGTCTGGAGCACAGAAGAACGACCACTTGAAGGAGTTCAGGTATATGGGTGCCTACTAGTGTGTTATATAAGCAGAGTTTAATACTAAAAAGATGGAATTCTCAAAGAGCAAAGAATTTTTGTTTGTACACTTAAAAGTCCTGCTGTTATCGATACATATTTCGATAATAAATGAAACAAGAGTTTTAATACTTGGTGTCTAAGTTGTTATCTAACTTTTTTTTAATTATTACATTACTACAAAGTAATAATAAATTACTGTCCTAAGTTAATATGTTACTTTGTTTTCCTATTCATAGTTAAAATGCATATGTGTAGATATGGCTTCTGAACGACAGATTTTTAGGATTCCGTAGCTAAATTAGAAATCCTTATAATTTCCTTAACTGTCTGTTTGTTCTTCTGTACGAGTGTTCTTCCATTGGTCACTTTAATATTTTTTTAATTATTAATACTTATTGAGTAATCTGCATAAGTTATATTATCATTTTATCATAATCAAAATTCTTGAACCTTCAAGTAACCTTAACCTAGAGAATCGATTAAGTATGTAGTAGTAGAGAATCGATTAAGTATTAGTTGCTAATAGCCCACCTGAAGATGTTGTAATACAACGAAAACTAGGTCGTGGTAAAGAACTTAAAGAAAGTAAAAATAATAGTACATCACGTAGTTTCATTTAATTGTAAATAAAATCAACTTCTTGACTAATTTAGATATTAAGTTCCATTTCGTTTTATAAGTTACCCTAATGGATAGGATTTTGTTCAAACTATCTTTTAAAATTGCAAATCTGTTTCTAGTAATATGAATTAGTGATGACTTATGATAAATTAATTTAACTTCAAATAAGGTACTAAACCCTGAATGCGCGAGCCAGGCTCGTACTCGCGTTGTTATTGATATGTCTCCAAAAACGTTTGTTCAATTTCATGCTAAACATTTTGTATTATTTGATTGTTTTATAGCTTGATTACTATAGAATTATATATACATATATATATATATATATATATATATATATATATATATATATATATATATACATATATATATATATACATATATATATATATATATATATATATATATATACAGCCAGTTTAAATATTTATAAAAAATATGTAATGCAAGCCCTACCTGTAGTATACAGCATTATTTTAGTGTTTATGATATAATATTGTCGACGTGCACAAAATTGGACTTATTAAAAAAGAGTTCCTTTTTTTACATGTATCAGGTTGTAATAATATATTGTACCCTCATTATGAGACAGCATTTTATGGATAATATTTTTATGTTTACACAATCAAATTTTATCATTACTTCAATATCTGAAAAACTCTCTCAATGCCTGTTTTCGAAAACGTATTGAGTTGTATTTCTATATGTAACGTTTGTATCTTGAATCATATTTTTTTCTTCAATCATTTCCCTGTCTCAAGCGAGTTTATATTTGTTTTATTTTTTAAATTATATATAATAATTGGTTAGTCACTTGTATTGTAATTCGTAAATAGTCTGTTTTGTGTGCGTGTATTAATTTGCATTTAATTAAAAGTACAATTTAAAAAAAAACCTGTTACAAATAATCATAATGGTACACATAAATAATAATATAAGATAATTTGTCTTCTATTTTATAAAAAAAAAATAAAAAAGGGATAAGAGAATATTCAAAATATTTTTTCTTCCCTCACACTCTATCGTAAAGGTAGGCTGTAGCATTACAATAGGTGTATACTTAAAGTCTTATAGAAAGAAACCATGAACTGAAGAGGTTCAATGCAACTTTTAGGCATCTTGAAATATTAATTGACGTTGATGCTACGGAACAAAGAAACAATAATATTAACTTCAGATTAGGAATATATAATATTGATTTTTAAGTAAAGCAACGAAATTGAAGTCACTCTTTTATTATATAATTAGAAAATATTAAAAAAAATAATAGATGTAAAGGATTATCACTGAATGTAACAATAGCTATTAAGAAAAATTAATCTTCAATATGATTTCAATTACCAAAGTGATATAACAGTAAAAAGTTATTTCGTGAATTTAATTATAATTGTCTACCTTTGAATAATGGATAATGAAAATCAAATTTAGGCTAATATACATATATTATACAACAATAAAAACAATTATATATAATTACATTTAATTGTTTTTTTAAAGAAAATTCACTATGATATTTATTATTTTAAGGAAATTAATTAATATATTTAAATAATTTCACGTATGTAGGCTTCGAAGGTAAACTTAATAATATCGTAACAAAAGTACACAAATGTATGGCAGTTGCTAATTGAAGCTTATACAGACTACAAATATGTGAAATTAAATATAATTAAAAGAAAAACTAAGTCGTAATTAATTGGAATTATCCGGACATACACTAGAAAAAGATAAAGAATCTCTTACTTTATTCGAAATGAAAATAGATGCATTGTCGGTATTTATCTGTGATTATATTCACCATTCTATTAAGAATACGAAGAACTAAATATTAAAAATGTATCAAAAACCAAAATAGAGGCTGAGCACGTAATCCATACAGACAAAATAACAACAACAAAGTTATACCCAAAAAAACAATCGAGATTCCCGTAAAAGGTAGATTGAAGCTCAGACTTTTTAACTGATTTGAGGAAAAGTTACTGAATTTCAT
Source organism: Druceiella hillmani (assembly GCA_039881145.1). Taxonomy (NCBI): domain Eukaryota; kingdom Metazoa; phylum Arthropoda; class Insecta; order Lepidoptera; family Hepialidae; genus Druceiella; species Druceiella hillmani. Next base: position 38,990,691 of record JAYKKI010000010.1, read on the forward strand.
GGGAAGAATTAGAGAACAATGTTCAGGAATAGATTAATTTGGAAAATACTCGAAAAGACTAAGGGCTCTTTTTGACTTTTGCGTCAATGAAGAAGGAAGAAAATATATTGATGTCGGTGGTTATTTCAACACCTACAGAACTCATACCATTACAACTACTCTCAATTTTTAATTAAACAATAGAAATAAATATTTGATAAAAAAGACAACTAGAAATGCTATTTCCTCATTAGAAAAATAGTTTTAAGGACAGAAGTTGTACGTCAGCAACCTTTTTCATACTCTGAGGTGCTACGTCGGTTATCTTATTTAGAACTCCAATAAATTTGCTCTAACTGCGGCGTATATACTGTGCATCTCCTTAATTAATTTACTCACGTGAGTTAAACGTTTGAAGTATTCGGTTGAGGTAATATTGAATTAAGTGTAAATGGATGGTAAACAGGCGAGTGATTTATTGAAATTTATTGGTTGACAACGTATTTCAGAAGGAAATATGGTAATCTAAGATGAAAGAAAATGAAATGTTAAAATAATTGTATCTACCAATTACGTTTAAAATGGCCATGGATTCGTTGATGAAAATATACGTAAAGTATTGCCTGAGATGAAGCAATTGCGATGGATATTATAGTAGTGTGTAACAAAGATTTATTATAGTCATTGATGATATTCGGTTATTGTTTGAGTTTATATATATATATATATATATATATATATATATATATATATATATATATAATTCAAGTTTTAATTGTTTTAACTTTCAACCATAATATCATTCTATATACTAAAATAATTATTTGTTTTCAATTTCGGATTTTTTAATTAATATTTAAAGGTTGCTCCCGCCTCATAAGATTTTTAAGAATTACCTTAAAATTTGCACTTATTGCGATGCTGTCTATGGTTTACTTATATAACTTTGATATCGGTATTTAGTTGCTAACTTAAACACTTCTCTGTTTACTCACTTCGTCATTACCTCAGTGCACTCTGTAGATACCCACAATTTAGTTAATATAAACAATCCATTGCTCTTTTATACACTTTTCCAGTGACGCCATCGTTGCGAGTCAAAGTGATTGTGTTTAGCATTATTCTCGTATTTGTATTTCTAAAATGACATCTAATATTATAAAAACGCGTAAAAGGACTAAAATATGGTTAATTGGACAATCTCGTTCCGAATTGGAGCAAACAAAATTACCGTCAGTGAAAGAAGAGATGTGACACAAATAGAGAATCGGCGTCATTAACAGCAAGTGACACTATGGCAAAAATCAACTATTCCTACTAAATAAAAACAACTTGTTATCACAAAAATACTTAAATATTTCAAAGAATGGCAGAATGTAAAAAAATAAAGCAAAACGTTCAATAAAAGAAAAAGAAAACAAATGGTAATCAAATTTAAATGTTTTGTTTGATATTGGTCACTCAAATGCCGTTAATATGATAATTATTGAAGAAGATAAGCAATTTCTTTTAAAGCATAGAGAAATGAGTCGTCCAGGAAAAAATTGGTAATATTGATAGAAGCCATGCAAAAAATCTTAAAAACATTTAAAAAAGAAGATAAGTTGCAAAAGATGATAGAAAAGGAAAAAGAAGCAATGAAGAAATTAATTGGGAAATGTGATTTACTATCTTCTTCAGTTTCTTCTGCAGGGAATGAAAGTGATAGCGATATAAGTCAAAATCATCCTATATCTCCTCAGCCAGGGCCGTCTTCAGACTTTGGTTTTACTATACCACAGAAACCAGGCCGAAGAAGAATTTTAGATTCGAGTTTAGCTACTACTCTTGATGTCGCTAAGTTGACTGACCGAAAAGCAACTGTTGTTTTGGTTTCTACACTCAAACGTCTGGGCTGTGACGTATCATAATATAACGTTAGCTATTCTTCTATACGTCGCCAAAGAATGGATATTAGAAAACAGATTGCTGAGTCTATTAAAGCTGATATCCAATACATTTAATGTGCACTGGGATGGAAAGATGCTAGAGGATATAACCGGACATGAAATAGTAGATCGTCTACCAATATTGGTATCTAAAAAAGGAGTCGACCATCTCTTGGCTGTTCCCAAGCTTCCAGATGGAAAGGGAGAAATAATAGCTTCCGCTATTTTCGAGACTTTGATGATAAAATAAAATGTATAAATTTTGAAACAACAGCATCTAATACAGGGCGAATAAACGGAGCGTGTATTCTTCTAGAACAGAAAATGCAAAAGAAACTGATTTGATTTGTTTACCGGCATCACATACTAGAAATTTTACTCGAACGTGTTGTTGTAATAGCTGTACGACCTTCCAGTGATCCTGAAATTATGATTTTTAAAAGATTTAAAAGCTACTGGCCAAAAATAAACCAAAAATACTTCAAAACCGCAATGTCTGAACCATCTACATGGAATTGCGTTCAAACTGTCGTGAATGATATCATCGCCTTTGCTGAGAATCAACTGGAACAATTTCAGCCTCGTGACGATTACAAAGAGCTCCTTCATTTGATAATTATCTTTTTGGGGAGGAATTCTTGAAAAACATAACACGGTTGTAGCCAAAGTCACCAGCAAAAATCTATCGTCATCTTTGATATCTTTCCAAAAAGCTAATTGCTTTAGCTTTTTTTGACAAACGAGTTTCTATCGAAATAAAATGTAATATGACTTTGGCTCTGAAAACTTAAGGAACGGAAAACAATCCGAAAAAGGCATCCTTGGAATATAATGCTATCGTAAATAGAAACATCGAAGATTTCATATCAACAAACACTATTTTCCAAGTCACTGGAATTTCTTGCTAGTTCATTCAGAAAGACCCTGAGCTATGGGAAGAGGGAGAAAGCTTCAATACTAAAGTAATTGTAGACATATGAGAGTCGTTAACGATATAACTGAGAGGGATGTTGCATTGATGGAAGAGTACAATAAATTACATACTAATGAGGAAGAGCAGAAACAATACTTAATGTTGTTAGTTAAGAATTATAGGCAGAAAAACCCAAATCGTAATTTTTTTCATTTTACTTAATAATTTAGAAGAACGATAGCTATTGTTATGTAGTATAATATTTTTTCTAAAACCTATGCGTAACAGTCAGTTCTGGTATTAATAAACTATTAAAAATAAATGTTTTTTTTCGAATTTCAAAAGTGGGTAGTGACCCTTAAAAATAAATTAAAAAAAAAAATCCTGGTATGTTTTCTAGTGGAATAGATAAAAGGAAGGGGTAGTGACGAAAATGTCAAAAAAAAAATTTTCGGTCTTTTATGAATCACCCTAATATATATATATATATATATATATATATATATATACATATATATATATATATATATATATATATGTATATAATATTAATTCTTTCCATTTCTTTCCGTCACCTATGCTAATTAATAATTTTGTAAATTTCTCTGCTATTAAGTTACATTGAAGATGAATAAGCATCAGTGCTGGCTTTAGCCCATGTAGCGCCCGGGTGCTATCAAAACTCTGGCGCCCTCTAGTAAGCGCGTGATCAAAATGGAACACTAACAGTTACATTTTCACGATTAATCAAAAATTCTGGATCACTGGTAATAAGAAATGATGTTGGGAAGCAATAGTCTGTTTACTTCGCTTGCCCCCGTGGACCGCGGAGTAGACGAGTAAAAAGTATTTACGTGAAGGAATGGCTCATTAGAATAAAAAACGACAACTTTTTCGTTAATTCATAAATATATAACTTAAAAATTAAATGTAAATTACAGGGTAAAGTAGGCATGAATAACATTTCGCTAACACACACGCAATAGAGTATGCATTGGTAATTTCAGTAAGTGAAAAATATATATATTGAAACCTTTGTTAGCTTAGCTCAAGGGCAACCACGGGTAGGTTACTTAATAAGATTCAATCAGGTCTTCTCCTAAAAAGACGCAAAATATCCATACTTGCTTTTTACGTAACTTTGCGATCTCTACAGGCTACATGAAATTATTGAAATGGAAAGTAAAACTATAAACTTAAACAGATCCCCTGGACTAACTAAAGTGTTTCCGAAACACTGTTTCGTAGTCTAATCTTAGATTTAATCTTACACCTTAGTATAACATCACAAAATATAACATTACGCTCCTAATCACTAATATATTTACATTGTGCTCGTAATCATTAATGATTCGTTCTTTTGCATCAGCAACTTTAATGACGTCACTGACTTCAATTTTGATTTTATATTCTATAGTTATTGACGATAAATTGGTCAATCTATTTTGCGATAATGTTGATCTGAGATATTTTTTTCTGTAGTTCTTCATTTCATGCTTTATCTATTGTCACCATAAAAACTAGATAGTTTATATGCAAAACAATTTTAGATTGGGCAAGTAGAGCTAGCATATTTCGATTACCATAACATTTTCAATCGTGTAAATAGTGATGCTCTTTTAAAATTGCTTCCAAAAATAGGGTTTTTACTGGTAATATTAATTTATAATACTTTTTACGTTTTGACGAGATTTAAAGGATTTTTTTTCGGAGTTTTATTGTTGCTTCAAGACATTATTTGCAGAATGTGATTTTGCACAACACCACCGATATTAATAGAAAAAATCTATGCATTTCACAAAAATTAATTTTACCTAAATTCACTTTATTTAAAAGTAAAAACTTTTAACTATTTTTCTGTATGAAAAAATTCGGAAAGGATTTGCATGTTGACGACTTGTCGACATCAGTTGTATAAATTAAACTCATACATGATCTCGATATTCATACATTTACTAGCTCACATACTTACCTTATTGTAGATTAACGCCTTTTACACACATATTTCAGGCGAAATTAAACATAACTAGAAAAATATTTTACAGAGAAATTCAAGCCTTATTCTTTCAATCTATCCGAAGTTCAAGTATCGTGATAAGTTGGAAAATATAATGCTTTTTCGTGCAGATAAAATTAATAAATAAAAATGAATATAATTCATATTAACATAAAACGATGAAAAACAAAAAAAAACATCTATATTTATGTATCTTTAGAATCAATATAATAAAAATCCATTACCAATAAAATAACTGAATAATTTTCCTATGTTTTGGGTTATTTTTCCACTAAATAGATATATAATAAATTAGTTAGTATGATTTGTAAAAATACGATAGACTAATAGTGAGTATTTACATTGAATATCACCTAATCAAACGAAAGCACCTGTGCATTTTAAGGGACATATTCAGAGACTAATCTAAATTATTAACATTTGACCAACGCCAATAGTGATAATTCATTTATATTGAACAAAAAATGAAAATGAACAAAACGCCATAAATCTATGTTAATCTAAGCGCAAGAAGGCTTCTCTTGATAAACTTCGAAAACTTTTACAAAATTTATTTCTTTGACACCCCTATTCCTTCAAAAAGTCTACAGACGTCAAACGTTGTTTACTTTATGTCAGAAATGTGACAAAATGTTAATTAAACATTTAGAATTTTGACCGAGTCTTTATTTAAATTATCTTTCATAAAGTTAGTTGAACAGTGAGACTGAGCGCTGCATTATTTTCATAAAATTTACTGTTCAACAATTTGATCATTGAAATAACTTGAGCTTTCAATAAAGCTTTACCGATAGTACAACAAAATTTTTTTAACTTTGGCAAAGAAGAAAGTATACTTATGCTTTTATTAATATAATTACTAGTAATTTTTTAATTATTTTACATGTATATAACTAAAACTCATGTGATTGAAGTATATCATTACATATTAAATTAACAAATATACCCAAATATATTTCAGTTTTTAAATTTTAATAAACATTGAAATAACAGTACTCAACGCCCCTTAGCGCCAATATTACTATTAAGATAGGAACCAGTGCCAGATTTAACCAATGTACCTGGGTGCAATCAAGACCCCGGCGCCCTTTAGTAGGTACGCGATCATAATGGAATACTTACATTTACATTTTCACCAGTGATCGAATATTTGGGATCACTAGTGATAATAAATGATATTGGGAAGCAATAGCCCGTTTACTACGCTTGCGGTAAGCCCCGTGGCTTAAAATAATAAAAAAAGAAACTTTTTTGTTAATTTATAAATATTTAATTTAAAAATTAAATGTAAATCATAGGATAAGGAGCTTATAAGAAATCAGAATAAGAACAACAGAGTACACGTTACTAATTTTAATAAATATAAAATATGTACATTGAAACCTGTGTTAGCTTAGCTTAAGGGTAACCACAAGTAGCTAACTTAACTAGATTCGATCAGGTCTCCTAGAAAGAGGGAAAATATCCGTAATTTCTTTTTAAATAACTTTACGATTTCTAAAGCTACAAGAAATTGTTGATAGGAAAACTATAAATATAAAATTAAGCAAATCTCCTAGACTACCTAAAGTGTTTTCAAAACACTTTAGAAACACTATTTCGTAGTTTAGTCTTTGTTTCCTTTGGTGATTTAATGATACACCTTAGTATAATATACTAAATCATAAATCATTTCAATTTCAGGTATATGTAATTACTAATTAGGAATTGCAGGATGCTCTTAATCACAAATATATTTATAAAAGAAGTACTTTTCGTGCAAAATCGTCATTGGCAAAATCTTTAATGATATCACTGACTTCAATATTCATTTCATGTTCAATACTTATTAACGATGAGTTTGTCAATATATTTTGCGATAATGTTGATCTGAGATGGTTTTTAATTATTTTTAGTTTAGAAACTGACTTTTCACTGTGTGCTACAGTGACTGGCAATATGAGATAAATTCGTAAACATGTAAACAAATAATTTAACACACCCAACGGTGTAGTGGAATCGTCAATAAACATCGGTAATATTTCGATTTCATTAAAGAGTTCCTTTAAAAACTCCTCTACATCTGAAAATCCCGCATTGCACAATTTATTTTATAAATTACAACAATGCGCTTTTTTGTATCAAAGTCCAAATCCTTACAGTTTTTTAATTTTTGAAAGAATGAAAAAATTACATTATTTTGATTTAAAAGTTCGAACCGTTCGTCGAACATCGCAATTGCGGTATCCAACAGGTAGCAGTAAAAATTTACTTGAAAATGTATTTCCGCGTCTATTATCGGTTCATCCTCCGCCTCAAAATTAAAAAACCTTCTACGAGCGCAAGGGTGGGTAGGTGCGGAAAATTCTGCTATTGCGTCGACTTCCTCCGCTACAGTTTTCGCGGTACTCCCCAAAAGCGGATTCATTACGGAATTCAGACAAACTTATTTTTGCATGAACGATCATTTTTAACGCTTCTGACAATACGATGTTTGACTTTGAAGACCGTTGCTATCTATATTTAACTTGCTTAAAGTTTCGAACCAAATAAGTAGAGAGCAGTTATATTCAAATGACTTAATTTTTGCCAATAATGAAGTTCCCAAATTTCTTGACTCCACATCTTTGCTCTTATCAGAATATATGATAAATGAAATATCATACACTTTTCCTAGATTAAAACGTAGAGCTTTTATTACTTCAATCCTGCTCTCTCATCGAGTATTTGAGAGTGGTCTTAGAGTTAAAGTTGGAACTTCTTTGGCAAATATTTGCCAACATGCTGTTGACGAGGAAAAGAAAACATAAATTTCTTGCACAATTGAAAAGAAATTGACCATTTCTAACGAACTTTCAGCAGCGTCATTCACTACCAAATTTACACTATGTGCCGCACAAGGTATATAAAATGCGCGCGGGTTTAAGTCTTTCATATCTGCACCATTATTTTATCATTGCCCACGCATACCTTGTATGCCAATATCGTTTGAGATTAAAAAATATAACAAAAATTGTGTTAAGCCATGACCAGTAGTATCTGTAATAGGAAAAAAATCCAGAAAATGTTTTCTTATTTCAGTCTTGAGTGCAACCTAAAATACTTGAAAAATATTTGGATTGTTTAAATTCCAAAACAATAGTCTTTTTTATGCTTTCTCCTAATAATTGTATTATTTCATTCTGAATATTATGTCCAAGATAATGAGTTAGGCGTTACTTAAATTGTTTAATACTGACAATATGTTCTACAACCACGTTGTCAAAGTTAGATATATATTCAACCAGCTTTAAAAAATTACAATTATAAGAATCGTACATTTTTTTAGGTGTTCTCCGGTAAAGCCAGACATGGCCGCGCTAAAAAATGAATAATATTCGTTCGACTGCTACCACCCAACGTTCTTCTCCAGTTCAATTTAAACTCGATTCAGGAAATTTATCATTGTTTTCTTAAATACCAGTTTTCGATGTAATATACTACTTAAGATGTAATATGTATCTTGAGCTCTTTTTATGATGTTCTGAAGCCATAGAAAAATGCTAATAATGTTTGTAACCTATCTTACCATTAAAAGGAGTGACATCAGCATGAAAAAGTTTAAAATAAAAACGATAAACGATTTAGAATAAACCAGCTAGTTTTTTTTAAACGGTTTCATTATTTAATATCTTTCTAATATACTTAGCATTTGATAAAGATCTTTTCGAACTATTCGAAAGACGGGAACCCTCTTTTATCTCTACTAGTCCGCGATCTATTAAAAACATCCTCTGTTTGTCAGATAATTCTTGTGGCCATAATGCGAAATCATTCATTACATTTTCACGAGTGTATTAACCGAAGACGCTTCGGCACAAGGAGCTTTTACTAACACCGATGACAAAGACAATAGCGGCGGTGGCGTTGGAGTGACGAGTTCTGCTGTAGAATTATCTTGCTTTTCTTGCGTCTTCAGATGTGCGTCCGAAGATGGACTGGATCGACGAATAAACTTTTCGATAGAATCTGTATTTTTTTTAGAGATACGTTCTTCCCCAGATCCTTTCTTTTTCGATTCTGTACACCAGAAAGTTTCTTCTTTCCATAGCCATTAGACATCTAAAATTAATAATGACATAAGCATGAAGGTGTTTAAAAGTTTTATTTTAGGCAGTAGTTAACAGGTACCTAAGTGCTTTCGATGTAAATTAGTACAGATGCAGATAAATAGTTACAACTAGGAATTATTATAAAACACATATCAATCAACGTAAGTACCTACGTAAAAATATATAACACAAGTATGAAAAATAAAAATAAGAAAGTCAATACATATTACATCATGCAATTTAGGTCGTTTAAATCCAGTGGCAGAGTGATTTGATTAAGTATCAATAGTACAATCAGTTAATTCAAAAACAAAAAACGACACCAAGTCGTATTTTGAAGTCCACGACACTCGAATTGTACACAAACCCACATGTTTTAAAACTTCGTCAATCAGAGGTTACAAATAAAAATAAGACCTAAATAAAAATTTTGGTATACTAGTAGGTACATATGATAGTAGCAAACTTACCCTTCTTCCGCACTGCACTAGGATAAACAGATGAAAAATTCGAGGTAGTTAGGTACGTATCTTCGATATCACTATCACTCCCCCTGTTACCTTAGTTAAAGTCGTGATAATTGTGGTAAATAATAACCAATACTTACCTTTCATATTATTTCAATCGAAATAAAAGCCGATTTACTTCATATTTACGTGTCTACTCAAACATAATACTTAATCAATTTTGTCAAGGCTTAATTTTGCAGGACTACGGTGTACGGTAAAACACAAGATGCGGCACGCCAACACGCGCTTCTGGAAATGCCGCGACCCTGGTAATTTTTATTTTATATTATTCTAATACAACCGAATTTGCAATGATTTTCGGCGTCCCGTATTTTCAAATAAATCAAAACAGTGCCGACTTGCGCTTTTGGTGGCGATGCGACACTATGCAAATATAATTTTTAATTATCTGTTTTAAGGCTAATTTCACGTTGAAACAAAAGAAAAGTTATCGTGTAGAGGGTGGAAAAGTATTATGACATACATACACGTGCGCTCCGAATTGTGTTCTGTGCGCACACGAGTCTGAATCATTTTGTAATGCATTGCTCTGTAGTAAGAAGCTGTGTAAATAATTCATGCAATTTTCATAGCATTATAGCATTAAATTGAAGTCAAAAATCGCAAGTCGGTTCGTAAAGAATTCGTTTTTTCTGGACAAGGTCTAAAGGAACCGCTCGTGGCGTACCTTGGTACCGCCGCCTGGTGTCTGCCATAACAGTGGTGTATGGCCATTGAGAGCGACGCATGCTCTTTGGAGGCGTCACGAGCAGTGCTTGGCGCCCGCTAAGACACTGCGCCCGTGCACACTGCACACTCTGCACTATAGATAAAGCCAGCACTGATAGGCATGTTGATTCTCAAAGTTCGGGCTTTGACATCAGGTCATAAAATGAAAGTTTTCAGACAGGCATTGATTTCATCTGCATCTGCAACAGGTGAGGTGACCTAAAATCACCAGGTAAAAAATATTTTGCCATTTTCACTAGGACCATCGAGGAGAAACAGCTGCCCAGAATTAGAAGAAATACTATTTTAGATTTAATCGAAGGTTTCTTTCTGTTCAGTATTTAACTCCAGAATATTTGTAGCCACTACTTCAGTCAGATGTATGATATCGTAATCTAGTTTACTTAGGTATCGACGGTGGTCATTAATAGTACCTTTTTCTCTTGATCGCGATAGGAGTTCAAACTGTGAGAGTGTTTTACCCGACAAAAGTATAATAATATCTTCATGAAGAACTGATTGCAGACAATGCCAAGTATCAACTAAACAGTACCTCGTTCTCTTGTCTTTTAACATCTTCTGCAAGTACATCTCAATATTCTTTCCACAATATTATCGGATCTTCGACTTGATAAAAATCTAAAATGTTTGCTAACCGCTCATTGATTTTATACAGACACAGAGATAGATGCTTCTTTCAAAGTGCGATACTAGTAAGCATCATCTTCCAGTAAGCCAAGTGCTCTGCAAGCCGCTTAAAATGCTGGTTGTACTACCCCTGATAGAGCTTTAAGAGCAGTATATGACGTTGGGCTACGAATCTCATATAACAAAATACGTAGGTAGTAACATCCATTATTACCGGTATGGAGAGTAAGCGCTCTAACTAAAACAACATCTTTTTTTTAATTCCAAATTTGCAATATAGAAGTTTTATTTCAAAATCATCAACTTGAAAGATTTCAAAACATTCCGTAAGTATTGGCTTCGGAGGATAATTAACCCTCTCAATGGCATTGTATTCCGTAAAATAAATTCTTTGTCCGTTTTCGAGACAAACAGAGAGGTGCATAACCGAGGGTGATCTCTCGTGAATAGAAAAGCAGGAAATGCACTAAATCGCTTCAGAGTTGCTGACTATCGTCTTGTACGTTATTACCTCATCTAGATTTTCAATGGTAAATACTGCTTGGTCAGATCCTTTATTGACATACTTAAAGATTTATTCGATTGATTTAACTGAATTGCAATGCTCTCTATCTGTATAAGCCTCTTAAAGTTCGGTAAATAATGTGTTAAAGTTATAATTTTTTCACAATAATTTTTTACAAAAATTATCAGAATTTTTTTCTCTCATATGATGCCCTTGGATATAAACTATTACCATGCTAAATTTTATCAAAATCAGTGTATGTAATTTTTTGGGATTGACGAATGAAATAACGTACAGATAGACAGATAAATATTCTAAAAACAGTTTCTCTGGGTTGTATTATTATTCTTTATGCTAAATCATTCACTCCCTTTAAAATAGTTTCTATCTACATAATTTAACCCTCTTGAAATTTGATATTTAAGAATTAGTTAAAATTGGAAATGGTCAATAGGAATATCGGTAATAAGTTAGAAAAAAAATTTCTATAACACTTTTTTCCCTCCTGAAAGGTTTACATATATTACAAACATTCTTGATGGATGTTAAAGAAATATATATAACTTAACAGACAATTTTCAGTTATGTATGACGTAAGCTTAACAATTGGAGCAACTTCACAATCGTTTTATCTCCCTTAGGAGTTTGTTTTCTTGTTATGCGTTCTCAGTGAATATTGAAAGAGTATAAAACACTTACTTGCCTAATTTAGGTCGTGCATGGCTTTAACTCATATCCAACAAACTTAATTTCATATTCAACAATCGTTTTAATCTCCTCAGGAGATTATTTTTTCGACATGAGGTCTTTGTGAATGTTGAAGAAGTTTAAAGAACATACCTATAAAATTTCGATCATGTATGACATAAGCAAAAAAAAATGGAAGAAATTTCATCTTTAGCAATAACTTTCGCTTCCTTAGAGGAAATTCATTTTTAGTGAGAGTCTATGTTACATGACATAACAATAATGAACATACGTGCCAAATTTAAAGTTTGTTGGTCTTATATGTCCAGAAATAACACCACCGACTTTTTCCAGCAACTCACCCCCGCTTATCCCCTTATGTTTTTTTGTATTTTGGTCTATATTGCATAAAGAACACACATGCTAAATTTCACATTCGTATATCTTACAGTTTTCGAGATTTGGTTATGGCCGAAAGTCAGTGCACAATGAGGCCCATGCACGTCGACCGCGAACAAGCATCAGTGAGACGAATATTCTTCGATCCGTGAGATGATTGAAGGAGACCGCCGCCTTACAATATAACAAATTGCTGCACATGTTAGGATATTACATGAGAGTGCCCCATAAATCATTTTAGATGATTTGGATTGCCTAAAAGTGTCCCCTCATCTCTTAATGGAAGATCAAAAAGTAAACCGTCTTGTCGCGTGTGAAAGATTTTTGGCACTATATTGAACAGAGGGGTGTGATTTCTTACCGCATGCTGTCACCTGTGATGAGACGCGAGTGCATCATTATATCCTGGAGTCTAAGAAGACAAGCATGGAGTGGCGAACACCAGAGAAGTAGCATCGTGGAAAGCGAAGACCCGTCTTTCTGCTGGGAAAGTCCTTGCAACTATTTTTTGGGACTGCAGAGGCATATTTTTCCCTGATTTTCTCCATGGATAGTGTACAGTTAATTCTGCGTACTACTGCTAATTGTTTGATGCAGTAAAACTAGCATGTTGAAGAAAAAGGCGATACATGCATATTCGAAGTGCGATTTTGCTCCACAACAAGGCTTGGCCACGCACAGCTGCATTAACCCAAGAAAAATTGGACGAAATTAATTAAAAATACTGGAACATCCGCCCTGTAGACCCAATGTGTCGCCGTGTGACTACCATATGTTTGGGCCACTCAAATAAAAACTGAGAAGTTCATCACTTTGACGACGATGAAAGTATAGAAACGTTCGCGCGCAATTGGTTACATACACGACCAGATTCTTTCTTTGATAACAGAATTAATAAACTTCTGATTCGATGGGGAAAATATGTGAATAAAAAATGAGACTATATAGAAATGTAAGGTATATTCAACATTTTATTTACTTTGCCAATAAATGTTCTAAAACAAAAGTCCGGTTAATATTTGACTTACCCTCGTAAGTAGCACATCCATTAACAAACAAAATATGCTTTATTTCTTTAAAAAAAAAAATTCTGTATTTTAGCATGATAAAACTATTATTTTTAATAGTAATCTACCATATACGTCGTTTTATGAGTATTTCTTCACTGTTTATGTCACCAAATTACGAAATTCGTTTGACGTTTGAAGTTATTCTGAACTAGATTTCACTAAAAACAAACTAATATATGGAAATTGTAAACTGAACTTTTGTTTAGAAATAAATGGTCAATGAGAAAAAAGCTGTCATATATAAGAAGAACTAGAAGTATAAGGGCGCACGTATAGTTATATATTAATTAAGGGTACATAGTATTTCTTTTGCAGTATAAATATTGATAATGTGTAAATATATTGCCTAGTATACATTTCATAGGCGTAAGACTAATCGCTTGATTGTCTGATATTAACTTAAGGTGGGATTATGATAACACTTTTGAGCGAGGAATTTTAGAAAAGTTTCATAAACATTCCATTATTTTGTAAATAGGTATTTGTAATAGGTATAAGGCGCGCGCGCGCCTTTGTTAAACAATTATTTTTGCCATCACACTACTATACATACACACACATACGCACACCCACACACTCAAACACACACTTTGGGTATGTGTGTGTATGTCTTGTGATCTGTAGATGATGGTTTTACCGCCAATACTAGAAATTTCAGCAACATTAAAAAAATAATGGAATATCTATGAAACTTTTCTGAAATTTCTAGCTTAAAAGTGTTATCATAACACAACCTCAAGTTAATATCAGGCATCGGTAACAAGCCATTATTCTTACGCATATGAAATGTATACTAAGCAATATATTTACACATTATCAATATTTATATTGGACATCAAATACTATGTAACCTTAATTAATATCTAACTATATGTGAGCCCTTATAATTCTAGTTCTACTTATATAAGTAGAATTATAATTATAAGAGTAGACTCCTAATTTCATAAAAAAATTATACTTTCGAACTTTCAATTATATGAAATGCCTTTCTTCGATAAAGATTATAGTTCAAAATTGTATGTATCATGCACAGAAATAATTTTAAATTATATGTAGTTTTTTTTGGGTAACCAATGTTATTAAAAAAAAACAAACAATTACGACATATTGCAAATCATCTGCTTAATATTTACCGGAAAATATTTTAGACATTCAACTTTTTATTTAATATTAAATACCTACGAGTTTGTTAGAAAATCTAAGTAAGATTTTCTTTATCCATCTAGTAGATAAATGCAAAACTAATGAACCAATTTCAATAAAATTATAACCAAAATTAGTAACTTGGTGGAGCTAATTAAGGGTGAAGTGCGTGCGTACTCAAAAATTAAGAATAATTGTTTTTGTGCTGTAAGTGTATTTGAGGCTTTGTAATTAATTGCTGACTGAGATTTATTATTCGGTCGTATTTATAAATTGGGAAATAAAACAAACAAAAAAAAACTCGCGACCTTAATGACAGTAAAACAATGAAGTGACGATAGTAAACATTGTCGGTAAGCGTATTAATAAATATTCGTACCTAATTCAAATGACGTATTTGAAAAATTTCATTCTGATAAGATATGAATGTGACTGGAAAATTCTGGTTCGTTTCTGACATCTTATTTACATGAGTATTAAATTTCCTAGTTGTTGCGACAAGAATATTTATATAGTGATTTGTGCTGTCATCGTAATTTTACTTTTGAAAAAAACTTTGTCAACAACCTTTTTAAGTAATATGGCAAGTGAAAATTAAATGTATTTTTCTTATAAATTTAATTAATATTTGTATATTTCCATATCACTCACCTATGCGATGACGCACAAAAGCGATTACAATAACAATTGAGAGAACTATGAAAATTCTACAGCCGGTATAAATAATCTAGTTAGTTGCGAACAGCTGTGAATATTTAATTGTGAATAGACAAAGAAGTACTATTTTGGTATAAATAACCAAAGATATAAAAAATATTCATTCGCCTAACCAGAATTTCTACTGACTTCAAAAAAAAATAACGTATTAATTTATTCACTAGGTTGTTTATTCATCTGTCCTCACGGAAATAATTTTTGATCATCGGTTCATAGGTATGAAAATCTTTTTTACAATTTGCCTTTTTAAGTTATTTAGCAGCTAATCCTTATGCGTTATTGTACTTATTATTAAGAAAACTAATTTCAAATATTATTTTTGGGTTGTCTTTACGTTGTATCGATTTGTTTTGGGCTTTGCATTATTTAGTGGATTTTCTGGTGTTATTTGGGTATTATAATTAATTTATTCATATGGAAAATAATTCCGGATCCTTTTGAAGTATTTTGTACAGCTGAACTTATATTTGAGTCACACATTTCAATTATTAGTTTACATCGAAATAGAAATATGTAAATAAATTATAAATTCTGTGTCCAAATCCATTGTCATATAATTATTCTGTAATTGTTTACATCGTGTTAGTATTGTTTATATAGTGTTAAGTTTGAAGGCATATTTCTTTAGGCAGTTTTATTTCGTAATTAAAGTAATAAGTTAAAAATACGCTTTACGAAAATATCATGCACAAAATTACTATTTAGCATAATGCTCTTACGATATTGAATGAATCAAAAACTATTTAAAACCGTGTAAATCAGTTCGCATATTTGTAACACATGCGGGTGTTAAACAATAAATGTACGAGTATGTTACTGGGGATTTGTATTTTTATTCATATAGACATTTCTAAATAATCTATTGGTTTAATAGTTTCAAAGTATTGAATATATTTGGCGTTAATTTTGTAGAAATTCATTGTTCTTAATTAAATGAAACTACGTGATGTAGTATTATTTCTACTTTCTTTAAATTCTTTACCACGACCTAGGTTTAGTTGTATTACAACATCTTCAGGTGGGCTAATAGCAGAGATTCTATTTATTAGTAAAAAATCTTTGCTAATAGCCCGCCTGAAGATGTTGTAATACAACGAAACCTATGTACTACGACATAGGAGAATTAAAGAAAGTAGAAATAATAGTACGTAGTTTCAAAATAATTATGTATCAAATATATAAATATAAATCGTATATACAGAATTAACTTCTTGTTAATGGTGTGAAAATTATAGGTATACTAACAAAGAATCATGCTAATTTTATGGGGAGGAAAGATTGAAATAAAAACGTCCTAAACGATTGCCATGACTTCCATTATCGTATAGTTTGTAGCGTTCGCGTATACACAGGATATAGAATATAATTTTAAAACCTGTAGATAGTGAGCAATAACAATTTAAATTAAAGTAGTTGACATATATTAGGTGTGTTTTTTAAGTTAAATTATTTAACTCATATAGCTACATTAAATTAAATTATGTTATTAGAGATAACAGGAAAATATGTAAACACGTTCCATGGTTCTTCCTCCTAATTATTGCAGCCACATTGCGGTAATATTTGAAAGGATTAAACATTTGAAATCTATTTTTTGAATTGATTGAAATCTATAAAATGTGATGGTAAGTGACTTTTATGAGCGTTCTTAATTCATAAGATCGAGCTGCACAGTTAGACAAAAATTATAAACACAAATTCATGGATAATCGCTTTCCACAGAAGAGGATGGGTGTTGGCAGCCAGGGTTTCATGAAGTCCACGTATGCTGTCGACAATGGAAATGATCGTATACATTTTATTGAAATTCTTAACATTTTTTTCCTCGTACAACTTGTATTTTATAGTTCTGCAACCGCTTATTGCTGAAAACGTAATTTTAATATAGAATTAAACAACTACAGTTATCCAAATTAATAACAGGTTCATATATTCTGCTCAGTATTATAAAAACCCATTGCAAATTTTCTTGACGTCTAAATTTTTTCTTAACAGAATCAGCTACAGAGCCACAGAGCTACAAATAAATTGTTTATGAAAGATCTGAATATATTTTATTGCAATGACGTAATACTATATAAGCTTATCTCAGCGTCATGAAAGTGGTCCTGAAAAGTTAATATAATCTATCACTACTCTTATCTACCATTACTGTTAATTGTGACATTTAGTGTGTGATTATCTGTCGAGACTACCCCATTTAAAAAAAATATATCAAAAACACTTTCTACGTTATAACCAAGTATTTTAAATCACGCGGCCACCGTCAGCGAAACGACAACGAACGGGAACGACATTTCATTCATAATTACAAAAAAGTACTTAATTTATCCGCGTCTATTAAACACAACCTCATTGCCTTATTGAGCTTGCCTATATATAAGCTTCAGAACGTAATTATATGTTCTTGTTTGTTCGTTAGCCTTTGAAATGATTAAGTTTAAATGGATATATTCGAGAGAATATTAATCAATGAAACAGATTCACAATTAAATTAGACTACGTGATATAGTATTATTTCTACTTTATTTAAATTCTTTACCACAACCTAGGTTTCATTATATTTATTTATTTATTTATTTCTGCAAGCTTAGAAAACTAAGTATACAAAGGCATAATTATTGCTATAAGAACAATCTCTTAGAGCGAACCACAATGAATTGGATGAGAACATTAAGTGGTTTGGCAGACTGTAAATGATTTTTAAACATTAATTAATTCTACTTAAAAAATAAAATATTTAATAATATGGGGTAATAAAATTATATTAATTGAAAACCAGAGCAAAGCGACACTTTAGGAGTAGGAAGGGACAAGGATGGGTTATAATGGAAGGGATTAGGATCTTCCAAATTATGATAGATAATGTATTTTCAGACGACTTTGAACACAGACAACGACTGAGCATTTTGTGTATTTGTAGTCAGTTCATTCCACAATCGAGTAGAATGTATAGTGAAGGATTTGCCATAAAATTCCGTTCTATCTTGAGAGATTAGGAGGGTATACTTATTTTTGGATCGTAGTTCGAAGGATGACAGGTATAAAAATCTAGATTTAAGGTGTAACGGGATTATTGAGGATATTATATACAAAACATAGAAGATGAAGGTTGCATCCATTACGAATCTTTAACCATTTAAGACGTGAACGATACTCGGATATATGGTCGACTTTTTTAAGAATATGTATTGAAAATGTATCGAATACCCATGAATATGTATCGAAGACACATGTTGAAATGTTCATTTAGATTAGAATAGCACACATCCCCATAATCAAGAATAAGCAGAAGTAAAGTTTGACAAATTTTTATTTTAGTTCGCAGTGGAAGAAAATTTTGGAACCGTTTGAGAGAGTGTATTTTGAAGAAAATCTTACGACTAACATCATTTACTAGAGAATGCCATGTTAGACGTTGATCAGTTAGTAGGCCAAGATCTTTTATAGTTGAAGTAAAAGGAATAACATAACCTTTTATCAATAGCTGTGGTAACTCAGATATAGATATTTTTGACAACAGTTTCTGACTATCGATAATAATAGCCTACGAATTAATTGGGTTAATCAAAAGGCCCTGCCTACTAGCCCACTGACTGATTTAATGTAGGTCTGCATTTAATATATCAATACAAGAAGACATTTTATTATATGACAACATCTTCAGGTGGGTAATTAGCAAATATTCTTTTTCTATCTGAATCTTTGCTAATTGCCCACCTGAAGATGTTGACATACAACGAAGCCTAGGTCGTAGTAAAGAATTTAAATAAATTTAAAAAAATACTATATCACATAGTTTCATTAAATTATGAATAATGAATTTCTACAAAATTAACTCCAAATATATTCAAAATTGAAACAGATATCGACGTACGTGTAAAAATTAAGAATCATTCTATAGATCGCATATTATTATTTTTTTTGTTAATTAGTTTGCATTTTATAGTTTTATATTGAAATACAAAAGTTTATCAAAATTATTTCATGTTATCATCATATATTTAAGTTGAAAGCCGACTAATAAATTATTTTAGTTTGTTTCCTATAATTTTATCTAAACATAATGTCTGTTTTATCATTAATAGTTTTTTATTACATAAAATATCATATAATACTATTTCTGGAAAAGCAAAGGATTTTGTAGCAATGAAAAATATTTATTTCTCAATTTCTTTATGATTAAATCAGCACATTTAAAAATACCTATCTTCTGAGGAGAATCATCATCGTAAAATTTAGAAAAAAACGAGCTTAAATTAGAACTGGTCAGTTATGTATCTTATTATCGTTAACTACAGATAACCGATAGAACAATAATATTAGTCGTGATTTGGCATTAGGAAAGTTTTTGTTAGTGTTAAATAACAATCCAATCTATATCGCAAGACTAAGCCAATTTTATATCACAAACTGTATACAATATTCGACTACAAATAACACTTACTTTTCTAAGTAAATATATATACCAGTGTAGATTTATTGCCTACCTGTCAAGTTATTTTTGTGATTGTGTTACTATAATATAGTTGTGTGAAATATATATTTTTTGCAATTCTTCTGTGCATTGAGCAGAATTTTGACTAGTACAAATCGTATATTTATTGAAATAAAAATAATTATGATCTATCATTTGTCGAGATATGGTAATAGTATAACATGTACCGTATGTATTATCTAAAGCTAGCCAAATGCATGTAGGGATACATATAAACTAAGGTTCCGTAGTTGCTTCTCGAAATTGTTTAATTCTTTGGTATTAAATTTTATGAGGTACCATAAAATTCTTTTTCTAAAATTTTCATATATAAATTAAATCTCAGTATATAGTATAAGTTTCCAAAATCTTATGCTCATAAGTATAAAACTATGAAAATTATGAATCTATGATAGTCGGAGTAACAGACGGGCGAAAGGGCGTGGCAGAATTACCAGGAACAAGGCACTTTTTCTATTCAGAACCCTAATATAATTTTTTTTGCATCTAAATTGTAAAAAATTAATGAAATACACATATGTGGCAAATTATTTTAGCCTTAGGTAATTCAACTATTATGAAACAAAAATAAAATTATTAACCTGCCAGCACTACTCATGATGAAATTAAGTTACGTCTCGGCAGTAATGAAGGGTGGCTATTTTGGTACTGAATCAACGAAAGCAGAGTTCGCGAGAGTTTTCGCTATATCAATTTGTGGAAATATTAATAATTTAAGTTATATTATTTATTTTACCCATTAAAAAAATGGAAGTATGTTGGGTTTTTTTTGTTTTGGAAAGGACATCTTTTGATCATTTCAATTGAGAAATTACGGCAGAAAATACACGGAAACGTATTAATAAAAATTTAAATAATTATTTGTTATAATAACTGACACCGTACTAACTCGTTTAAAGATGGAAAATATCCTTGTCTCATTACGTTGGATATTATTTTTTCTCTTTACTAAACTTGAAGGTTTATCTAACAAAATTAGTTCAAAAAATTGTATTGATGGTAATAAAATAAAAAGATCTAATAATTCTTTATATCATTCAATAGATTTTATGAAAAGGTAAAACATTTTCGATACATATTTTTTCTTATAATATATTTATATATGGAGCTGTAATTATAATCGCAAAAATATTATGTTCACGAGCTAATGTATCTGAAATTTGAAGATCATGATATAACGTATGAAATAATATTACTTTGAAGCCTATTGCAAAATCGCTGAAGTAATATATGTTAAGCAACATATATTTAAAAATATTGTTTCTTGGTAAAAATCATCCGAATAAATTTTCTTAATTTTTAAAAATTGAGTTTTACCACAATGTTTGAAATACTGATTTTAATCACAATGTCCAACTACAATGGCCAAGTATAAAGAAAAAAATCAAATATTTTATTACTAATATAATATTTTTCAATAATGAATTATTTAATTATTTAACGCAAATCATAATTTAAAATAACAAGCGCTATCACGGCCTTGATCACGTCTTCAGCTTTCTAAAATACCACTATCAATGTCGCTAGGAGTTTCAGGTGATGATTGAATTTCTGACATGAGTTTATCCAAATTCTGTCGCTTTAAATCGATGTTCAAGGGGAACATCAAGCATGCCCCGACCCAGAGGATGCCGGCGCAAGTCACGCCGCACCAGTAACAACCGTAGATATCTATGATCCAACTGAACAAACTGGTGAGTCCGATGGAGAATGAGATTGTGGTCATATTCATGATAGTTGCAGTGATTACTTCAGATTCTGGGTATGTGATTTCCGTCGCCACATCGAAACTCACTGATGTGAAACCGCTGAGAAACCCTCTAAAACAAATAAATATTTTATTTGGGTATATTTACGAACTTATTTTTTTTCTAATGTGACCGATATTTGAAAAAAATTTGAAGTTTTTGAAAATTTTGTATAAAATATATAGAGTATTGTTTTGACTTCATCATTTTATCAGAAAATACTGTTACCGTTTTTCTTAAAGACATTTGTTTGCAATATTATCGATATAAAAAGAAAACCACGAAATCAACAAAACTTAGTCAAGGACAGTATATTACTTACTACCGTTTTTTTTAATAAACATAAACAAATTTTAATCATACATTACTACAGTATTGAACTTTCTGATGGAAAACAAAAAAAAATGTTGCTCTTCTTATTCAACGTGCTGAACAATAAGGGAAACAATACAAAATTCCAAGCTTCAATATGTTAAATGTTTCTCACCTACATTGATTTTCAATTATTATCGATGATGCATATATATATATATATATATATACACACACACACACACATATATATATATATATATATATATATATATATATATATATATGTAAATATTGGTAAATTAATACATAAATTATTTTAAATACATTTTTATCAAATTCATGAAATCAGAAAAAAATCACTATTGTAACACAACAATAGAAAGATACAGATAGTACACTATTCCCGCTATTTCCACTCGTATTGTCCCAGGGCCCATCTGGGGATTCCGTCTGGGAGTCCTCATTAGCGTCCCGTATCTACAATCACAGCGTTTTCATCCAAAATGTTTAAATACCTCTTAGTGAGTTATTTAATAGATCTATTTTTTCGAGAACGCACTTGGCGAACGCTCTAAATGACTCGAATATCGGTCCATTCTCAACCAAATTTCGATGACTAAAGATACCACGTTTTAAGTCTCCACGTGTTTCTACTCTAATGTTCAAGCGTATGCTCGCTATCAAAACTCTACGCGTATCGTTGTGCTCACTGCAGTGGAATGATACATGATTCATGGCCTGCGTTTCGAAACCGCAGGAGCATGGTTATCTTGAAGGGCGAATCTAAGCAAACTGGCACGGAATGCTTTAAAAACAGCGAAGTGTATTAGTCGTTGACGAGCCAGTTACTTACGCAATAGCTCGGACACGTCGGGGAAATCTAGTCGTTTCCCTTTTTGAATCTGGGGAAGACCACCTATACTACCGATGAGCATCAACGATCTTCCTAAATATGCCTTTTTCTATCAACAAGAGATTAATTTCCTGAAAAATCAAAGTGCAGTGTACCAGCATCAAAACTCTTACCTCATGCCAAAATGAAATTTGCCGCGCGTGCTACGATCACGAGGTCGGCAGGCAAAAGACCCGCCAAAAGCGACAACGGATCCGTTAAGCAGGTTCTATAAGCTTTGGTCAGCGCTAACAGTGGCGAACGCTGCGATCTCAGTATAACCCGTCTATCTTGCTCGACTCCAACGCACCACGTAACCGATGGCGGATATGTCAATATATCAAGGTATATTGCCGTATAGATAAGTTTAAGGGTGTAGTTATTCAGTCCTCACGCGGCACCGGCAATGGCCATGGCGTGGGGGCTACCCAAGCCTTTTCCCGATGTACCGCGCCTGGGTAAAAAGCGCCGCCGTGCATCAAGGACCATGCCCAGGCATTTTACTTGATCCTGCACACCGATCCTGGGACCAGCTATTACCACAAATGGCTCCCTCGGCAGTCTGCCCTTAAAGAGGACAGTCTCGGAGGTTTTTGGAGAAAAGCTGAGTTTATTCTTAGTGCCCCATTCATATAACCTGGCGAGGGAGTCGGCTGCCCGATTTTCTAATTCTCTACAGCTCGCTCCCCCAAACATCAGTAGAGTGTCATCCACATATGCATACCGCTTCCCTGAAGGGGTATCGCGTGTATACCAACGAACAAGTTATTCCACAAGATAGGACTGAGGAGCGATCTTGCAGCTTCTGATCAAAATTTTCTGTACTCGATCGCTGGAATAGTTCATTTTGTTGTTTCGAAAGAACATCTTTTGATCTGTGATTTTTATGCCAAGTGACTTTGGATTTATCTGTTTTCAAAACGTATTCAGTATTTCTTTACTTTATCTTGGTTTAACTCTATTACTGTCAAAAATAAACACAGGTTAAGAACATATAATACATTAAATAAGTAATTGAAACGATTAATTATATTGCATTACATTTCATTGTCACCGGTCCCTTTATTTTCATTTATTTATCTTAAATGCCATTAATGATTTTTGGGAGTAAATGCATATTAACCATGCTGATATTTAACGTTACCATGAAAAGGAATGACTTCAAAATAAAGTAAGGAATAGTGGATTGGACTTTTACGTAAAATATATGAACTAGGGAAATTGACAGGAAAGTTATGCATGCAAGAGCAAAGTGGGAACAAGAAAAACAGATGACTCAGAAAAACATAGATAAATAAAATTGAAGAATGGCTGAAAAATATAGAACCGTAAAAAGACAAGATACAATATATGACTAGCGGATTGTGAATTAGGTTTTTTAATACAAAAAACGCACTTATTTATTTTTGGCAACCACCGATTTAAATTCCTCGTGAATATTTTAAAATAAGAGAAGTTTAATAACAGTTTTCACAAGCGAGTAGAAAATTTAATTTTTTGCTTGGGCTTTGGGAAATAATTCCGGCTACCAATCCAATTTCATTTTTTATAACTTTTATAAGTTTAAATGTTTCGAAGGCATAAACTAAACGTAAAACGGTTCTTTGAGATCAAGCATCTCAATCGGATTCTCCCTACAGATTTTATAAGCTTTCAAAAGCGCATATTCATACATACGCTCATATATAAATGAATTTAGGATTCGGTGTGATTCGTGTTTATGTACTATTGTTTTCTTCATAAACACTTTTATCTTTAGTTTCATTGACTTTCTCCTAAACGCTAACACAATGCTGTTATTAATTAAATTAAAATAAAATAATAAAAAGAACTAGTTTATAGAATAGAAGAATATGAGGTTCTGCTGCTTTTGCTGCTCATTCCACTCAAGTAGAAGATTGTTTGAAAAAACAAATAGATAAAAATTGTGCAGCAAAACTGTTTCAATTATTTGGAATGTATTTAATTTTAACCAAATGACCAAGAATAAATAATCACAAATATAATTATAATTACTCATTTTTTCACATGTGAAAAATGAATGTTTGCAATTTATTGAACTAACTCCCTCTTTGGTATACTGTCATGCCAAACCAAATCACAAGATTTTTTTAAAGCTTGCTATCTTTTATTTTGAAATGCGTTTATGTGCTAATTCGAAATAAGAATAGGAACTGTAATAGGTTAAAAAATACCAAAGCTACCAAACTCTGATTAAAATGTTGCATTTGATTCCTAGACCGTTTTGTAATATTGTTCTTATTTTATAACAAGGATGTCATCACAAGCTACATTATTAATTGCAATATTTATATTAATGTTAGTAACACAAAATGCTTGATTATA
This sequence comes from Druceiella hillmani, assembly GCA_039881145.1. Classification (NCBI taxonomy): domain Eukaryota; kingdom Metazoa; phylum Arthropoda; class Insecta; order Lepidoptera; family Hepialidae; genus Druceiella; species Druceiella hillmani. The sequence continues at coordinate 39,015,804 of JAYKKI010000010.1, forward strand.
AATTTACCCTAGTACAAATGATGCTGCGTATGCGTCAACCAGATTCCTGGACTCAAGAGCGTATGTGAACAATCCCATTGAACAACTTCCGGAGAAGTAAATGAGGAGCGTTATCTCCTTAAACCTCTTTGTCTTATCGAGAATCATTCCGAAAAGTACTGAGGAGATCATCCCACCTACCATCATTGTGACGCCTACTTCACCACCATCCTGCTCTCGATGCTGAAACATGTTCTTAATTTAAAAGTGATAGTAAGATTGAAAAGTAATAAGCAATGAGGATTAGCATTTTAGGAATGAAGTATTTTAAAAAAGGCTTGTACTTTCAAGACAATAAACGATTATTTAATAAGCAGAGTAACTCTCTTGGAAAATTATTCAAAATAATTTCTTAGAATAAGGTCGTCCAATATTTTTAAAATTATTAAACTCGTAGTTTGACAGAGGACGACAATATATTACACGTCACTTTAAAACCCGATATTTCATAAAATTAATTTCAAAATGGTAAGAAATTAATTTCAAAAATTATTTTATTTTACTAAATGTATTCAATGTCTCAAAAAATTTGTCTCTATTTGACATTTATGAGGACGTATATTAATACTTTTTATCATTATTTTACTACATATTAATTAAGGTTTGAATATTAAGCTTCTACTTGCAAAAGTATATGCCGATGATTCTAATACTGTGTAATCCTAAAACAAGTACTTTTAATTCAGTTTGATTAAAAACCCTAATTATTTGCTTGGTATATATACTTAATATGTTGTTTAAATATTTAAATAAAAGCAAAAGAGTATTTTCATGAATCAATTTTCAAAAGTGTTGAAAAATTACGTCAAAATGACAGAATTAATTAAAAAATGACGTTTGAACATTATACGCTACGCTTTTAAAAATTGTTGGTAACATCAAGGCCGTAGCCAAAAAAAACTTTGACTTGGGGGATTTGTAAATAACCTTGTTTTTATATTGGAACATAAAGTAAGCACTGAAAAAACAACCCAAATTCAATTTCTTTGGATTTTTTTCCTTAACGGGATTTTTTATTCAATTGGTAGGTATTATATCTATTATTAAACTGTTAACTAATATATAAAATACCTTTATTAACCGTATTTTAAATTTAAATGTACATATATTTTTTAAAAAATATTAAATATTTTAAATTTTTGATAGAAATAAAAATATACAAAATTATCTTACTGGAAAGTAGTAGATAAAAAATTGGTTGTGAATAGTTATGATCGCGCTGAAGCATCCATTATTAAGGCTGGCTGTCAAGAATAAAAGGATGCAGTGGGGTTGTTTAAGAATATCTTTGAATGTTTCAAAATATCCTTTTTTATGGTCCCCGCAAGAGAGAGCACTTTGTATTGCCTGTGTTAGACTTGGAGGTTTCTTTGGTTCCGCTTCAAAAACTAAAAATATAATTCAAATATTTAGTAAAGCAACATAAATTTAATATAGAAATATTTACTATGATATTATTATCGTTGCACCAGGAAGAAGTAAAGAAATAATGCTTTGATTTGGGTTGATTAATTTGAAGCTCGTTTAGAACTGTCATCTTCTCGACAAAAGAATATTGCAACCGTGATATTATGTAAAAAAAATAATAGTAACTGACTTACTGACTGTAGATAAAAAAAATAGTATAAAATATGGAATTATTTTAGAAAATGATATCTTTCTACTAAAAAATTAATTCTTTCTATAATGTAATTATCCCTAAATTTTAAATTATGCAGCACGTATGTATATATATATGACCTGCGAGTACATAGTAATTATTGTCATGTTTTAAAAATTAATTTAAATTGTTTTGGAAGAAACATAATCAATGAACATTTATATGTTTAAAATAAATCGGGGAGAATAATAAAAAATTATGTAAATAAAAAATTATGTAAATAAAAAGTTTACTTACGTGAAGCAGTTGCCAAAGCAGTTAAAGTAGATAAAATAGCTATTACTAGGAACAAGCAATTTAAGTCTTGACTAATTAAATCTATATTGTCATGGTTGCCAATCATCATTGGCGAGAGTATGAAGCCTATTGTGAAACCTAATGGGCATCCAAACATAGCGATACTGCCGGCTAAAGACGCCTGAAAGGAATTAAAAATTATTTGAACTTTATTTTGAAAACTGAGATCTATGTAATATTCAAGAAATGTTCGTCTAAGTTAATTATTATGCATTATTCAAATGAATATGTAATCAATGGGTCTTAAATTTGCAATAAAATTAAATTGTGTTTTTACATCTATAACATATAAATAATTTTATTAAGAAGTGATTTTTTTTTGTTATGTAGCATAGACACCAGAAAATAAGCATTACCCTATACAGATAATTGTGAATTAAATAAATATGTCCAAGAAGAGACATGGCTTCCTAGAAATAACCAACGTTTTCATGTTAGGTTTTTTAAAACCCAAAACGAAAAACAATTACATTTTTAATTCATGTTCGTCGTAGATACATTACAATGTACATATTTGAGATTTCACGATTTAACAATAGTTCTAATTGAAGTTGTGTTTCTTCTAATTGAAATATATATTGAATTGTCATGAAAGTGAGTCAATAGAGTGTAAAGTCATTTAAATTTGTTCTTAAGACAAATATTTATAATTTAAATACACACAAATAGACACATATATGTTCGTGGTTTTAAACAATAAGCTTACTTACTTCTTGCTTTCCGAACCAGATACTAGAAAGCTTGGGGGGTAAGTTTATGAGGAATATTTGTGAGAGAGCTACAATTGTTTGTCCGAGAAATGTCACGTGATATCCATCTGGGGTAGCCGAAGCAATCTTGATAAACGAACCGGTCGTTGTCCCATAAATTCCTATCAAGATGCATGTCTTCAAGTTCTGTAAAAAATAAATAATCTCCATTTTACATATAACATAAGTTCTTTGTTTGGCCAGAAAGTAGATTTGTTTCATTGAATTTCTTTCTAATGCAATATGCAATGCATGTCCGCGTCTGCAATTGAACCATTTCAATTAATTCTTAATCTGAATTCCCTTATTGTTTTTATACGTTTTCCTTTATGTCTATCTGCTTTCATTTTTACTATCGCTGATCCTATTCTATATATATGTAAATGAAGCCATTTATTGTGCCGGGCCTTTTTGTTTACATTGTCCTGGAAATAAAATAAGCTTAACGTTATTTTTTGGAAGTCAATAACTTATTTTACTGCCTTTTATAATCGTATATACGAAATTTGATTTAAATAAATCATTCAAACAAACAAAGCCACAAATACGTAAGACTCGGACGTAGTTTATGAACAAATATAAACATCGCTGAAACTCGTATATGTAAAGTAGATAAGGCGAAATGAAAAAACAAGTCAGGTTATATAAGAAAAAATCTTAACATATCTTGAACTTATTACTTTATAGACTTTTATTGTTAAAGTTTATTTTATATTGCATGCTTAATAAAGTGACAAAATATTTACGTAGGTAGTGACAAAGACATGTAATTTGCAAGAAAGAACTAAAGAAAGCCTATAATACTCTCAATGGGATTATGTAAAACAATAGTTTATTTGGCATATACTATTTACTTGAAAATTAACGTAAACTTCAGACATGAACTAGATCAGTTTTATGCATATACATAAATGTTTCTGACTCGCATAATTACGAGTCCAGTGACCGTTTAATAACAAATGAATGCAAACGTTGCTGGCTATTTTTTTGTATCTCTAATCATAATAACTTGAAGATATCTTTTTCACAACCGTTGTCCACTGTTTTTCAATTGAAGAAAGGAGCGAGAAGAAAAATAATTTTGTCATCATTTCCCATTTAAAGCGTTAATAAACTGTTAAAAAAGTTGAAAGGATTTAGCCGATTAGTATTATAAGAGTTAAAAATACCCCAGCGCCTCCTTACATATTTTAAACACGTATTTATTGTTCTTTATCTAAAACATTTTTACACACAATTTTAGACATCTATCTTCAATAATAATGGAAATATAGGTAGTTGGAATACTTAATTTTGATATTATTTCATCTTGTTGGATGAAACATGTGATTAAATTTTCTGAAATTTACTGAAAATATTCATAATATTTTTTAAATTGTCACAAGTTGTATTTTATCTAGCAAAAAAATTATACTGTATTCTTTCATATTTTATATTTGAGCTAAAAATCTGAAAGAACGTATAACGTTATATTTATAATTATTTATAAATAGTTAGGGAAAAAATTAAAGTTAAGGACATCCCCTCTTTATTCTGTTTTATTAGTGAGAGTCAAAACTGGGTATAATATGACTTTGTATAAGCTATACGCAGGATAAAAAACCCGGACATGTAAGGGTGAAACTTGAATTGCCAGGAGTGAAGCGCGTAATGATACGAAAGAGCTAGATGCTTAAGTAAGCAATCTGAATGCGTGCAGACGCATGAGGGTAGACTTCGTCGTTGGTTGTTACACACTCCTAAAATTTCTCATTGATATATGTATTCAACAAAATTTTGCTGTATCCCTCAGTTTGTTAAAATGTGAATCTGATATCAAATATATCATCGTTTAGGCTGTACACATTTGGTTCTCACGCACTTTACTGTCTACGCATATAATAAAACTGTAAAATTTAACCAGTCTGTATATTATGGAGTTTAAGAAAAAGTTATATAGGGGAGCATAACAAAAGCAATAGAGAACAAAAAAACATTCAGAATTTTTGTCTGCTTATGTGCTTTGTTTGCTATGATTCTTAAGTTATATAAAATATTAGTCTATTGTTCATACTTACACTTAATACAATATAGATCTATTGTTAATTTTTACAATTTAGTATTCGTTACTATAAACTCAATAGTTTTGCGCTTTATTGTCATAAACAAAACTGGAACCGTGGAACGTAACCAAAATAATTAAACATAAAAGTATTGTTGAGTCACATATATATTCAGGTTGTGTTTTAACACATTTGGTCTACTAAAAAAAGACATGGCAATTTGACATTTGAAAGCAAATAGTACCTACCTAAAAAACTGTAATTTTATAATTATCATTATAGATGTCAGTACATGTATTAACATTGCAGTTAATTTAATAATATTTCCTATAGGCCCACATGCAAATTAAACCGGTGGCACAGCTAGTGAACAATAAATACAAGGTAAAATATGTAAATCCGTGCATAAGCATTTTTCATTAAGAAACGTTACTTTTTTAATTACCCAAACCTTCAATTCTTTAGATTTACGAGATGTCTTTTATAATTTTTTATGACTTTGTAATTATTTTATACAATTTAATTTTCTACAGAATTATTCACAGCTCGTCTTAATTGACGTTTATATTTTTTTATTTCAGTTAACGTTAATTGACGTGAACCGAAATTCAAAAATATAAAAATGATTACTAAATTTTTCGTATAATTTTCACGGGTCATTATGCATGGTAGAATATGTTAAAATTTCGTTATTATGTGATTTTAAAATAAATAGAGCAAACATAAATATAAAGATATTGTTTGGAGTAGAAATGTAATATTGAATTTTTCATGGTTAAAGAAAATATGAAAAATGTTTTGTTCATAGAAATAAACTCCCATAACTAAATGAAAATGAGCTAAAGGAAGGCAGTTTCTTTTAAAGTATAACTATAAATAATTTTAATAATTTTTCTTTTCAATACTTAAATTAATGGAAAATATTAAATTTAAATGAATTGCAAAAAACGTTTAAAATTTTAAAAAACAATTTTTTGTTATTTTTTTTTTATTTTTAGCATTTAATACTTAGCAACACTCTTAATGAGGTTTATCGAATGGTAATCAAAATAATAAATGGTTAACAAAATAAAAAAAGAAGAGAAATTATTTTACTAATATTTGACTGATTTCGAAACAATTTAATTTCTTTCTTAAATGTGACAAGTTCATTTTTTTCTTATATTTTTATTCTATGTCTTTGGATTGTATAATATATATAAAATTATAGTTATTCAATATAGACAATAAACGCTCTTAACAAATTAATTTTAATGAGCTTTAAAAAAAAGAAATAACCCAAAATTATTTTCCTTAAATAATGTGCCTATTTCTCATTGGATTATACAGTCCATAATTTACAGATATGTAATTGAAAACTTTGCCAAGTTCGTTTGTTTTACGAAACGTGTAAGTAAAAATGTAACAAGGACAAAGTAAATATATTTTTAATTGAATATTATGGTTCAAATTTGGCTATTTTTTTTACTATTAGCAAGTATTTTATGATTCCAACTTCCCAAAAATGAATTTGCTCTGCAAGTAGCTGCTAAGTCTAACAAAATTGTCAAGTTTAAACCTCAGTGTTAAATTGAAAAATATTATACTTTGTTTCCATAACATTTTTAGTTTGACGTGAAGAGTAAACTTGAGAAAGTTAAAAAAGTTGTTTGTGTTTTTGTGACATGTGCAATATAATTAGTAAGAAAAATCATACATTCAAGTTTTTATTTAAGTTATTATAAATGATAACAATAAACACATATCATTATTACCCTTAAAGATTAAGTATTGTAATATATTAATAAAATTAACGGCTGTTAATAATATTTTTGGAATTTAATAACAAGAAAATAATTACTTCTCTGTTAAGTAAAATATAGACCTAACAACATAGCTAGAGTATGTAGATGAGTATATATGATTAGGCAAAGAAGTATCATTTGATAATTAAAACACAGAGGAAGAATTGAACAGACAGATCGCCTTGGAGCAAATGGAAAAATTTAAGCTAAGAAAGACATTTTGTATTTGCGTTCAAACTCAAATGAGCCGTTTTTGATAATAAGAAAAAAAGTTAAATAAATACTACCTTGAAAAAAACATCTCAAAAATAAGAAAAATACAAAAAATTAGTCACTAATTAATTCGAAGTAAGATTAAACTAACTGACACCGCCCTCGGATATTAAACGAAACCAAAATGGAAATTAGCATACCGTGTGGCCTGAATATCTACAGATGGAGAATTGAGACCACAGCATGGTCAGGGCTAAGTGGAGTAAGAATCGTGAGCAGACCTCGCGGAATTTGGGCAGGTGACATAAATTAGAATTGCTCATTGTTAGAATTGTCGCTAAGGACAGAACGAAATTAAAAAAAAGTGGAGGAGGCCTGTAAAGAACAAGACTCCTTAATATATTAATTATAGTAAAAAACGAATGCACAGTTATACTATAAACATTAATAAATACTTATTGCACATAATTAAAGTTACAGTAAAAATATTTAAAAAATATGTAAATATTTCAGTTACTGGTGTTTTTTAAATTTTTATCTACATTTTGCTAGCAATTTTTTTTCCGCCGAAATGTTTTATCTACTGATATGAACTGGAAAAATCTACAAATTTTTTAATTCAAAATTATGAATACAGTCGAATTAAATAACACTGTGTGCACTTTTAAATTTACAAAATACTGATAATAAGGAACAAATTTTTATTAACACTGTCAATATTTTTTTTAGGTTTATTTGCAAATTAATTCTTACATAAATTTTCACAAATTTAGTTCAACAAAGTTTGTATTTTTTTAGTTTTATATGTTTTTTTTATTAACACTTTTTTATTTCAAACATTTAAGTCATTTCTTCAATTACCTACACAAGTCCGCTCGAAGAAATACTTGGTATTGTTACACACGTAAATTCTCAGCGCTGTATTACGCGCGCGTCAATAGAGGAAATCTATTGGGGAATCTAAGAAACACCCTACTGTTGTGTTGTGTATCCTTCACTACGGCCGATTCGCCACGTTCACGATATTCATTTCTAAGTAACGTCATATTTTGGTAATATTGGGGAATCTAAGGAAAAAAATATTGTCGCCTCATACATAAAATTCCGTCAAGCTCTTCAGGCTACAAGGAGAAATAAAGATCAGACATATACACCCTAAAAATATCCTGCTACTCGCATTGCGCAACTCATGTGAAAATAAAGGAAATTAAAAGCAATTAATTTGTTTTAATGTCACGAATAAATTGCATCGCTCGATTGTTGAAATAATATACAATCTGTTACAATGGTAACGGAATCTGGAATTCAGCTTGTTTCAGCTTGCTTTTTACAACAAATATTATACGTTTACCTGTACATTCAAGAGTTCACATATACAAACTTATATATTTCCTCGTAATATTCTATTGGTAAGTAAATGATTTCAAAAATTTTACTTTATAGAACTTTGCAATTCAAAATCAAAATAAAAATAAACCATCTAAAAACGTTTATATTTTTCAAATTACTTCAAAAATTATAATACGATTTAGTATTGGATACTTTATCCAATTATACATTTCCAAAAACATTCAAAATACACTCACCAATTTATCCAAAAAGTACGAAACAGGACAAGCCAATGGCAGATAACACGCCATCATAACGAGGGTAGTGAGATCTATTTGCCAACTGGTCACATTGTAGTACCGCGTTAATATATTGCTGATAATAGAATACTGTAGGCACTGAACTGAATTACAAACCACGCAGGCAACGTAAAGCATCAGAATTAACCATCTTTTTCCGTACACTTTAATATCTTGATCAATTGAAATTTCGCGAATGAAAGGAGTGTAATCGCCGATAGTTATAGTTAGCTCTCTTGCGACACATTTATTTTCCGAAAACACGCTTCTTTTTACTTCAGCAGATTCTTCAGTATTGGTGGGCATATTGATCGTTTACAATTTTCCAATTTCCGAGCACCGGAATGAACTTCGTTAACAAGGGTTTTATAACGTTTTGATAAAGGTTAACTTTGCAATTGTCTCTTGAATAGATAGTGCTTGTGTGTTGTTTGAACAATAAAACTTATATCATACTTGTTTGTCGGGTACGTGAAAGTAAATATATGGAGTATGTTTTGTATGCTTAAATTGCTCACTATGAATGACATATGATATATATATAGGATACTAATGCGCACATACACACACACACACACACAGCCACGTGTGTGTGTGTGTGCGTGTGTGTTTGCTCGTGTGCGTGTATATGTACGTATGTATAAAAGTTGGTACAAGTTAAATACTGCGAGCAAGCATGCTGATAATTTATTTAGTAAACAAGTGCATAATATGTTCGTAATGCATGTTTAGTATGCTGATTATAGTGACACAATCATGGCAGATAACCTTATAGTACAACTTCAAAGTCAAACAACGTATGCTTACTCTCTACTGGGACAAAGGGTGGGTCCATAGAAAAAAAATCATTTCTCATAGACTTATGAATTAGAATTTTTTCGTCGCATTTTTGTCCACTGTAATTAAAGAGTTAACACATAACTAAAAACCGATATATATACAAATTAATTGACTCTATTAATGCTATTGAGAATAAAACCAAATTCTTCCAATCGCAGAAAAAAGTCTATTTAAACATGTTTTCAATTAAAAACTCTTTGATGGCCAACTGATTTGTATATTTCGACTTAACAAGTTACAATAAAACTTATCTTATTGTTATAACATGTATAATTTTGTTTATTTACAGCGCCATAAATTAAACCTGGTGGCTTTGTATACATTGATTTATACTTAGTTGAAATTTTAGATAAGAACCAAAAAAATTACGTCATTTAAACATTTTAGCTTTAATCATTTAAAAAAAGATACAAAGACATCAGTAGTCGATATGATATTCCATTTTAAGAAGTCGGGTTTTAAACAAGGGAATATTGTAGCTATTTAATTATTTTGCACCCTCCGTTAGCATTAACACTACTCAGAAAATATATTAAATAGTAGTATATTTAGATACAATTACGATGAAATTTTATGATTTCGTAAAAAAGAAACAAAAAAATACAACTCTTCTCAAAATTTCTCATATAATTTAAGTTCGTTTAAAAAATTCTAATCATTTTTCGAGCTAAGGGTTAAACAATTGGCACCGTTTGGTGGTATATGCTTTATATCTGTTAATATATTTAAAACGTCTTCAGAAAAAGCCTTTACTATTTTGGATTTATATGGTATTTTGGTTTAAAAGAAAGTAAATCAAAGAAGTTAATATATAAAAAAATCGATCATCAGAAATTTTTAAAAATTTAATTGAAATATTAGAGTAGTTAATTTTGGTATATATTTGAAAATAATTTTAGTAACCAGAATTATAATTGACAAAATTAATTACAATCACAGAATGATTAATGGTGCTTTATAAAATGTTATAAAGCCTCAGTGAGGTGAGCATAGATAAATCACTACGTTACCATTTATCAAGGGTTGGCACATATTATTTGTGTCGAACTTAAAAAAATGCGTTACAAATTTCACATTCGTTATTCCGGATGATCAAGTTGTAACGTCGGTAGGAGACAAATTTAGAAACTTTCTAAGTATTTAAACATATCACATTATTGCTCGTAATGTAGACATGGTCAACAAATTTTATCCTGTTATAAAAACAATCGTTCGTGTAAGATTGAACCATATATGTTATAATTAATTTTTTTAGTACGATTTTTTTTATTTTGGTGATTATGGTGAATGTTTTTATTATTTATACCTTAAAGAGTCAGACAAAAGTAAAAAGTTAATAATTGTTTCTTTAATTGCTCTATTAAAATATAAAAACTGTAGATTTCAGGGATTAGGAACGATTTGAATGACTTTAGTATTATGTGTTTTTTAAAATATAATTTGAGCATTTAAAAACGTATACCGAAAAACTTGTAACTGACGACGAAAATATGTTGAATCTACCGGAGGATAAAACACCAAAAACAGGAACAAAATAATTATATATCTATGGCACATATAGTACAAATAAATAACTATAAAATAAGTTAGCGACCTATGTTTCGTATGATTTTTGTTATTAACCTAAACCATAAAGCAACCTGATACTACTGTAGTATGACCCGTTTTGAGTAATATCCTTGGCAATAATCAATCAATTTGGTAGTTTCTTTTTTATTTGAATAAGTTCAATAAAGTGACTGAAAAATTTATAAAAATTTTACCATAAAAATTGAAGGTACGCAATAGAATTCATCAAAAATAAACAGCGGAGGTGTCGTGATCGAGTTTCGATAATATAAAATTTAATAATAAAGTCTCTAAAGTTGTGACACAACTAAGAGTAATAATTCTGCCATTTGACCAAATAAGGGACAGTCATGGAACAGTTTTAGTTTAGTTGAGTTTAGACTCGTTTCACATACCTTGACATAAGCAAGAAAACAACAAAATAAACTAGTATATATAAAGATATGAAGCAACTAAAGTATTAATTAGTGGATATATAAATTAGTATTAGAGATATAAAAAAAAAGAAAAATATCTGAATATAAAAAAAATTCAAAATACTGCTATCGGTAATGATTTTTTATATCGATTCAAGTTTTTTGCATAAACTTTCTATTTTTGGTCTTTCAATTAGACCGCTTAGGTCTATAAGTTTTTATATCTCCGAAACAAAATTTCGAAAGAAGAATATAATTCAAAGTAAATTTATTTTTATTTTATAATACAAATACTTAATAATACAAATACTTATATTAATATCGTAATTAGTTTACGAAAAATTTTCCTTGCTTATCTTGTTTACTGAATTTATTATTGATTTTCGTATTGGTATAAAATCCAGGATACATTTCGCCCATACAGATTGCAAAACCAAAGAATTTCTGCAGAAGGAAGAAAAATAAAAGAAATAATTGGGGTAAAGCCAAGGTTTGATAGAAGTTTTGTGATAATTTTAAGAAAACCACTTATGTAAAATTCACTATTTACAATATAATTTATCTCGACAATTAAACCAACAACATGCTTACCATTAATTTTATAACAAACAAAGTAAACATTAAAATAAGTAATGAATGTAGAATTTTAAATTAAATAACTCGTTAGCAGTTTGTAAATTAAGATTATAAAACAGTTTTTTTAGTCTTTGATAGTAAAACGTGATCGCTTTTTACAAAATAGCTTATTTCTAGTAATAAAATGCGTCGTAATAATTAAGAACTCAATATAATTTAAACCTTTATTAGACCAAAAAAATGGACTGCAAATATCATTCTTAAACATAACACTACCTTCTGCGAGAATTCCTTCAATATGCGCGCTGATACCTAAACTATTCACTATATATTTATTTATTTAGTTGTTTCATTGTGAAAGATTATAAATTTTATAAAGTCTCATTGACGGTAGCAATCTTCCACAATACTAAGTTGTGTGAAGATTGCGACCTCTGTTCTTCGTTGACTCTAAAAGATTGGTCGTGTAGTAATAAGTCGGCCAAAGGAATTTTACGTTGAAAGAAAATAAAAAATAAACAAACTAATTATATTTGCAATATTTTAAAGAATAACTTGAACAGCTCGGACAAATTAAAAATTTAGAGACGACTATAGAAGTTAAGTTTAAAATTATATAGCAGATATCAATTCTATGATCATTCTGATTTTTTTTAGAAATATATGAGTACTTCAAGAAATATACTAAGTCCGATTATAGTGCTGTAAGGATAAAAATAATCGAATAACGGTTATTAAAACAATTTTCCTTTTTATTCAAAAATATGAAAAAAATGAAAAAAAACATTTTTAATCCTTGTAAAGTAATATAGAAAGCTGCATGCCCTAAACAATACATAAAAAGTGTAGAAATAACATGTACTGTTAAAACGTTAATGTCCTGAGTTAAGATATAATTTAATCTCATAACGTTGAAAAGTGCAAATATTGTAATTAAAAGTTTTGCAAAAAAAAACAAAATTAAAACTTTGTCTGTGGAATGGTTTTCATTTTAAATTTCTTCTTCATCAAAGGCAATATCAATTTAATAAATATAAAAACTCTACACTGCAAAGCATAAAGACATACATATACGTCTAAATATTTCCTTCCTTCGTGTCTTTTCCAGAGATGCACTCATGATGTTTACAGTCGACTCATAAAAATAAATATCAGGACGTACGCCTCTGTGTTCAGCAAAGTGCCGCTGGCTTCAAGTGTTGACCTACGTTGCCGCTTACCTCCTCCTGCTCTTTAGACATGCCCTTGAGGGAATGTCTCTAGAGTGTATTGCATTTTTTGAGTGATAGTTGTGAAGAGTCGTTTACTGTAATGAATTGGTTTTTGGTAAAGTATTCCGCCTCGTAATATGAAGGACGATAAAAATGAAATTCCTGCAAAATGAGAGGTAAAACTTTATAAATATCGATTAATATTCAATACAATAAGATATCACCGGTCTTTTTTAAAAGCAGTTCAAATACAATAGTTAAAGTCAATGATAAAATATAAATAGAAATAATGACTGAAAATAAAAAAAAACGGTTGTCATGTATCATCCACTTATTGAGAGATTACGTTTTAATAGTTTTCCTGGCAGCTAAACGAAATTCATTCTTGAAATTAATTAATTGCTTTAAAATTAAGTATTTATTTTACAAGATAATCTAGGTTCTGCAATCATTTTTTCTATATACGTAAAGTGTTCCTTAATTCATAATTGTGATATCGGGGAATCTTCACCAGAGAGTACAATAAAAGTGAGAAAAAAACTCTTTTAATGACGAACCGGTGTTTATGAGTGTTATGTACAAACTTTTAATCATTATATTTTATTAAAATTTTTAATCCGTTCATAAAAAGTGAAATATAAAGCAACTGAAAAAAATATAATCACATGTTTCAAATTTAAATTTAAAAAGAAGAGTATATGTATCATATTAATTTGTGGTGAATAGTGGTCGAAAAGAAAGATCGGACAATGACTTCAATATCAAAAACAGTTCAAAAATTATCGCTACTGTACATTATGCATGTGTTTCTTATACTACATACATCAATATATAATGTCTTACTAGAATATGAAATATCCAATAAAAAAGAAAAAGGCCATTTTATGCAAACATTTTAAAAACTATAAAAATGTTTCTTAACATTGTATGTACAGGTTATTGATATACAGGTTATTATATACTTGTTGGTCTATGAACAACTATCACTTATTATTCAAAATAAAATATATGTATGTGGTATATATAAAATTCTCCACAAACGTTATTACTCTTACTTGAATAACATTATATTGTTTTTTCATATTGTTGTTAATTTTAATTACCAAGAATAAATAATTTTATTGATATCGTTGTGATCTATTTGAAATCGCCTCTTTAGTAGCCAAACAGGCTGCTGTGAAATCTACTTCGGTGGTAGAAATGTTTGACTGACGCTGACTGGAGCAGAAAGCAGCGGCTCCAACCTTGAGGAAAGTATACTCAGTTACTAGGAGTCTAAATTCAATACATTTGCATAGCTATTATATAACATAACCCGAGCCTCTTGGATTATTTTATTACTTTCATCCTGAGGTATGCAAATTTGCGAGTTATTGTAAATGAGTAAATATTTATATATACACAGAGAACATGATATCGGTTCTACTTACCCTCAGAGTCTCTTTCCTCCTAGGTTGAGCCGTTACTTTATTACTGACTTGCACCTGGTTTAGTTTTATTTCTAGTAAGATTGAACTTCATGGTTTTTGTATTAAAATATAGGTGGATGATCTCCAAAGTTTTCTTGAAAAGAGTCTGTTTTTTCCTTGGTTTCAGCCTTACATAAGCAGCGGTAAATATGCGTTTTGACTTTATGAAAACTCGTTCTTAAGCGTGATTTTCCTTTTTTACTCCCAATTTACTGTTATATCAGTTGACACTGACATGTGTTGGGGACCTTCGCATGAATAAGGAGTTTCCGACTCTCCCTTAGTATTTGATTATATCGGTTAAGTCTACCAGGACATAGTTTCTCCTTACGGCGGATTCTGAAAAGTCGTGTTTCGCGCTTTTCTTGTTCCGTCCTTCCGTTTCAAAACCGTCGGCTATGTATATTTGAATGTATTTTATCGGTATTTATTGACCAGATCCATAGTTGCCACAATTTAGTTTTTCATGCTCTTTTTCAGAAAAATCTTTCTCGGTAAATAATACTTGGCCTTCGTTTTTGTTGACTTGATTCAATGATACTAAAATTTTAGCTAGATCCAGTACATAAAACACCTTTTAAATTTAATTTTATCGCACTGACCATTGGCAATATCTAGCTGTGTCAACGTGGTAGATAATAAAGGATTGGTTAGATTGGGCACAAAATTGGTATTTGATCATATTATAGATATTGCAGATACCACTGTGTATAAAATAAATGCATTTAGAGAATAAATTAATTTATATCACCTTATTAAACATATTGAACAGTTTAGTGTTACATAAAATAAAGTATGAGAAGAAAACAGCTAAAGTAATAAAATTGGCGTGGAAAAATATTTGAATCTAACCAAAAAAATCATAAAACTGATTCCCTAATAAAATATTGGGTAAGTTCTTGAAACATATATTTACCTTGAATATTATATGAATCGAACTTTTAATAAGATCATTAATTAACAAAATTTTCAATGAATAGCGTGTAATATCTAAATATGTGCGTATATTATATATATACTGATACGAGGATAAACAATATGCAGTTTGAGGATAAACAATATGTAGTTTTTATCATATATATCCAAGTAAATTTAAAATTCTGAAAAGTTTTAAAAGATATAAAATATTTATTTTAAATGACATAGTCAAATGTGGAAACTTGAGTTTTAATTTCTATTTTATTTTATGTGACTTATCTACAAGTGTTAGTGTCTTGTATTTCCTTGATATACTTTTTGGCCCATATATGTGTTTTTAATATCAGTCCCTTTTAGCTTGCGATATAATTTTCTCTCAAAATGAATAATCATAAAAAGATCTTCATTAAAATTTAATTAAACAATTTTGTTCCATCAGTGTTACTTGTTAATATTCTGCTTTTGAGTCCCTTAACACTCACTATAGTGTGTAATTGCTTAATATTATTATAATATCATTATTGTTGGCCAATCATGTCGATTTCTACTGTTCTAAGTATAAAAGTCCCTTTGGCTTATATTTTGTTATTATACGTCCCGTTTTTTTCATTCTCCGATGGTATATGTCTAAATATCTATGTTTAATCAATTTCTTTTATATCAAGGTTTGTTGTAAAAATTATTATATTTCATCATTACGACATCACCATTCAAATCTTAAACTTTTTCTAAGCATATTCCTAGGTCATATACCTATATGTGTACTATCAAGATATTTGCAAAATTCCATTGTTAAATTTTCGCTGATTGTTTTTAATAAAATTTTACACAATATACTGGAGAAAATATCTAATAGGCCAATCAGCTTGCCTAGGAATTAAACTCGTCATAAGCGCAGCCTCACCTCAAGGATGTCCTCCAAGAGGAGCACCATGAAATGAGAGGCTACACTAATGGCACTATGGCTGATAAGAACCAATGCTATTAGCAATGTGAGCTTTAAAGTTCAGAACTTACTGGAAGAGTGGAATTAATAACAAATTTTATGAGGACGAAATGCAATATTTATTATATAAGTATATATTTTACTGGTTTTAATAAACGCATGTTGGAACTTTATATATTTACAATTATTTGGTAATCGATGACGGTGTTCTCTTAAATAAATAAGTAAATAAAATCAAAAGAATGGCATGGGTTTATAACCTTTTGCGAAACCTTACATACGAATTCGTACATGACTTGATCTAGACGAAAGTATGCTCTATGTACAAGAAGTTTTAAATAATTCCTCTCAATTCGAAATATTTATTCAGTCTGAAAGAACACTGCATTCATTTAAACCTCTCACTTTTGACAACAAAACTTATTATTTTCTATTTTTCAAGGTTCACCACTTTGATGATTGTTCATATGCCGACATACTCAGAATACTAAAAACCCTTCGAAACGAATTTGTAATATGTGCAGAGAACCTTAAAGAACTGAGCTTACCAGATTTCAAAAACTCATTTGAACGAAACTCTTACAAAAGATGTACAATATGATAGCCTACCTATTTCATAACACCAAAGAAATTCCAAAAATCCCTAGAGAGAACCACGACACCCCTATCGCAGGATATCTCGGTACCAACCGAATGTATGACAGAATTCGCGAACAATTTTATTGGAAAAAGATGCGTGATGTTGAAAATTATGTAAAAACTTGCTCATCATGCCAAACTAACAAAGCCCTACGCAAAATTAACTGAGTTACCATGTAGATCTTAAGCACATCCACTAATTTGAGCGAATATCCTTAGATATAGTTGGTCCACTTCCTGAATTCGGTTTCGCTAAAGTGAAATATATATTAACTCTATAAGAGCACCTAAAAAGTTATCTAATGCCTACCCTATCCAAAATACGACAGTTGAAGAAACAAGTGAGTGCCTTGTTTTCATATTCTTAGTTGGCATTCCAAAAACTATTCTTAGTGCCCAAAGTACCAATTTTACGGCGGATTTGTTTATAAAGACCTGTTCCTTCCTAAAAATCAAACAAATTTAGTCCTCTCCCTACCATCCCCAATCCCAAGGTGCTCTGGAACGAAGTCATTCAACCCTTATGGAGTACCTTAATTCCAATGTTTCCGAAAATCAAGACAACAGGGCCAAGTATGTATATACAGCAATACTATTATTGTATGTATGGCGGTATCATATATGATACCGCCATATATTCCACTACAAGATATTTTCCTTATGAGCTTCTATTTGGCCATAAACCATTCATCCCCAGTTCTGTTGCAGATGTATAAAGATAGATTATATAAAGATACTTCAACATCATCTCAAGTTTTCTTGGGAAAAAGCTCTGGAAAATATCATAAACCAAAAGAATCATCTGAAATGTATTATGACTTAAACACCCGTCCTATTAAATACAACATTGGAGATTATGTTCATATCAAAAGCCATTTTCGATTATGTAAGGCTCTTTCTCCAATTTGGAAGAGACCGTACAAAATTACCAAAATCAATGGTTGAAATACTCTGACTTTATTTATTAATAGACGCCATGTTACTCATCACTATGATGAAGTTAGGCTCGCTAAAAAAACAACTGTTTGTGTTATTAATATCTAAATAAGCATATAGTTTTAAGTTAGATTTTTATTTTATCATAGTATCCTATCATCGGCACATAATAAATTCATCCAACACGCTACGAAAAATCTGGCATGTATTTTGATCTAATGAGGATCCCAGTAGATATTATATTTATTAAACCACATTTACAAGTACTTATGTAAACAATCTAACTCTTACAGTGACGTTGAATGTCATAACATGTTTTAACCCTTATCAACGCGCTATTATGATGTAGTCAGAAATTTTGACTCAATCTCTCATTTAATTTTAAAACTTCCAAGAAGGTCAGCATAGTTTGATGTTTGATACCATCTTCAAAAATTTATTCGGAACTATGGATCAAAACGATACTATAAGATACAACAACGATATTCAAATTATTGAAAAGATCAGAACCAATTTGCAAATTTAATGAAAGACAATATACTCATTACTATATCAACCCTTTCATCCCTTAAGGCTGTAAATAAAAAATAAATGTTAATCAACAAATTTTGAACAGCGTTGCTCAAAATTTAACTTTGTATTTTACCAATTTAACTATTTTAACAGACAAACTTACTGTAAGATCTAAACTATCTTAATTGGTAAATAATTTAGAAAATAGTAAAATTAATACTTTCATTTAAGTCAAAAGATATAATTCATATAATACATAAAAGTCAAAAACATTATTTTTTGGTAATAATACACGTCCAATAAACACGTCCAAAGTTTTATGTTATTATAAAATTGTTTTCTTTTTTAAAAATTCCACTAGTATACCCGAAGGAATACAATTTGTATCAAACTGTACCTTTTCCTATTGCTCTTAAGACTGAAAATGAAAATTCATACTCTACTATTGTTGCATCTGTTAAATACTTAGGCATAACCAGAGATAAGTCCTATTATTGTAAGTTATATGATTTGAAATATTGTAAGTTTATATACAATCAATTTCATGTTTGCGAAATATCGAATGTATACTGGACCTCTGTCGCTTTAATTTGTGAAACAGAGATTATTTCTGACACACTAACGTCAATATCATATCAATTTGATACTAGATTTACAAAAGATCCCACAAAAATTTAACAAAATAACATAATAGTAAAGGGATATTTGTCATCCGTCAAAAGTCAAAGTTATCCATAGATTGTTATAACACAAATACATTTGAATTCGAGATAGTAAACACAGATATATTAAAATTACTATTTTATTTTCAATCCAGACTTTGAGTAATTTAAAAAATATTGATCTGGATTCTATCCTATTCAATCATGACAAAAACACCGATCAGATGGTTAAAAGGTTAAATGATATCATAGATAAACCTCACATAGTACTTTACGAGGTCTACTATACTTCTACAATAATTGTAATCGTTAATATTATAATTTTATATCGTTCTTATGTTATTTGTAAGTTTTATAAATCTGGCAATTGCCTTCGAACTTTTAATATTGTTATTCGTAAAAGATATCGAACAGTTAAAACATAAGATGAACCTTCAGATATCATTACAAGGTCTCCACCGCTTCCTGGACCTAGAATTAGAACTACCCTGACATAAAATAGACTTTTTCGTGTAAGTTTAATCTCATCCGGAGGACTATTATATATTCTATATGTATACGATTTGCCTTACGTTTATCTTGTGTTTGTACCTCTGGCCAACAACAACTTGGCTTCACCAAGTCAGCATTTCAAGCAATACCCAAGCTTCTATTCTCAGTATCTGCACACTAGTACGTAAGCAGAGAAATATAATTCTCTATAACAAGACCACACAGTGGTAGGCCGGGTTTCTTCCCACAGTCAGTCCATCCGACAGTATAGGTCATCACGCGCCTCTGATCCGACTATGAATGCATCCAAGCAGAGAGGAGAGTTGGCAAAGGAAAGGCATCAGCGGATAGCCACCAGCGGAGGAGATGCGATTAGTGACATTCAAATTAACACCTTCGTTTCCTTAATAGCACCAGGGCTAAATGTGGAAGTCCCATCAAACGATTCTGCCCAGCAATTTGATTGAGGTAAACAACGTGTGTAATATAATTAAGGTAAATAAGTGTACAACTAATCTTTTATTTATAGTATTTTTAAAAACTGGTTAATACAGTAACGGGGCACCGAAAGTTTTTAGATTGATTTATTTCAAGTGAATTTTATTGCAATTTATATTTAGTACTGAGGAAGCGATATTACAAAAGAAAGTAATTTGAAATTTAATGACATTTAAAATTATAAATTATAAAATTCATTTAAGAATTTTTCCATGGGACTCTTAAGGGGAGGGGAAGGGGAAGGGGAAGGGGAATTATAAAAACTTTTCTAATTATTTTAAATTTTATCAAAATTAAAAATTGATATTGAACTTAAAAATTTAAATTTAAAATTTTTGAAGGTTTCACTTCTACCACGTATGAATTGCACACATGATTTTTTTTCTTATTTCGTTTTAATTTTTTATATACCATATACTTTTTCTATTATTTTTATTTTCATTATTTTTATTTTATAAATCTTTCTGCTTATATTGTGTCTTATTTTATATTTTTTACATTTCACAATAGACAGTTCAATTTTCAATAATAAATCATATAAACATTACTTTGTTGTGTGTAGAAAGACAGTGTAGCACGTTGTATAAAACATTTAAAAGTTTAAAAAGGTAGATGTTTGTATTTTTGATCTAACACAAAAATAGTGGGAATTATTTACTAAATTTTTAAAGCCGCATTTATTTTGTCAAACTTTGTTAATAAGGTTCTATGAGTACACATTATAATTTGGTAAGAGATTGGTAACACAAATGTTCAATGAAATGGTGCTTTAACCAATGAAATAGGATTTTCATATTAAAACCCTATGAAAAAATAGTTTGTATTATCTATTCCATATTAATTTAATGCACGTTTTTTGTTTTAGTTATGGACAGATTGAATTATACATTGCAATTTCAATAACAGAAATTTTACTTTATATATTCGAATTCAATTTGTCAGGATACAATATGTTTTTGCAAGTATTTGTTAAATTAACAAATATTAAGAATAAATATGTATTGATAACTTCCTAAGTTATAGCAGTCACTGGTTTATATCATCAAGTCCAAATTGATTGAATGAAAATTTTATCATTATAGCTCTATGTAAAGTATTCTAGCTATAGGTAAAGAGAATCATGTTGCAAGTCAGATTGAATTTCAGTAGTAGAATTTTGGAATTGTAATAGAAATTTTGAATTTCAGTTACAATTCAAAAATTGCGCGTAGAGTTGTGCGTTACGGTTGGGCGTCGAAGCTGACATGCACAATTTGTTTACTATGGAAAAAGGTATAAATTTCTCTCATAATTTTCTATGACAAAACAAATACGGAGCAATAGTTCTTATTTTGGCTATTTTATTGTTATCATCACCTATACGTATACACGTACCAACGATAGATGGAAGTTTCTGTAGTCATAATCATAAAAATCGCACGGAATTATATGCTTTCATAATGAAACAAGACGTCATAAAATTGCTTAAGTTATATTTATCTTCGTTGTTACCTCGAAACGTGTGTGCATTAGGCCCTTTCTCTAAAATATTAGGTTTCAATTTCTATAATGATTTAGCTTTTTAAAAATATCTCCCTGAAAACAGATTCCTTGTTAGACTATTTCTGACATCCCGATAATGAGGTTAATTAACGCGTCAGCTTGGTATTTTGTATTGACAATTGAAAATTTTGTTTTTGCAAAATAGGGTAAGAATTAATATATCATCCCAAGTTAATATTCATGTAGAAATTTTTATCATTTTCGTGACATTTTCTCTGTAGTTTTATAGACCCAACAAGCAATAATAGAGAACTGTTTTCTATCGTTTACAGCAACGTTTTCAAAATAGTGGTATAGTTAACAAAGTACAAAGGCAAACAGTTATGTGGATGTTAAATGTGGTTCCCATTATTCTTGAAATGACTTTAGGGTAAAAATGGCGCTTTGAAGTTGATGAAACTAAGAACACTGAACAATGACCGTGATATTATCGATTGAACTGAATTAACGAAGAAATTTAGCAGTTCATGATTTAACAGGGGCACATATTTAGATCACTGATTAACTTGTCATATTCTAAACCATCAGCAATTTGAATTGAAAATAAATATACCGTGAAAACTCTTTGGGCATGAGATTTATATTTGTGTAGTTCCAAGCGTTTAAATATCGCAGACGTAACGATAGGTTTGATACAATATTGTTACCAAAATTAAAATAAATTACGTAATTTATTAAATTTGATGTTATACTCTAGTTTATTAGTATTATCACTTTGATTTTTGTGTTGTAACATTAACATAAAAACAAGTTTTAGCCAAGTCAAAAATAGCTCATTTCAACTTATTTTGTCTATTATCCATAATTTAGAAAGTTTTTTTTTCATTTACAATTTTTGATATTCCTAATTATGTGACAAATACGAGTATTATTACAACTACCTTATTAAAATTCAACTGATTGTTTTAAACTAAAAATTACTGACAAATAAACGAAAGATTGGTTCAGAAAAGGCAGGCCTTACTAAAACTTCAGATTTAAAATTTTTAATTTCATTATGTTCTTCTTATGAGAGTCTGGAGACTTCATAGTTTATTTGGGAATTTATGTTGCATAGGTCGTGAAGAGGTTTTTGGTTGAACAACGTCGCAGCTGTCTAAATATTGTATATTTTACCTTAGTTTTATTTATAACAATACGAATATTATAATACATATAAAAATACATTACAACCCATATTGAATCATCGACCCTAATTGGAAAAGTCTTATCGCCATAATTTATTTAAAAATATACTAAAACAGATAATGTAGCATCAATTATTTTAGCTTATTAACATTTTAAATGTTATCAAAATAATTTATAATAAATTTCTATACTAATTACACACACGACTTGTACAGCTTCACCTCGCTTAGATATATCTAAGATATTAATGATATTGCGTGGCTTGCCGTTTGCTGTAATAATGTCACCGTTTTTGTTTGCCATAACGCGAATCCAGGAAAATCTTAAAGCTGGTGTAACTTTTTATAAACCTTTCAAACATTTATTATCGTAAATTATGGTAACAAGGGTGTGCTTAAATACCAGCATTGGGTTGAACTGATTGTCTAAAAGAACGATATAGAATGGTAATTTCGAACCCTGAAAGCAATTACCCATTTTTATCTTGTTCTTATTTTGTTAGAACGTACAATCTTAGCTATGTTACATATTAATAAGATTTAATTTTAAATTTTCTGACCATTGGAAGGTTTTCACTTTTCGAAGCCAATAATTATAACCACAGTACATTTTTTTAATACACCGTGACGAAATAGCGGAATCACAGACAATTATTTACAGGGTTTCACATAACTAAAATCAATTCTTCTATTATAGGAAATTATTTACGAAGTCATAGATATGCCTATATATTTACTTATTACAATAAAATATTCATAAGGAAATGGATTTTATCACATATCATGTAAATTAATTTTACGCTTACATGGCGGGAAACAAAAGTCTAAGAACTGTAACTTTTGGAGTACTTATAGTTAATTTAGTTTCTATATTATTTTTAAACAAACAAAAATATTCTGAAAAGCTTTTAAAAATATTTGAAGATTCCCATTCACAACTATAAGAGGCTCAAATTAAGACATTTCACAAAAAAATCAGGCTAAACCAAAGTTTTAACATAAAAATAAATTTACGAAAAAAAGGAAATAAACAAGAGAATTTTTGGAGAATAAAATTGCCTTCAGTATCTCTAATGAAAGAAACAAGCACAACTCAAAGACACATAAGCTTTTTATAATCTTTTCTCTAGTCGCGAAACCATTTCTAATGCGGCAATGTGGCCATTTCTTTGAAATAAGGCAACTACTAATTCTGCCGGAAGCAGTTTAACTTGCTGAAGAGATAAGAATTCCTCTACCTTGAAACACGGGTTCCTCGCACGTGACTTCCGCTTCGGCTGCCCTCCTGTGTGCGAGATTAATTTACGTGACAGCTTGAAATTTCATGTGAAACAGATTCACGGTGCTTTCGATTTTGCGAATTGGTGGAGTTTAATATAACATGCATTATATTACATTTTCGGTACATCTATGTAATTGATTTTTTTAATAAACTTTAACAATGTTATGAAGCAAGAAATAATACTAAAAAATGTATTTTTCATATGTTAAACGTATGCTAAATTTTATTCAATAGTTAGTTCGTATTGTATTGAAGAACATGCTCTTGTCTGTTTTTGACCCTAATTATATAATATTCTTTAAAGACTGTTTAAGAATCCCTTAATATATGAATGATCAAACTGGAAAACCATTGTTTGCTAGTTGTAATATTTCCAAAAATATATCTTGTAGCTGAAAAATAATTTAAATGAAATTTTGTGGTATTTATCTTTAATTAAATTTTCATTATCGTTAACTTTAAGTACACAATCTATAATATTGGCTTCTTGCCCGCCCGAATTTTCGATCAAACGCAAGTTTACCTTTTTGACGAAAAACCTTATTTTTTGGCAATTTTACTCTAAACTCAGGGAATATGTAGTATAATGGAAAATAGATCAAACCTTCATCTCTAATTCTTATATAATTTCGTGTTCGCTCCGTTTCTGTTTCAGCACTTTTTGTTTTTCGGAAATCACTTGACGTGAAAGCTTCAATTAATTTGGTAATAAAACATATTAATCCGTACATGCTGCAAAAGCTTACACTCAAAAATATTTGTATTTAAATTTTCTGGGTTGAGATGAATAAGAACACGATTTTTCTTTCAATTCCGTATATAGTATGGGTTTGAAAGACTACTTATAGTTAAAAACTTAGAGGGAGAAATTAAAACATACAGCGTCATCTAGAACGATTAATAGAAATAAAATGCTAAACCTTTATTTTATGTGGCTTTATGGCACAAATGACAATAAAAATAAAAATAATCCCCTGTGAATTAGAGGGGGGAGAGGGGTTCTCTTCTTACCTTACACTGCGTATGCAGATTCAAAAAATCATGTCTGTCCGTAACTTCGTTGCGACGATGCTTCTTTATACCTATTGTGTATTTTGTGTCGAAAATAAAAATGTTCCCTAAGGAATGACATTTTCCAGAATAAAAAGTAGCCTGTGTCATATCCCGGTCTGTCAACTACGGCTGTGTAAAATAATCACGTTGATTTATTGCTTCGTTGCGTCGATAAAATTACGCCGATATATTACTCCTTTGCGACAGAAAGAAGAACAAAGAAACACACTTCCGCATTTAAAATATAAGTTAGAATTATAATATTAGGATGATATTTCCCGGCAATGAAAGTATAATTCTCCAACCCGCCAGATACTTTTGTGTATGAGCCATATCGCTTCATAGATTTTTTCCGTTGTGAAAGAAGGACAAATAAACGTGCTTCCGCATTTACAAAATCACTTTGGTTTGTAATATTATTTAGGATGAGATTTCTCGGGTAGGAGTAGTTTATGTTATTCGCCAATCCGCCATCTACTTGTGGGCAAAAAATTGCCTCGATCCCTAGCTCCGTTGCACCGCGAAAGAAAAACAAATAAATACACTTTCAAAAATTTAGAATATTAATTAGGATTATAATATCAGTTAAAATAAGGTTTCGTATCACAAAAAGAGGCTGTCATTTCCCGGAATGCCAAGTATTTTTGGATAAAAAATTATGTAGATATGTGATTGTGAAAACACGAGAAAGAAACACACTTTTGCATTATGATATTACTAACCCTAAATAGGACTAAACTAAGTGATTCTCTTTCTTCTTTATAATGCCTATGTTGCAATTCAAAAAATCACGCCGATCCTTTTCTCTGTTGCAACCTGCTTCCTTATTCACTTTATGTACATTTTTCAATTTCAAAAAATAATTTTCTCATAATTATATGCACTTTATAACATTTCCCGATACCTCAGATATCTTTTTGCTAAAAATTCTGTCAATTTCTTGCTACGTTGCGACGTGAAAAAGGATAAACAAACATGTTTGAGCATAACATTAGTTACAATAACAAACTGTAAAATTGATCTATCTGTATATTGAAGATATGTATGAAAAGTAGAATTTAGGGTAACATAACAAAAGTACAAGAACACAAAATTATTTATGTCTTTATTTAATATTGGCTCACAAACAGTGGTGTCACAATTTTCATATAATATTGTTCTAAATAGATATATTTCAATTAATATTAATAAATTCAATGAATTATCAGTAATGAATTTAGTAAATAAATATACAGCAAAATTTTGAATTAATTGTAGTGAATTACGTCAACAATCAGCAATGGAATTAATAAACTATAGAGTCAAATAAATTTGGAACAAAACAATGGAAGTTATTAAATTAATAAAAATTTAATTATGATAAACTTAAGCATAACAATACACTAAACATAACTTTTTTTTAAGTATACGATACCTATGCCTGTCCATCTCAATAAGTTTATTTTAAAATGACGAAGTTGAGGACCCGAAGAAATCTACGGTTGAAGGAAGTTTATTTAGGGTACGGCTTATTCTATTTAAGGGAGCAAAAAATCCTAAATTGTTGTGCCACTTTGATACAAAGAAAGGACCATATGTCATATATGCGTTAAACTGAAGGTGCTGAAGAGGTGGACTGCTGTCAATTACATTGTTAATAAGCTTATATAGAATATGCAGTCAGTACCTTTTTTTCTTTGAGCTAGAGTGTTTAATTTAAATTATAAAATTTATATTTTAATATTGTTTTTTGTAATTAGTGTCTGCAAACAAAAGATTACACACCACCACAGAGTTAACACACCACCCAAGAGTAGCTAAAAGAATTCCGATGCAGTTTCTATTGAATTCGATTGGCTCTGAGGTAAAATATAGACTGTGTTTTATCGCATACCATCAACTAAATAGAAGATATGGCATTTTGACGTTTCAATATAAATTATACTCACTTAAAAAATTAACTTTTATTTAACTTAATAATATTTTAAAAAGAAGACAAAACCTTTAGCCACTATGTTTTATTTGAAGATGATTAAGTTTCAAGATTCGTGACTCTTTCAATTGCGTGTATCAATGGAAAATAGGAGATATCCAAAGTTATATAAATACTTCATTGTACGTTTCATTATTTAAGGCTACTTACTGACAAACAATGATATTTTCTTACACTCGATTTGTGATGCTGTTACTCGATTTGTGTTGTTAAAAATGGTCAAAAGGTGACATTAAAGCAATATTCACGAATAAAACAAATGTCGTATGTGTTGCGTCTACAATGTTGGTTTATTGAGAAAGTTTGTCAGGTTTCATTAAAAGAACAAAATTACTGGATCCTTAATGGCCTATTTGACAACATCAAAAATATACCAAAATTCGCGGTCATCCAATAAGATTATAAAATAAATAAGTATTGCTTTTCATTTTCAAAAGAACAAGTGTAAATTTTATAAAAAAAAGTAAAGAAATCACAAAATTTTTTGAAATTCAATCAGCGTCACAAACGTCCTGTTGTTGATTAAAAGTCAGATGATACAGGCGAGTAAAAGGCATTCATATCAAAATTTAATATTTTTATTTTTTTATTTGTAGGCGCTGTACAAATTTTACTTACATCGAAATGATCTTCCCACATAAAAATATTAGAATGAGCTATAATGCTGTTTGTATCTCTTCGGGCTTATTACACCCACTTTTTTCGTCTTTTAAGATTCGTTGGTACTGAAACTAACACTTTGTGTGGACTTTTTATAGACATATTTGTACATTGTGGCACTACAAATTATTTGTTCACCAGTTCCATTTGTGTACCAGTTTATTTGTCCAGCGGGCAGAACTATTTACGTTTACGTTGTGTGTGATTTCACGCTAGCCGCCATTACAAAAATTGCGTTTTTAGCGGGAGTTCGAGTATTCAAACTTAAAAGTGATTTATATAAAAAATACGGTATATATCCTGGAAATATAATTGTAGAATGCTTATAATGCAAAATAGAACAATTTAAAAAACAATTCAAATAGGATATTATCATATTTATAATCGATACTAAATTTAAATAAGTATATTAGACGTATCCTTAGTTTCTTTATTCTAGACTACACGTATTTTGGAAAGGAGAGAGAAACCAAACGAGTGAGCAGCTTTAGTATATATTAGTCACTTTTTTGTATTAAATTCTTCGGCAAACGGTCGTATTTTTAATTTGCATGCAGAAACCAATTAAATCAAAGTGCTCGTCAAAAGGCAAAATAATAGTAAACATTAATGGTCATGAGTTATTGCTATCTCCGAAAAGCCGAATGTGGGAAATAAAATTACTTTACACAGCCATTGCTACTATTGCAGAGAGCTAGTTTAATCGATGGATAAAATCACTACTAATACTGCAATAATACTAATATATGTTGTATAAACGTAATTTTAATAATACAATATAAATAAACTTGTTACTAAACAAATGTTGAAAATATATTTTAATTTTAATTATAATGTTATGACAAGTAAATATCGGTTCTCGAGCGGCAGGATTTTGTAAATATATCCTTAAGATATTAGTACTTTTCTCTCACTTGATATGGCAACATTTAATTAGAAATAATGTTAAATCATATCTATTGACATTCTGGAGTACTAAATTGATATCATTGAATAAATATATCCAGTTTAATTCCACAAGAATCTTGTTATTTCCCAAATTACCAGTATTTTATATGCTTATTATCATTAGCCACAAATCAAACTTCATGAAAACCTGCGTTATCTTTTAGGGGGGATTGACGAAAAAACATTCGAACACACTTGTAGTATTAATGTACCAATAATGCCTAACTTGACGTGAAAACACACTTACAAAAAACAATTTGTAGTTCTTGATTGAATTGAAATAAACGTTAAACGCTAAAAAGATCCTGAAAAATAATGTAGTTATTGCATATTTAATATTATTAACTCTTTTATATGCGTACTTTATTTGGCTCTCTTTCATCGTAGATGGATTAGATGGGGTTTGATCCATATTTCTTGTTCATTTTATATCGCGTCAATAGAGAATAGCGTAATTGTATTTACTATGTATACAATAGACTGACAAAATTTTTTTTAATTTCCATCAAGTACTAGAAAATGTATTTTATAATTTGTTGCAGCCATGTTAGGCTACCTTCTTAATTAATAGATAAAAGGTTCTCATTCAAGCATAAAGGTTAATTCCTTCACAATTAAAATAAATATTACACAACTAAACATGAAACTTTTAAATTAATTAATTGTAGCCATATAATTCATTTATAAATACGTCCTAAAATCAAAAAATATATTTTGGCTTTTTGAGTTTTAAAGAATAGGCTCTTAAATATGAATGAAACAAAGTTTTTGCCTGCATACTCGGATATACAAATGTGACATCTGCCATTTCGTGACTGCGAGTGATTGTACAGAAGTTTACGGTACAATTTCTAAACAAATGTGAATATTAATTCGTTAAATGGTCAATATCGACCACTGTTAGTGCAAGATTCGTTTTGTATGAAGTTAAAGCTATAATTTAATCTTAAGTTAGAAATAGACATAAATGAGAAACATTTTTCGCCTTATTTAAAACATAAATTTTACATCTATAAAGGCAACCAAATTGATAATTTTTATTTCCAAGACCATTTTTTTCAACAAAATAAATAGGATCGTGTACGAGAATTTTATTGTTTTTTATTTTACTTCTTTTCTTTCTAAAAATTATATAACACAAGACATGAATCAATTCGCAAATTCGTGAACCTCTATACATTGTGTTAATTATAAGTTTTCATGAAAATCTCTAGAGTAAAATTGGAAGATATATCGATAGTCAATCTTAATTTAAAAAACAATGTGGAGTATGTATATTTAATCATTTAACTTCTTTAAAAAGGGTTCAACTGTATTATTTTCATATAGCAAGTAATTACTAAAAGGTGATAATATTTTTAATATTAATATAATTAATGACAAATGATATTAATGTTAATTGTATAATTTATTCATATCATAGAAAAACAAGTTATTTATATTTATTAAGAAATACTTATACATAGATTGATATATATATATATATATATATATATATATATATATATATATATATATATATATATAAACGGTGATTACTTAATAAAATTGTTTTAATTAATCGAAGGCTTTATATTAATGTTGCAAAAATTTACGAAATGTATTTTAAGACTGAGATTTTTTAGTACCGAAAGTTAATTTATTTTTTATTACATTTATTATTTTAAGAACTTTAAAAATGTTTCGGTTTCTAAGATAGAGGCCGAAATTTGGTTTCGGTTTTGGTTCAGGCTTTAAAACTTTGTTTCGGTCGGACACTATTACTATCACATGCGTAGAACTAAGTATTACAAGTTTATTAAAACCTTTCAGATCTTAAGTAATCACTATACTTTTCCAATAAGCTGTTATGTACAGCTTAATGGAATAACATAGACATATATTAGGTATATTTAAAACATTTAAGCGTACACAGTGTTTCTTTGCAACTATATGAAAACATAAATAATTTTCGCAATGGATATTTATTTGAGAGTATTACTTTCAAAGCTGAAAGATCTGTAGTTTTCCAGTTTGCGGCACATTCTTAAGCGTATTTAAAAGTTTAAACACTATTAATTTCGATCGATATTAATTACAAATACATCATTCACAATTAAATGAAACTACGTGATATAGTATTATTTCTACTTTCTTTAAGTTCTTTACCACGACCTAGGTTTCGTTGTATTACAACATCTTCAGGTGGGCTATTAGCAAAGATCTTTGCTAATAGCCAACAGGTTTAATTTAATTGTGAATAATGACGTAGTTTCATTTAATTGTTAATAATAAATTTCTACAAAATTGACGCCAAATATATTCAATACAAATACATCATAAGTTCAGGCACTATTCCAAATTTCATGTTAAAAGATTTACGAAAAAAAACGGCTATGATGAACAGATTTGCAAAAAAATGTTCTTTCTTCCCTTCGAGCTATGAAATATGATAAATCTTTTCTAATCTTTAAAAGTCATACCAAATCGAATTATACAGGTCACCTTTTTACGTTACTGTTAGCATAATGTTTTCTCACGATTACGACTGATTAGCTTCAAGTAAGAGTTTATTTCTTGCAAATATAGATCAATAGTTCACTTTTCACCCAATTTATTAAATACTATCACAGTATTAACTATAATTTTTTTACGGTTAGCAATAATTATCTACTTTCATAATTCGCCTAGTTATGTAACCAACCATTATGTATAAAGAAAGATGTTCAATACATGGGTGAGACATGGACCTGTACTCGCAGTTATATCGGAAATACTGAATCATTTCGCTGTTATTAAGATGGGTGTATTGAAATCTAGATGCGTTCGTAATTAGTTTTTCTTACATATTTAAATTTTTATCCTAAGTGATTACTTTTGCATTTCCCTATAATTTAAAAAAATAAATATTATAATGTATATTAATTAAATATCAATTAAGTTATTCACGGAAACGAAAAGTACGACAGAATTATTTGTTAGACAGATAACATCATTGATCAATAAGTTAATTTCTTTATGTCATTACTACATTATGAAATAGAAAACTTTAATTTAATTAAGTTCAGATTAACTTAACTGAAAATGGAAAATAGAAACATCACGTATTTTATGAGAATTTTAGGAAATTGCTTAAACAAATATTGTCCTTCTTAGTCGGGTATATAGGTTGGAGTCCCAATAGGCATAAAAATATGCGTTTATTTATAATTATGACTTTGAAAAATGACATCGAATTGACTGTTATATAATTGACTAATAATATAATTGTTCATAAAGTTGGTTGCACACATGTACGACTATAACTTACATTAGATGGTATTGGAAATAGTGAGATTATTAGATACCTTAACGCATAATTTTAATGTAGGTCACCATAGAAACAAACTAAAATATTCTTTTGTTCATAAATAAATTCTGGTTATCCATTTCACTTAACTTTAATAGTATAAAAAATGGGAAATATTTAGTTCTATTTTGCTTCTCTCAATATAGTATTATTAAAATTATATTGTTGATATGAAAAGAAAATAATACTCTCATTCCGTCAAATAAGCAATGATTCTGTCAAACATGAATATCTATATGAGAAGAGAAATTAATTACTTTGGCAAGGAAGCGGGTCCACATTTACTATTCGCAAAATTTATTTATGAATTTTTCTCTGCGTATAGGTTTAAAGAGCCATGATGTGTTGTTTTAGCGAATGCATGAAGGTTTAATTTTATAAGTTAATACGGAATGGTAATTTAACCTGTAAAAGTGATAATGCCTTGACAAATTATTTTTAATCTGTTTAGCATGCTCAGCACATTTGGTAAACCATCTCAATTGTTTTTATTTTTATATTGTTGTATGTGATATTTTCTTGACACAACTATAAAAGTAAAAATATCAACGGTGTAGCTGTAAATTTATCTCTTAATATTTATTTTGATTTTATGATAAGATCGTGATGGCCAAACTCGGGATGTATTTGGTCATCATGATCTCCAAGTTTTAAGAGCAAAATCTTTAAGGCGTTTACCTTAAATTTAAGACAGTTTTAGGCTGGTGGAATAGAAATAAATATGATCAAAAGAAAATATTTTATTACGAAGGAAATATTATTTTGAAACAAACAGAATTACAATTACGTTATTTAAATGACTAACTGACACATAACTTAAGTACTTTTATTCTGAAATATTACTTACTATCCGTCTAACTTAATCGTGGAAAAAACCGGATTCGGATGTAATATACTTCTTCTGAAAGTACTGATAGATATGTTTCTTCAAATTTTGATTTTAGGTCTACCATTATAACATAAATATTAGAATGCGTATTAATTAGGTTATGCAGAGAAAGAAAAAAAGTCGACGGAAATTTTTGCAAGACAAATGAAATCATTGATTAATAAATTACTTTCTTTATATTATTACTCCAACACGAGATAGAAAGCGTTAATATAATTACATATTAATTTAACTGAAATTAAATGCTAATGGAAACTTTACTTATTTAAAGAAAAATGTAAGGAACGCTTAAAGAAATGTAGTCTCGAAAATTTGAAGTCTAATTTATCTTAAAAGCCGATGAACTCCTATCATTTAAAAAAAAATACTTTTTCACTTGTAAAAACAAAGTTAAAGATTTCGTATTAAAATTGTTTTCCATAATATGAAGAGAATAAATAAGTTCTATTTTTAAATTAAGTATAGAGTTACGTAATCATCTCATATACAGAATAGTGGCTAAAGTAAAAATAACGTTCACGTGACTCCTATTTTAGAAAGGAAGTCCTTTACTCCGTTTGCAAGTTAAATTGCTTCCTGCAGACAAGGTTATTGGCTTATTTTTAAGCAATAGGTAGATTGCTTTTTCTGAAAATTTTGGCGACTACCCTAAAACATATATACATTTTGTATTCTTTCTGTAACACTTAAGAAGGGTAACATAAATTATAAATTATTTATAAGGATTTGTTGAAATAATTAAAATTAAGATTTAATTTACTGCAAATAGATGAACATGCTCTACTTATTCCTCATCACGTAAATTTACATATACATATATAATTGACCAGTGATGAGTTTGCATATCGCTATTATATCGATAACATAAAAGAAAAGAAAGATTTATGTAGCCAAGGGTCATTTAGAATTTATTTAGTACGCCCCATAATTATCAGTAAATCGACTACATTTAACTTGTTAGTATTTTTGAGGATGATTCAATTCGATAAAAGTAACTCATGTCTTAAAAATGAATTATTGATTGCAATATCTTTTGTGGGACATTTCCTTTCGTTTTATTTTTCTTTTTTCCGTCTTAAATATTTTGGGTGTATTATTTGGGTGCACTGTGAAAAAATATAAATTTGAGCTTTTTTATATTATATATAAAATATAGAATGAATAATAAAACAAAAGTTCTTGCGTAAAAATGTGTTTATTTGATTTTAAAACATAATGCTATTATTCTACTAAATTTTGTTAATATCGAAAATAACATTTTGAGCTCTTCAAATAGTTCAATATTGAACGGAATTACATATTATCTAAATAAACTAAAACACTATTTATAAACACATTATGTGCATTTAAAAAAAAATAATCACGAGCGGAATAAAATTTAATATTTCTACGAATTAGAATAATCCTTTCTTTAATTATTATAAAAATTTGTTGGTGGAATAAAATTATTTTGTATAAAGACATAAAATAATTTTATTGAAAACGGTTTCTTAAAGTTTAATTTTACATTTTTTTAAAGTTGTTTCTTATCTTAACCATATTGTCAAATAATTTTGAAAGATATATTTTATTAATACGTATATTTGGCTCTTAAGAGGGATTATGGAACTATGGAAGTATTGAAAGAAGAATTAGTGTAAATAAATTATATATTTGTAAAATCGGTTTTTGTCAAAGTTAAATTTCTTAATATTTCCTAAAATAATGTTCAAATTTTAATTTCATACCAAGAACATCGAATAAAACTTTAAGAAACTGTTTTGAATAAAATTAATTTATTTAAAGGCAATAGTTTTTATACGACTAGGGTGGATTTCCAAGTTTTCAATTATTTCAACAAGTTTTCGTAATTGCTAAAATTTTTTTTTTATTTTAATTTTATCTCTTGAATATCAATCTATAGCCGAAGCAGTGATGCTATGTGGCAAAGGCATTTAGATTTCTTGGTTACAATTAGTGCAAAACATGTTTGAAAAAATGGATGAGGACAGTAATGACATGTATTACCTGGTAATGATTTTCTTGTTACTAGCAATGATTTTTTGTTGGTAGGAATGACGAAATAATAAAATATTTTTATTTGCATTGTTAATTTATTATAAAATAATTAAACTTGTACGAACTCTCATAAATCAGTCTCAAATAGTCAACAGTAAAAAAAAAGAAACGAACAATCATAATCCTTATAAAAATTCACACTTCAAATTGCAATTAAATGTCTCGTACATCGTTTTGACATTTTTAAACAGGTCTCTAAAAAATCAAAAAACGCCTTTCCATCTTAAAACTTAACTAAATTAATCTTCCGTAATAGTCTTTCGATTTAAAATAGTCCTAAAATCACATTTTTATTCGCATCTTTGTAGGAATCATCTTGTAAGAATTTTTATAAATCAGTCTGAAATAATCAACAAAAAATGTTGTTTCGACATTTATAAGAAAATCTCTGAAAGATCTACAAAACACTTTTCTATCTTAAAAGTAAAATTCAGTAAATTGGTCTTCCATATTAGTTCTTTCATTTTAAAATCACATTTTAATTATCATTTCTTATTTTAGTACTTATTTCTTCTTCTTTTTAAAAGGTTGATTGCTAAAATCTTGGGTATAAAACGCTGCTATGCAAGGCCACTTGAGAGCGACTGCCACCAAAATGGAAACTCTGAACTTCTTGAGCATACTTCAACGCATAATTTTTGGAAAAATCGACGGGTAACATAGCTTCATCAAAACGTTTTTCTCTTTGGACGTCAATTGTTGTTTTTTCTTTATGTCTTTGCTCGTCGTGATTTCTTTAGTCACCCTTTTCCATTCGTAATATGTTACTGGTAAATTATCACGAAATTCCTTATATGCAGGAACTTTTCTTTCACAAGCAGCAAAGGTTCTTTCTAAACATTCTGGGTTCCAAATGTCGCAACACAGAGTTTCCAATAATTCATTAAAATTATTTTCTTTAAGAATACGCGCCTTGTATAATGCTTCTATTAGCAGATCCATATTGGTATGTTGCATGTATAGGCATGTGTTATCTTTGTCTTGCTGCACTGGGAATAATACCCAAAAGGGTCTTTTTTTGCAGAAAAATGAGTAGGAGACGTGAATATTTTTTTCCTTGATATATTTCTTGTAGAGCTCTTTCAAAGGTGCAGCTAAAAAACGCTTTTGTTGCTTGACTTTATTTTTCGTAATGTATCCTTTTTTTCCAGCTCTGATGACACTATTACTATCATCGTTATAAAAGCAATAAATAGATTCAACGACGTCAGTCTTTGCAGTCTGTAGCACTTTTTGTTCATTCTTTTTAATGTTTTTGTGTTTTTTTTATCAATTTTTGTGTTTTTTTATTATTATTTTTTTGTTACTCGCCATCAATTGGAAATCACCATCGTCATTGATAATAGGCCTTTTTTTCCGCAACTCTTGACGTCTATGTTCTCTCATTCGGTACATGGCATTTTGTTGTTTAAGTTTTTTAATAATATCAATCATTTTTTTTTATTTTTCTGTTCTTTGTAACGTATTTTTCTGACGATCAGTGAAAGTTCATGCGATGTGTATATACGATTTCCAGCGCCTTTCAATGAATCACTTAACAGCTGTTCTTGCTCATTTTCTCCCTTGTTTTCTGATACTGCTTCTACTCTTATGGGATCTGGTAATTTTTGTTTATTTTCTTCAGTCTTCCTCTGCCTGTATTGTTTAGCATTTTTCTTCCATTCCATTCTTTGTGTTTTCTGTAGTGTTTTGTTTTTTTCTGTAATGCTAGTGATTTTTTTCGAAGCTTTCCTTTTTAAATATCTCATTCTTTGCTTTTCTTTTTCTATAATATATAATTCAGGATCACTTTTAATTTCCGCATAGCGGCGCCTTTTGCAGAGCCTTTGTTGAGCTAGGCGGTCTTCTTTAGATTTTTTTATTTTTGCCATAATACCTACAACAAAGAATATAATTTATTTAACAAAACTGACTGCATAAACTTGTGAACTATTTTATGTCAACCATTTAAGCTACAGCAAAGAAATCAACATAATATGGTTTCTGCCATCATTTCAGGGAACGAACTATTTTTACTTTTTTCACGAAAATTTGTCTGTTTCCATGGTACATTAGCCAATTTCTAGATTCTTCCCAGCGTTTGGGCTGAAAGATCTAAACTCAAGTCAAATCATGAGTTTCTAGCTTATTTTGAAGTGACCATTATAGGTTTTGATATATTCGTAATTAAAGTAGTTTTCTTGAAAAAGTGCTTAAACAAACCAGTTATTATATTTTTTCCTATATTTGTGCTATAAGATCGACATTTTGGCCACTTTTAAAGTTTCTTACTCATTTGTAAGTGACCATCTCATATTCAAATATTATTTGAAAAAAAAAAAGTTGTATTTCTCCGAGAGTACATTAACAATTTTCAAATTGGATGTATTGTATCTTAGATTCAAGTGATATTACCTACCTACTGACATTCTCCGTTAGGCTAAAGGCGCTCTGCAATTTACCCGTTACTAGGAAATATCATTACACTCAACACATGTCATTACCCTACACAAGAATGTCATTACATTACATCATTCGTCATTACCATCAACATAAAATTACCCGGCAATGATATTGCTGGCAATGATGAATTTGAAGAAAAACATGTCGGGACATGTTCAATTCATGTTATTAAAAGTCACATTTAAGCCAATCTAAACTATGTTATTTTGCGTAATTTAGAGTAGTAAAAGGTATATTAAGACAGTGATACTTACTCGGCAACCCAGGATTCTGGCAATGATGGTATTTTGCGACAATAACGGGCGACAAACAACTTTTGACACTTTTTGCAAGTATACACGTGCGCGCAGTAAGACGGATTAATGGCGACTGGGGTTGTGACGTGGATGAAGCGGGGGGAATGTCGCTCGGCGTGATAAGCGTAATTAGTGTTACTTTTCACTGATTTTTATTCCTGTTTCGGCTAATGACGATAGATATTTGGTCAACATTTTTTTAAGGATCTGAATATCAAGGTACATTTGTTAGAATAAAATAATCCTACATGTTAATCCAGAGCAACTATTACTGTTATAAAAAATGTTCCAATTATATCAAATATTTATGTTCCGTTTTTTAAATATGTGTGTTCCATTAAGTACATATATGGTATGAATGTGGAAGGCAATGACGAATCACTAAATTTTTATATCATAAAAGGAACATAAATACACTTATTTTGACAATTTAAATTGCAACTTTTGAGAAGACCTTTTTATCGACTTTTACCATAGTTTTAAATATTATTAGTGATTGTGGCTCAAATAGCAGTCCAAGAACTTGATGTTTCTGTTTTGGAGATTCACCCACCAACAAAGAATTACAGAAAATCGTAACGATACTAAATTTCGTCCCAATAATATCATTGTATGAGAATATGTCCGTGTAAATAGTTTATTGAGATAATATATTATTCAGTTTAATATTAAAATATTTGAGGAGCTACAAATGTTAATTTCGATAACAACAAAGTTTAGTGGAATAGTTGCATTGTGTTCTAAAATCAAATAAAGAATACATTTTGTACGCTACAACTTTTTTTTTAACTGTTCATTCTATATATCATTATCTACCATTTAAAAACGCTCAGATTTATATTTTTTCTCAGTGGTCCAAATAAAACATCCAAAATATTTAAGGCTTAACAAAGGATGTTATAATGAGTGGAATTTTCATATACGAGATATTGCATAAAACTTCAATCAATAATTCGTTTTTGAGACATGAGTTAGTCGTATGGAATTTAATCATCCTCAAAAGCATTAATAAGTTAAAATTTAAGCGAGTTTGTTAGAGTTATGGGCCGTAGTAAATAAACTTCAAAAGAACTTTGGCTGTATAAATAAAACAACTTCTTAATGTTCGTCTATTTTCATTCATAATAATTTTCCTACATGGACCTCATGGCGTTCTTAGATAATTTAGGCTTCAAAATTTTGAGACAATTGCTTAAACATTCCTTACGTTTCTCTTTAAATAAGTAAAGTTTCCATTACCAATTTTCAGTTAAGTTAATCCGAACTTAATTAAATTAACGCTTTAGATTTCGAGATTGAATAATGACATTAACAAAGTAATTTATTCATCAATAATTTCATCTCTGGGACAATAGTTCTGTCGTTTTTTCCTTTTATGAATAACGTAATAGATAATTCATTAATACGCATTATAATATTTCCATTATAAAGATTAGCGAAAGCCAAAATTTTGACAAATATTTCTACCAGTTATTTCAGAAAAAGTATATTACCTCCTATTCCGGTCTTAATAACCGAAGAGTTTTGTCCATAATTAAGTTAGACGGTTAGTAAGCAATATGTTAGAATAAAAGTATTTAAATTACCAGTCAATTAACCATTTAAATACCGTAATTGCAAATTCCGCTCGTTTGAAAACAATGTTTTCCCTTTAATAAAATATATTCCATTGAATATATTTGGTGTTAATTTTGTAGAAATTCATTGTTCACAATCAAATGAAACTACGTGATGTAGTATTATTTCTACTTTCTTTAAGTTCTTTACCACGACTTAGGCTTCGTTGTATTACAACATCTTCAGGTGGGCTATTAGTAAAGATCTTTACTTTAATATTTTTTTCTCTTTAAATTTCTATCAAATATATTTGGTGTTAATTTTGTAGAAATTCATTATTCACAATTAAATGAAACTACATGATGTAATATTGTTTCATCATCTTTGCAATCATCTAAAATTAATAATCTTTGCAATCATCTAAAGTAAAAATTTTGCTAGTGTATTAAAAATCTTTTATTTTTCTATGTTGGATTAGATTTAAGCTTTGAAGTGAGAAACTTAAACTTACAATAAAATCATAAACTGATATTTAACAAAATATATAATTAAATTTCATGTGGTATTTTAGAATTTTTTTTTCAAAAATTTTCTTTTGAATGAATAACGTGACATGTCAACACTATCGGAGGATACGCTTAAAAGTGATAACTATAGATATACAAATTTTATTTTATGTTTCTTCAACGCTTACAATCTTCCACCAATGGACTAATGAAGCTCATATATGTTTAATTAGTCTAATTTTATTTTCACTTTCTGGAGAAACTTTGGGTTAATTATACCCGATAATTGTTTCAATTATATAGACAATTATATATTACGTTACAGTATTAGACAATTATGTATTACAGGAAGTTGAATGGAGGAATGAGATAAAAAGTTAACTTACCTTTAAAATTAGATAACTTACATACATTAAAAAAATATTAATTCATCAAATCAGTATTCAGCAATGTGGCAATAAGTACATAAATAAGACTTTAATTTAATCTAACCTAATCTACCTGAAACTTCCACGTATTCATGTATATGCGAATCTATATGGCCTCCTTTATTCTCACATATGCTTTCATTATAACTTTTCCATTCAAATGCATGCTTTTATTTACGATTAATTATTCTTTGTCGTTGTCCAGTTATTTCGCCTCAAATTTGTACCTAAATAATATTTTGCGAGGTTTTCATAACGGATATATTAAAAAGTTTGTATAAAGAGAAAATGATTAATATAAATAAATATATATTGAGTTTCAGAACTATACTCGAAGTTCCAACTTAATGCACAATTCGCACGGCACTACCTATAGGCCTACGTTTGCTTTATTATCACTTTAAGTGTTTAAGCCGGTAAACTAGAA
Source organism: Druceiella hillmani (assembly GCA_039881145.1). Lineage (NCBI taxonomy): Eukaryota > Metazoa > Arthropoda > Insecta > Lepidoptera > Hepialidae > Druceiella > Druceiella hillmani. The sequence continues at coordinate 39,056,416 of JAYKKI010000010.1, forward strand.
CAAGAAATACGGTGAACGCTAAGATGCAAAATATACAGAAAAAAATAACGAGAGGTGTCGTGGGTAGTATATATTAAATAACAGGCACAATGAAATGAGTTAACAACGTTTGAGAATAATTAAATGAAAAATTAAAATAAATGAAGGAATTAATAGTAACTTCGCTATTGAAATAATATATATATATATATATATATATATATATATATATATATATATATATATATATATATATATATATATATATAAATTAATACAACTATTTCTGCATCATAAAACATTGTTAATTGTAAGATATGGAAAAAATCTTGTAATTAAAAAAATCTTGCATATTGTGTGTACAATATTGAATATATTGTATATACAATATTGGATATTGGTATCAATTAAGAAATGTGTAAACTTTTATTGATTCAAATAAAAAAGATACCAAAATTTTAGTTTAAAATAAATCACCCATTTATTATCACTTTAACACTGGCACTTACCTAATTTCATCGCCACTATCCTTGACTTCTACAGAATCACTTTTACATTTCATTCTTTATTGATAACAACACCAGTTTGAAAATACTGAAGAGAGGGTTTGAGTAATATGGCGCGCAAGGATTGCTAAATACACACGCTTAAATGAATACATCTGACACACACTCCGCACGTCTATACCTATACATTGACATACACTTGTCAATATGCAAACGCCTAAACTGTAGCAAAGGTATCCATCAAAATCTTTCACTTTTTTTGTAGCAAAAGTGTCGATCGAAATTTTAATCTTTTTTCGGGCTAGCTCTCGTTCGCCTATTGTGTAAAGTGCGATGAGGAACTTTGTTCCAATATTGTTGCTAAAACAATTTTGATTCGTGTTCACAATAGGAAATGCGATTTTTATCTAATACAGCCATGGGCCTTTCTAACCTTTATTTTGAAGTATAACTCACACAATTGTCTCGCCAATTCTTAGAATTAGAATGCACAAAAAACACCGACACAACGGTGAAATTGATCGGACGGGCAGATCCCTAGCTTTGTGCTTATTCTTGTACGACTTCGCTGATTTTGAATTATTTCATTGAGAAAATAGCTTCTCTTTCCAACAAAGAATATGCTAACAATATCTTCACATATGGTAGAGCTGGAGGTCATGGAGATTTGGCACAAGGAATGTATCTAGAGTGGTATTCGGATCGTAGGCTTCAGATTATTTTACAACACATTTCGCCCGGAACCTGGAATCAATTCAAAACGATGTCAACCGAATATTAACTAAAAACTCATAGAAGCATTTGTTGCGAACCCTACTAGAAGCGTTAGAATAATAGCTCGAAACTTCAACCTATCAATATGAAAAGTGTGTAGTACAATGCATCGAGAGGGCAAATATCCCTTTTACGGTACATGGATACAAGGTTTAGAAGATGGAGATCCTGCACGACGAATTCAGTTCTGTCAATTTTTATTAAACAGTGTTATTGATAAAGCGTGATTTTGAATATCTATTTTATGGACAGACGAGTTCAAATTATCAAGGAAGGGAATAAACAGTTTTCCCACGCTCCACGGGTGGACCGATAAAGATAAGAGTCCACACTACAAAAAGCAAGTATCATTTCTGAAACAATTCTAGATAACATATGTTTGCAAATGATGAAAATATCGTCACTGGAATTAAGTTTTTACAATATAGGCTCCATCATTATGGTCATAAGTTAAGTATGATGGACTAACTTGTATGGGTTTCATTATGGTTGAGTTTTGTGTTCGTTTTTCCTTTTTTTCGGTAGAGAAATATTTATTGGTGCTATCATCTGTTATCATACTGTGACTTTCGTTAAGTTTTCTCCATGGTGGTTTCATCTTTAATCAGTAGTACTCGCGATTGTTGTTAGTTTACTAATTATATTTTTTCATACTCAAATAAGTTTACAAATGTAAACTTGTCTGGAATTCCGCCCACATATTTAGAAATATTCCATAATTTATACCATTCTCAACACTATGATTAACTTACTAAATTGTAATAAGTGACAAATTTATTGTAAAATAAATGAATATATCTTGAAAGTTATATACTTTACGTTCTTTGAAAAAGTATATAAATTAAGTAATTATATCTTAGTCAGCACATCTTGTAAGTTAATTGGTTTCACATTACCTAAGTAAAGATTCATTTTTAAACGGTATCCTAACGAGTAGAAAGTACATTGGTGCCCTTAATATCTCTATATATTAACTCATATACAGTGGGGCTTACAAATAGATGTTGTAGGAGTGAGAAGTGTCCACAATTTCTTATATATTTCAGGATATATTTCTTTTATATTATAGGTTGTTTGCAAAGGAGCAAAGATAAAGGAAATTATTTTATCGTTAATTTTTTTATTTTTGGGTATGTTTTCCTTGTGTTAGTTTATATATGAGACTATATTCTAATAAGTAGAAAGTACAGCAGTGCTGTTAACTTTCTTTATTAATTAATACGCTGAAGGTGAGTTTATTTACTTTGTCACTCACAGTGCTTACAAATTAACGCTTATTATATTTTATGAGTGAGATGTATCCACAATTTTTTATTTATATCCTGTGTTCATACTTTATACAAACATAGGATATTTTACCTTTTAAAAAATTAAAACAGGAAAACATATCCCATATTTCTTTCATATTAAAAGTTATATGCGAAGGAAGAAAAAGGTGGAACCTGTTTCATAGTTATTTAGTTTAGCCTGTATTTTTCTAATATTAGGTTATGTGTGAAAGAGCAGACCTATAGGATACTGTTTTATAGCAAATATGAGGTTTAGATTATATGAGATTAGATTAAGTTAGATTATAACAGGTTAGGTTAGGTTAGATTAGGTTAGGGTATCTGTCCCAGTTAATTAGGGTAGATCAGGTTGTGTTAGATTAGATTAGATAGGTTAGATAGGATTAGGCTAGGGTATATTATATTATGTTATGTTATATGATGCGTTACGTTACGTTACGCTACGTTACGTTACGTTGCTTTACGTTATGTTGCTTTACGTTACGTCGCGTTACGTTACGCTATGTTATGTTGTGTTATGTTTTATGTTACGTTATGTTATGTTATGTTATGTTATATTATGTTAGGTTATGTTAGATTAGATTAGGTTAGGTTTGGTTAGACTATGTTGGGTGAGGTGAGGTATTTGTGTACCAACAGACACCCTCTATCTACTAACAATACACATATATAGTCATTAACGTACCTTGATAATTTTTTCTATAAAGTACCTACTATAAAAGAACCTACCCTACTGATTAATTAATACTTTAGTTGCAATTTTCAGATAAATTATAAATCCCAACTCTGCCCAAGCGTAGTCGATGTATTTTTGACCGCAAAATATATGACCATTGACCATTGATTCATCATGATTCAAATGAATTTAGATTGACTATAAAATATGTCTTTTCTATTTTTATTCATTGATCTATAATAATAATACGACTACTTCGTACCCTGGACCTAAATTTCGACATTTGTGAACATATGACCTTTTGCTATGCTGTTATTTCCCAGTACGGTATTTTTCCCAGTACAGTATTTTTCTGTTGATAATTCTTATCAATACTTATGGAATAATTAAGGAATCAATTAAACATAACCCTAGAAAGTTTACTGATGGTATCTGTTTTTAAAATTTGTCTGAAACCGCGTCATATTAACTAAACGTCATATTACCTTTATTTAATATTACACGGTTGTCCAATGCTGAAAAGTCAAGTGTTCCAAATGGTGCGATTCCTAGCCAAAATCTGTTGACGAACGCTTGCATTCAAATAAATAGCATGCATTTTGGTCGATTGGCGTGACGCAATGGATTTACAAACCATTAAATTCCCAACGCTTTACGCTCACTGCGCCGTTCGGCGCAGTTGTATACGCGAGAACACATCTTTATATTCTATCGTTACATCTAGCCAATTGCTCTGAAATTCTTATAATTGTGCAAACGTGAATTTATTTTATTTACTATGTCGTACTTCTTAAAAAGTATCGATATGTGTGGTAACAATATATTTGAAAATTGTTACTTAAAAAAGTGTAAATATTTCGGTATGTCGATAGTTTTGAAACTACCTGCCTACCGATATTATAATAAGTCGATTGATTTCAATAAATGAAAAATATTATTAAGAGTATTTTTTAATATAATTAAATATTTTCGTTTCTGAAATAAGAGCATATTTTCCAAAAGTTTTAAACAAATTGGTGTTCGTAGCAAACGTTCCATCCAAACGTATCCTCCACAAAAACTCATCGTAACTTATTCAACCTCTTCTGAAACGTATCTCCCACTATTTGGGTATTACCAACTCTTTAATGTCACCGTCAGACATTCTCTCATTCATTCTAACATCACAACATATGCATTAGTAATTTGCACTCACGTAGACCACCTTTAAAATCACTTCCAAAGTAAGATATAATTCCTACATCTTTTCCATCTATCAAACCCAAAAAACTAAGAAATCATCTATCTTCAAAGTCAAAAAATAAATTTTCCCAATCATTTTCGCTTTCTGACATGTTAAATTTCAGATCGTTGTAATTTATCTGAGCATTCCAGCTAACGCTTTAATGAATTAGTAGAGTAAGGTATTTTATAGTAGATACTTTAAAAAAAAATATAATTTTAATTGCAGGAACTATAGGAATGCATATTAATTATCGCATATATTACTGCCCGATAGTATAACATAGTAATTTTAAAGAATTAATGACTTAAATTTTGTTTAAGTCTTTAATTCTTTAAAATTTCTTTAATTCGTTATTATGCTGCCAAAGATTTGAAAAAAGCTCCATGAATCTACTGCATAAAGAAGACTATTCCTCATTTAGCGACTATGTCGCAGAAAAATTAGGATTACGCCAAAGTTTTGTCAAAAAATTATTATAAATTCCGTTTTTGTGACTAAAATGGGACATTTAAATATATCGTCACATGAAATTCTTACAGCCAAGAAATATACAACGATGTGCAAAAACCGCAGACGGATATTTTAAATTAATCTCAGAAGCAAGCTTGTAATATTATTTAGGAAGCCTATATTAATGCTTTAGAAAAACTATAGTTATATTCTTTAATTAAATACAGTTCTAGGGTATAGTTTGTTTTTTATGTATAGTAACCATAAGTTGCTTCTAGCTCAATCTACATAGCATAGCTTCCATGTTGAGGAAGGAGGGTAAATGTGAGATTTTTGATCACTTAACATTTTCGTAAATAATGAATAATAAATTAATCATAAGGCTACGTTATTAATAAATGTAGCTTTATGTATCTCTCATTTTATTACAATTTTTACCTAGAAAAAAATAGTAAAACGTAAAAATTACAAAATTAACAAAAATGACACATTTTCCTTTCATTTTGGAATACCTCTATGAAGAGTATAGGAGCAGAAAAATTAATTTACTTATATTTAATAACTGTAAGTATTACAGAAATATTATATAAATAGTGTAGAATATTTTTTTTTTTTAATAAAATGTTCGTTAAATTAAAATCTTGATTAATAGTAATCGTGCCACTTTATTAAAAACACTAGAATTATGCTATATATTCTCTTACTTTCCTATAAACCTTCAAAATAGCATATTTATAAATTTCAGAAATAATAATTCTTAAACGTCATGGAGACATAATAATAGAATATTTTGTTTCCTCATAACTCATTCCTGAAGCTAAGAAAGCGCTCAATATCTGATGAGAATTTTTGGCTTCTCTCATATTTGTATCTCTTTTCTTTATTAAGGAAGTAACAAATTCTACGCATTTGCAATTATATAATTGGCAAATAGGGATTAAATATAATTCTTTAGCCAGCCTTTTGTCTATTTACATTTTTTTGTAGTTTTTTATATAAAAACAAGTATCAGTTGCCGTAAGAAAAAAAATCCATTTCCGAATGTAAATTCATTTTAAATTATAGCGCTGCACGGTAAAAGTAAATCGAATGACAAGAGGTGTGATACGTTGGAGCGATCATGGGTGTGGTCGATATCGATGAATGGGCTTTTAATGACGCGTCCATCAGTGGCCTTAATATGGAAAATTTCTTTTATATCTCATTACCCATTATCTATCCTTTTTTATACGTAACGTTAGTCATCTCTCATTTCACTTTGAAGTTAAAGTGAAATGAGAGATGACTAACGTTACGTATGAGACATGACTAACGTAACGTATGTTACGTATTTATGATATTAAATAAACTATTCATATGTATGAAATCTACGTTATTTATGATATTTACATTTTATCAAAGTACTAATATTTTTCACTTTTTACGTAAATAATTAGCTGTCAAATATTACTCTTTTAGCAATAAGTCTGACACTTGTGTATTTAATTTATTCACTACTGATATTTTGTAGATTACATTAGATAGTAAAGTAAAAATTAGCGTATTTTTATAGGTCTGAAATTTTAACGCCGAATGATCAATAAATACTTTTATAATCACAAAAATTTCAAAAACAATTCTAATAATATTAAACAGTTCTGTTAAACATTTATTTTTACCTAAACATAAAAAGTTTATTTACCTTTATCTTGCATAAATTTTTGTTTCATCCCCTTAACCCATTCCCGTAAAAAGAAAAATGGCAAAAATGAACGTAACGTATAGGAAATGCGTGCGTTAGAGAGGAAGTATCTTACTTCGTCTGCCGTTTAAACTGTTTCCGGTTTCACATAACATCACTCACAGAAAAAACTTATACGACTGATTTGTTGGAAAAGGGCTTTTAGAATGGATAAAAATTATGCACTACAATTTGTTCCTCGATTCTCATAGTAGTTTGAGATTACTTCTCTAGTGTTATTAAATAAATCTCTTTTTATATGGTAATTTTGTTATTGCTTTGTACCTATAAACCTATTACATGTCGTAATTAGTTCTTTTTAGTTCCCTTGGTTATTCACGTCGATTTAGTTATGACAAAACTTCGTAGTTTATTTCATAATTTTCATCTTTAACCAGCATTTTTCTAACATTCCTTCTGACATAACAACTGTGTGATTATTAATTTAAAGCCATTGTAAACTTAGACATACTTATTACAATTTTATGTTGGAAACATGATGTGTAATAAAATATAGGCAAAAAATGAGTTTCGAATATTAAATATTTCTTCGTTTTTAAGAATATCATCAATTCCAATCAATAATTATTAACACTGCAACTAACTAACCTAAATGGTAATTTACATTTTAATCCCACATTTTAAAACCATTTTCGAAATTTTGTTTCAGCATAATAAAAACTCTATTCTATAGAAAAAATAATAATTAAATTTAACTTAGAAATAGTAAAATTTTCTTTTGCTGATATAAAGTTACGAGATAAAATTATCTTATGAACATTGTATTTGTATCTGAAACAATACAGGTTTATAATCGAAGCAATATTTCAATATCACAAACCATAATACCAGCTGAAAGAAGTCGAAACGTTCAATTTGTTTGAAAGCTTGGCATTTTATGTATAAACAAACTTTTCACTTAATCTCCCAGTCGTAACAATTAACCTCATAAAGTTGCGAGGATAATTAAAGTCTCGGCTCAGCTAAGCCAGCACTTTATTATACATTTAAATTCAATCGGAGTGATAATCGATGAATGCAATTTAAAACACTTCAAATATTTTAGAATCGAAGAGTTTAAGAATTTATATTTGAGACTATAAATTTAATATTACTTGCTGGTAAATATATTTCGAATGCTCGATTTTTAGTACAACCAATATATATATATATATAATTGTTTATCAATTTATTGACTGAATGAACTAAAATGTCAGTTCATTTCGCTTTTCTTTGTGAAAAATTACTTTTAAATCATTTCAATGAGGTGTAATTTGTCTCCACATCTTTTCAATACTTCCAATATGAACCAAATATTGATACATAATTAAACAGTTTTTGAATGTTTGAAAAATAATTTTGACTATATGTCATATCGATTTTTACGCCATTTTCTAAAACTCTGACAATTCAGTGCGAAGAGGAAATTGTTATATAACTTTTCCTCCACTTACAATGTAATAAAATTGTCTATTTCTTTATTTTAAATTTAATGTTGTCACTATCTATTCTCCTATGTATTCATTGACGTATAATACTTTGAAATATTTCAATAACAAAATGTAATTGTATATATAAACCTGCATAATACGGATGAAAATTGTATGAAATTTTACTTTACCGAAAAATGCTGTATTGAACTATTGTTTTACGTTCAATCCTAAGCCGTCATGTAAATTCAAATCTTATGTAGGGGTAGTGGATTCGAAAGTTACGTGTAAGGAACCCCATATATCAGGAAGGATGTATTTTTATCTCTTCAACCAGTTGAACTGTTTCCGGTAGACTTGGTACCTTTCCATTTACTTCCAACAAACAGCCCGATTGCCGCCTTGGGAAAGGTTCGTCGGGTCGACAAGGAGGTCGCATAAAGCCCATGTATTACTTAGGTTATGTTTGTTTTCTTCATTTGTCAGTAAACAATACAAAATTATTGGTGGTGGATTTGTTTTTTCCTATTGCACGCACATGTGTTATTCCTATTATTTATATTTTACGTGAAATTTCTTTTTACTCGTTTTTGTGCAACGTATCGAAAACTTAATTTTCCACAACGATGTGAAGTATGCTAAGTTTTTATAATGTAACATTTTACTGTGTGTAATAAACCTTTCATTGTATTAAATTTCAAATTTAAATTAAAAAATACATCTTGCGAGACAGAAAATTTAAGTTTAAAAGGCTACAAATAGTATTTGGAGAAGAAGGAAACGAAAATCGTTAAAAATAGTCTTAAAATTATTTTGTGTGTGTATGCATGAAAAAAAATCTGGAACATAAATAATTCTTTTAAGCTTTCCTTATTCTTAGTACTTCATAGGCGATAAAATAGGCCTTACATCGAAAATTTAAACTTGAATATATACGTGCGTTTTTATACAGTTACGTATTTATACAGTTAGATTGTGCAGGACTTAACTTAATGTAATAAAATAATAAAAGTTACCCGAAATTAATGACAATCTCAGATAATGCTCAATAAATTTGTGTTTATATGTGACGAGATATCAAAACGTGAGCATAGCACAATACCTACATACGGTAGATTAAAAATTATATAACGTTTTCATAATTAATACCCCTTGCTTATACAAAATTTAACTAAAAGAAACATAAAAATTCCTTTTACCCCAAAGTTTACTCACATTCGGATTCAAAATTAATTTTTCACTTAATCTTTCCATCCCAGAAATTACATACATAACGTCACACAATAATTTATATGTCGATTCACAAATGTAATTATCTATTTACAAGCTTAATTCCTAATTTTTGGATATAATCTTCGTATTTCGCAGTTACATAACTCTCTTAATAGTAAAGGAATTCATTAGATATATAAAGTTTTTTTAAATACAAGATAATTTAATACACACATTGAATTTGATTCCAAATTTCATTGTGTAAAAAGAATGATGTATTAATACAAATTGGAACTGTAGCATTTTTACAACCATTCTCAAAGACATAACGGTATATATTGATGCGCTCCAAGATGACGCGGAAGAGAATTTTGCTAGGTAATGAGAGAAGAGTAATGCCCCGCCAGTTGTTATAGTCGGTAATGTCACCGTTTTAAACAATATAGTTGGAATAAATCTTTCTGTTGCACTTTGAAATCAATAGCAAGTGATGCTTTTTCATATATAGTTTCAAAAAGTCAGTTTGAAACAAAAACGCATTTTTCTTTTAGGCAGAAGAACTGCAAAATTAATTATGTCTAATTTAATTATATAAAATATCCTGTATTATTCACACGGTGTTATTGAATGAAGCGGTGTTATTGAACACAGATGTTCAATTAAAGGAAAAATTCATCACAAGAACATTGGTTGACCAGTAAAATATCGATTCAAACAAGCCTTTAAAAATGTATATTTTTAAAGAAAATTTTTATGTCAATACTTAGAATATCTTGTTGCATAATTTAATATCAATATAATTTGGCAAAAATTCAAATACCTAAATATATTACAGTAATTCATAATAAATAATAAAACATATTTATAAAACATATTATTTTAATATAAACTAACTACAAAATATAGAGAACAGTGATAAATATCGGTAACGCATTACGTATTATTATCTTTTTTATTACTATATTTGTATTCAAATAGTAATAAATATTCATATTTAAGTTAACTAATATTAAACTTAACAATTTTAAGTCAAATTAATAAACATTTACATTCATATAATAAGATCCCAACATGAACAATTTAACAAGTTCCTTACAAAGAGGATCTTTCATCTCAAATAAAATCTACGAGTTAAAATTGTATAACAACGTCAACATTTTTGTATTTAGGTGAATAAATTTGGAACTGGAAGTTTGTTTTTTTATTTATCATGCTCATTGAGTCAACGATCATTCTGTAAGATTTAGATAACATACTTCATGTAAATAAATTATTTTAACAAAAAAAAATTTGTTTTGTCTTCCCAAAAAGAATGTCGGCTTTTATTTTAAAGAGAATTATTACACATGGTATACATAGTGAATTCCGCTGAAAATTCGACAACTGACGACCCAATAAGTTATAATTTTTGAAATGCCACACAAGATAAGATTAAAAAAATTAATTTTCGGACATGCGTTTCTACAAATAATGATCCACGCTTTTTATTTTAAAACAGTTCAAGGTTTTTTTTTCGTTAGTAGAGGTATTATATCATAAATTGATTATTATATATCAAGTCAGCATAAATGTAAATGAACTGATTGAGTTAACTCTTCAAATGTCGTTTAATTAAAGCACATATTTGATTGTTTATGCGATATAAAGATAAAAGAAAAAAATTATTCTGAAAATTTTCTATTCCGACGTCAAACTGATTTAATATATCAAACTCGTTTATCTTTTGGTTACTTGCCAGACATGCTGCACTTCAACATGAAACTATATGCAATACTTTTAGTTTTTCATTAATATTGGGTATTTTTTATTATCCTCTGACTAGCATTAGCAATCTGTAGAGTAAAGATAATGTAGGGCAAATAAATTTAATAGTGATAACAAAAAGGATGTTGAAATAGAAAAGAGTCACAATAACGGTATATTAGAATGTAAGTTGAAAAGTAAAGCGTGGATTATTTTAAAATTCAGGAGTGAATGTTCGTGAAGCGACAGAAATTGAATGAAAGTATATCGAAAAAAAAAATAAAACGAATGAAAATAGTATGATTGTATTTCATTACCGCTCAGCCTATGTAGACTATAATTGACGTAAAGGTATACGTGGAAATTTAAAACTTGAAATGAAAATAAATTTCATATTTTCATCATATATTTAAATATTTATTGTTACCGAACCCTGTCCGTCTATAGGTCTCGTCATCATTCATAAAACCAGTTCTGATTAAATTTTCTAAGAAGACAAAATTAAATTACGAGAATTTATAGAAATAAAGAAAACCCATTTCTACTTGTAATGGTTTATATTCGAGCTTGTGGATATTTTTTTTATTTACATATCACAAAAGGGAAAACGGAACCATTATAAGGTCACTCAGTTTTCCATCTGTTTGTCACAGAGGTTTCTTTTAGAAACTGCTTGACCTAGAAATTGAAAATTTGTCGTAGTATTAAAACTTATAAATTCACTCATATCTAACACTCAACAATGAAAGAAAATTAAGAGTTAAATACGTAGGGTCGGATATCGTTTCGAAGGGTGATGAAGGCTTAAAAATTTTTTTTAATAATATTAGATAGCATTTCTTTAAATATAAAAACATAATCTCAGATTTCAGCCATCAAAAAAAATTTATGCAAGTTGTTGCTTCAGATAGTTTATATGAATAATTGGCAGCTTGCAATCCAGAATTTGTTTCTGTTGATCATCTTCATCCTATGGACTTAACAAATGAATATTACTTTATAAGAATAGGATATAATGGTCGTTTTTAAAGTCAAAAATAAGTTAGGAAATCAGCAGAAATTAACATATTAAAAAAATCCAAAAATCAATCAAAAAAAAAAAGTGTTTTTACAGGAATTTTCACTTAAGAAAATATCGTATTAAATTATCAAAAAAGGCGTGTGAATCCAAAATAGAAGAAGATATAAAATTATACGAAGCTGACACCTAGAGGCTACAGTCAGAGATATTAAATTTAGAAAATTATATAAATAATATGACTAAAAAATATGAAGTTGCTCAAAGAGAGATAAGGTGATTATTAAGACTACTAGTGAATTATTTCAATTATATAAATATAATAGGGAGCGCTTCGAGTATTTAACTAATAATCACATTTGTAAATATAATGACTATTCTAACTGTATCAACTCTCAGGCTAAAGAATTACCTAATGTAGACTTCCGAGACAGTCTTCCAATTGACAAAATAAATATTGTTATTTATTCGGACGGAATAGAAAAGGGCCTTGGGTTCTTAGTAAATGACAACCTGAGACGTCGGTTACAAATTGTCGTTTGTCAGGTGCAACTAATAAAACATATAGCAAGTTTCTAATTTAATTCGAACATTAACATAGTTTCATTAATAGGTAATAATCTATCAGTAAGGAAAGTTACATAATTAATAGCCTTCCACTTTATCTAACTTGGGCATTAATAATAGAGCTCTATGCTCTTCCTCATTCCGTTTCTCTTTCGAAAACACATTATAAGACAATTCAAACTCAATATTATCTGCATATTTGACATATTGTCGTAGTGACAAATTTCAGTTTTTTGACATGAATTATTTTATATTAAGTAAAATACTATGTACATGTCTAGAAGATATTTAGTTAAATTTACTACACTACTAGCTTATTGTATTGACTTTACTATAGATATTATAATGCATGTTCCGATAGCGATAAAAGATTTAATAAAAATAATATTCTGGATAATAATTTGAAGCATTAAATAAGATAACAGAGATCGATCGAGTATCGAAATAATTTGACATTCACTTATCAAAACATAAATCACTTCTTTGGCGAAATTCTAGACATTGAATTGTTTATTGAAAAATACCAAGCTGACATATTATATTTTACTGAAACATGGCTCAAAGTCGACAATGTTAATTTTAATATAGATAAATTTTCAATAGCCAGTATGTTTAATAGGGTATCGTGAGAAATAAGAGGCTCATTAATATTACAAAACAATTAATTGTACTCTAAGGAAAGAGAAGACATGTCGTCGCCATGGTGTGATGGGTTGATCACAAGTCATACAGCCTGTGACAACGAGGTGCACCGCGGAGATGCGGATTCGATTCCCGGCCGTTCGTCGAGCGGGGCTGGACGGGTGTTATGGTTGGCTGTAAGAGATTGCTCTCGTAGCAATAAGTCCGCAATATGTAACAATTAGATACATTAAAGTAGATAAATAAATAAATAAGACATCAGCAATGATCTATTGAACGTGTGTGCGAGACTGATTGTGCAAAAATGGATAAATATATTACCTTGATGAATATATATGGTGATTTATATTGGTATTTTATTGAATTCTGTTGAGAAACAAAGATTCATTGGTCTGTTTTTGTCTTTAAATCTGGATTATGTGTTTAATGAACCAATCAGAGTTACTCCCATATCCGTAACCTGTATAGACAATGACAAACTATAAAATGATAATTAAAAAAATAATGTGTGCAATTAGATGTGACCATAAATGTCTTCTTATTAAACTATACTCTAAAGAGAAGAAACGATTAAAGCTGATATTTGTGTGCAGACTTTAGACTAAATAAAGGTTGGATAAATTTAATTCCAACATTGAAATTAAACTAAGCCCCTTCAAAGACGATTCACGAGACCCAAATATGGTGCATGACTCTTTTTTTTTTAATTTTGAGTAGTGAATTCAATAGAGTATGTACAAAAAAGAAAATTACGATACACAATTATTTATGTTTTAGTGTATGGACGGTAAGGGAATACGAAAAATTAAAGACTTTTCATATGATTTCTATGATAAACGACCATTTACTAATTACAAAACTTTCCATATTTATGTTAAAAGACATTCATACAAAGATGTTTTCAAGTAAAATATTTATACTTAAGTAATAAAATTAAATTGTTTCGTAACAAAACTAATGGCACATGGAAAATGATCCATTCTGAAACTACCAACATTAAAAATATCTATGAAATTTTTATTCAAATCAAAAGAGGTGTCTCGGTTCTGACCCCCTTACCGCTAATAGACTCTTAAAGCAGAATTCTCTTAAACAGAATTAATTTTAATAATGTAACATATAAAGATACTATAAAAACCTTTAAATCTTTGCTAAATGTAAAAACGTCCGAAAGCTTATTGTAGCTGTCAGTTAAAGCCATTGGGTCTGTTATCCTAAAAATTGCTCGAACCCTAGCACTTTTATTTAATTTATGTATTGGCAAAGGCAAGTTTTGCGATTTGATGAAACACAGTAAAATTGTTCCTATTTTTAAAGCGGGTTATACGAGCGACCCTACAAATTTATCGTCCAATCTCAGTGTGACCTACTCTTAGTAAGATTTTTGAAAAACTGATGTTAAAGCAACTTCTCTGTCATTTTAATAAACGTAGGATCTTAAATAATTCACAGTTTGGATTTACGACAGGAAGCGAGAGGAAATTCACGCAATATGCTGGATCTCATCCCGTTAAGGCTATCTAAACAGCCAGAGAAAATTCATAAGATACTATAGGGATATTCTGTGACTTTTCCAAGGCTTTTAATTGCGTGGATCATAATGCACTTAGCAATAAGCTAATTTATTATGGTATAGTAATTTATTATTAGGAGAAAATGGCAACTGATCTCATTAAGTCCTACGTGTCAAATCGGGAACAATGAGTCGAAATTAATGGTACTGATTGGAAGGGATCTATTATGAAATTGGAAGCGCCTCAGATTTCTTTACTGGGTCCTTGTTTGTTCCTTGTCTATATTAATGACATACTATTTATTGTAAGATTAATTTTCAAGGTGGATATGAAAGAAACAGACCTAACAAATATTAATAAAACTCTAAATAAAGTACAGAAATGGATTTCAGTCAACAATTATTGTCAACAACTGTGTGTT
Organism: Druceiella hillmani; assembly: GCA_039881145.1. Classification (NCBI taxonomy): domain Eukaryota; kingdom Metazoa; phylum Arthropoda; class Insecta; order Lepidoptera; family Hepialidae; genus Druceiella; species Druceiella hillmani. The sequence continues at coordinate 39,071,582 of JAYKKI010000010.1, forward strand.
TGCCGCCTAATGTACCCCACGTTAGTGGCGGTGTTATTTTGGATAACGAAGTACTACAATTAGTAACCACTGCCACTTTTCTGGCTAAAACTCTATTACGTAAGGTACAATGGGGTGCTCATTCACTAGCTATCAGGTTAAGCTCAGCTGCATTTGCAGATAGAAAAATTAAGCAGCTTACTGATGCAGCAACGGCCAGATTGGTTTATTTGGCTTATTTTCACAACGTTATGTCGCATGGTATTATGCTGTGGGGGTATTGCTGCAGATATTAAAAGTATTGTTATTCTGCAAAAGAGAGCAGTACGAGCCATATGTAATATGAAGTTTCAAGTATCAGTACAAGATCTATTTAAAGAGGCAAGTGTCCTGACTTTGCCGTCGTTATATAGCCATGAAAACCTACTGTGTGTTAAAAAGAATTTAATTTTTTTCTTAACCCCTGATATCCATACTCTTAATACAAGAAATAAAAATAAAGTTCTTAATCCTAAATTTAGATTACAAATTACTAATAAGTCTAGATATAATAAAGTTTCCCACAGCGAAATTTAAAACTTGTTTAATATGCAGTTTGTAATACGTTACCTGATTATTTCAAAGGCTTGATATAGCTTCAGATATTAAGACAAATATGTGTTGAGGTCATTATAGTATAGAGTATAGTGTAAAATACACATTCGGATCTGAAATTTAAAAAAAACCCACCACGAATATAGCCGTTTTAATTGAAAAACGATTAAATCTTTTTTTTTAAAAACCACCCTGACGGATTTTCTTCGATTTGTAATTATAATATTAGGTTTTTACTTTCTTTTAGTCGAGGAGATTTTCAAAAAAATGATTTAATAGTTTTCAATTACAACAACAACATCCGTCGTGGGTTTTTTCAAAATTTTTAATTTATTTTATACATTCGATCAATTATTTTTATATATTCGATAAATGGGAATATTCGGTTGCAAAAAAATGTCGCTCCCTGCTGAGCTAACATCATAACACCTATCTTAAAATCATTGTCAATTTGTCCCAAGTATTTTGCTGACAACTGTGTCTAAATCGATCAAACCATTTTGCAGACAAATGGGAATATTCGTTTGCAACAAAATATTGCATCGGCCTCTGGTGAGCTAACACCATATCACCTTTCTGAAAACTATCACCGGTTACTCTGCAGAAACCATATTTAAATCGGTCCAACCATTTTGGAGATAAATGGGAACATTCGTCTGCACTAAAATTTTGCAGCGCTTCCTGTTGAGCTAACACCATAATATCTCTAAAAACCATCGCCGATTAGTCCCAAATATTTTCTAGAAATTTGATTAAGAGGGCGCCGCTGAGCCGCTGTCAATATCTTGGTCAATGTCGTCTATGTAAATCTGCATATTAAAATATATATAACAGAAATCTCTAAAAATTACGAGTCTAGAAAGCAATTCTTTACGATAAATATTACGTGGAAGTGAAGTTTTCGTGAATAATAAAGAACTGTCACCAAAATATAATTTTTATTCCGTTACATGCCATTTAACGGCATATGACGAATTTAACCATAATTTGAACAATACAATATACGTAAAGGTAAAATATATTCATCACAAAACCTATAAAATATGTGGCAGTCAAAAAACTGTATTGTGATAAAATAATACCTTAACCGCCATCTAACGAAGATTGCAGTACACTTATATTGGTAGTTCCGCTTCTCACCGCTAGAGAGCGAATCATCATTTTCGTCAGATGTTACCAAAACTACACATTAACGCCATCTGGCATCGAGAGGCGGCTTAGATAATCAGAAAACTACTATGTAACTTTTCTTTTCTTAAATATGGAAGAGATTATGGCTGCAATTCACAAGATTCAAAAGGACTCGGATGAACAAAAAACGGCTGGAGCCAAAAGTGTCTAAAATGTAACTGAGAAAGTAACAGAAAATATAAACAAAATAGTGGATAAAAAATTTAGAACTTGGGAAGAAAACCAGGAAAAGCTTAAAGAAAAAATTTAAAATCAGGAACAAAGATTAAACATTTTGGAAAAACACGCAAGGCAGAGGAATATTGTACTTGTTTGTATTGAAGATGATGACAGTGCTTACTCTTACTTAGAAAACAAACTAATAGCTTTTATTAACAAATATTTTTCATTGGAATTAAATTACGACAACTTACAAGAAGCCAGAAGAATAGACAAAAAATCCGATAAACCTAGATCAAACACAGTAACATTCACCACTCTGGGCAATAAAAGCAACATTATCAAAACAAAAAAGGGGCTCTAAATGGCACTACGTAATATGTAAAGGAAGATAATTCCCATCAAGTACTAGAAAAAAGAAAAATGCTTCAGGAACAAATTAAAATAGAGAAGATAATATTAAAATATATTACAGAACCCGTATCAACAGGCAGTAGGAAAAAAAATTCTCTATTTCACCACAGCACAATGCAAACACTGCGAACAACATCCCTCGCAGTAGCCAAATTGCTAAGAAATATAAATCTGTACTAATGTGAACCACAATGCAAATATTTTCCAGCTTCTCAGAAGGGGTGGTCAAACCGGGTATGTCCAATTTCCTCTCAAGAAACAAAAATAAATATTGAAATCAAGAATTAAAAAAAACACAGAAACATATCTTCCAAGCCGGCTGGACACCGAAAAAGATTATGACCACAACCTTCCAAAGAAAACATATTCAAATTCATAAATCACCGAAAGAGCAACCAGCTCTACGTCACCGCGTACCACGTTAGAACTTTGTTATGGTACTAACGAATAATAGAACTAACCGAAGCACTATCCAATATAAATTACAATATCGCATTAATATACTACACATAAATAACTTCATTTTCTGCCAAACGGGGGAAACACCGGGTAATTATGGAGTCGGGTTCATAGTAAAGAAATATCTAAAACAATATTTAGTCAGCTACCTCGGCATTTCAAAACGAGTAGCACTACTCCATCTGAACCTGCCAGGTTTTTACTATAGGAATTTATTATAATACAAGCCTACGCCTCTACAGAGGCTGCAGTCGAAGTGGAGGTCTCCTCCTTTTACGAAAACATATACAAGGCCATGAATGTAGCGTATAATGATTTTGTTCTATTGAGTGATTTTATGGCTAAAATCGGCAAACCACTAAAAGACGAAAATTTAATAATGTAAAAAAATGACTATTGAGAGAGAAACGCTAGAGATCAAAGACTCCTAGACTTTGCATTAACAATTATCAACACTTTTTACAAAGAGAAACGGAATAGGAGATGGATATGGTGTTCTTCGATGGGTCAATGTAAAAACGAATTAGATTTCATACTCACCAACCGACCACAAATGTTGCAAAATATTGAAACACTAAGTTTAAACTACTCATCAGATCATAGACCACTTAGAGCTGTAATTACATCCACAAATCCCATAAAAATCAGAGCCAAATATAACCATAACCAATATAGTACATGATGGATATAACTCTGAAGATACAGTACAATAGCATCATGATAAATTAGTAAACTCCATTCAAAGTAGCTTACGTAGCGCACGAGAAATAAACTCAAATACAAAAGATCGTAATATCTATCAGATCGCACAAAAAATCTCATTAAAAGAAGGCAGGAATTATAGAAAATTGGCCATAAAAATTGGTTCTATGAAAAATGCACTTAAAGCTCTATATAAACTGGTAAGCAAATATATACAATTGGAGTACAAACAACACAGAATGATAAACATTAAAACACTTGGAAAAAAAGGAAGCTTGAAAAAAGGATATAAAGAATTAAGATCTAATAAAAGCAAAAGCCTAAAAAATTCAGCTAATACTATATAGAGCCGCATTGATATCATAAATGTTGCTACAAATTTTTACAGAAAAATACATAGCGTCGCAAATAACCCCAATAATAGTATTTTCAAATCACAAATGCTAAATTTCAAGGCTGCATAGAGCTAATAGGGTACGAAGAAGTTGTCGAGATTATAAAGTAACTGAAATCCGAAAAAGCCCAGGCTTCGATAATATTACCAATGACGCCTTAAAGACAGCCATCTTAGCGGCGCCACTAGCTAAATTATTCATGAAAGCATATGGGAAACTCTAAAAACTCGATATATAATGACAAACAATATTGAGATACTAAGTAATATATATAACAAATGCACAAATAGACTGAAGTTAGAATCTATTGGGCCAAGCTTTCCTGTGGAAAGAGGTGTACGGCAAGGCGACTCCTTATATCCAATAAATTTTATTGGTTTAATAGAAGTAAACTTGACTGGGAAAATCAAGCCTTATATATCAAAAGTAAATATTTAAGTCTTTTCGGATTTGCAGACGATTTATTATTGTTGTATGAAACGAGCTCTCAACTGCAATACATGATCGATGTCCTTTACAAAGTTGGCAGTCATATTGGCCTCAAAATGAACATAACCAAAACAAAAGTTATGTCCAACCACATAAAAACAAAAAAGAGAATTGAATTATGAAACACTAGAATATGTAGAGCAATATATTTATTTAGAAAAAACATATGGATAAAATAAGAGATAAAAACATATGGATAAGTAGACATATGGAGTTTTAAAGAAATATTTAAAAGAGATATGCCCATAAAGCTAAAAAAGAAAGTTATGGACCTGTGTCTCATCCCATGTTTAACCTGTGCGTGTCAAACATGGAAATTTACAAAGAAAATATAAAATTAAAATAACCACATGTCAGAGGGGAACGGACAGAAATATGTTAAATCTAAAGAAGACACAAAAAATTAGACACAAAAATTTAAGATCAAAAATAAAAACAATTGATGCTCTTACCCATGCACAAAAATTAAAGTGAGTAATTAAGACTCAAAGATTACTGGTGTACCGTAATGATATCAGAAATCACTGGGAAGATGATATCAGAAAAATAGCTGGACAACAATGGAGACATATAGCTCAAGACCATGAAAAATGGCAATCTTTGGAAGAGAATTTTCATCTGAGAGGGGTTCCTGTTAAGCAATATTTTATTAAGCATTAAATATCTACTAATAAATATAAATACTAACTATATTAAAATATAAATTAAGAAGTTTATAAAATCAAAACTTAAATTGTTACTAACATTAGAAAATAAAAGGCTTTTTTACTTTTTACATTTTTTTTTAAATTTTTTATTTATTTTTATTATTTTGCAGAAAACTGTATTTAAATCGGCCAAACCGTTTGGGAGATAAATGGGAACATTCGTTTACAATAAAATGTTTATTGCGTTGCGTTGGTGAGTGATTACCGTAACCACTATCTAGAAACTATTGCCAATGAAACACAAACATTTTACAGAAAACCGTATCTAAATCGGTTAAACCGTTTTGTAGATAAATTTCAACATTGGATTGCACACACAAACCGATAAACAAACAAACAAAGAAACAACCTCTCACCTAAACGCATATACCCCTTCTGTCGTGGGTAAAAAGAGACCTTAGTAGTTCTACTTGAAAGAAAATAAAATAAATAAAATGTGCTTACCCCTTTTGTTTCCGAAACTGAAAGAACTGGATTTTTAGAATGCTACGAAAATTTTGTAAAAGCAACTGTAGCGATGTTCACAGATATAACAGTTTTTGAGGTATTCACGATGATATGTATATATATATGTCCCTGTACTTAATTTGGTTATTTTCAAATATTTATTACGCTTGAAAGTTGATATTAATGATAACTTACGATAAAGTAATTTCACTTGAACACGAATATGGGACATTTCATGCACGAACCAGACTCCCAATTGTGTATTTTTTTTTTCTATTACAGGCGTTTGATAATTTTGAGAACGATAATATTTTGTACAGTATTTACGATACGGCATTTTTTCTATGATATACGAGTCTATAAAGAATTTTCCAGTGTCTTCTCTCCCCATTAATCAATATGAATTGTATTAGTACATTAAAAAGATACATGCTAAGTTGGTTATCTCACGTCTATAAAATATATACTAGGCAATATATTAACGTAGTGAGAAATAAATAACATCCACATCCATAAACATTTTAATAGAAATACTACGCATTTTAAATGATCAAACATTTGAATGCATATAAGTTTCATGGAAACCTCACACTGAACGAATTTTACTCGTACTTAATATACTTAATTATCTGCTAATAAAATTATTTGAACTATTACTTTTTCCTACACACCCAGTACTGACTTATTTATGATGAAAAACAGCCCGATTATCAGTCGAATAAAGGAAAAAAATAACACGTAAATCTAAAATGTTCGTTATTATTTTTATTTTGGGCTCCAAGTGTCGGAAATGAATAAAAAAGGTATTGTTATTTTATTTACTTGAACGATTTTTTTAGGTTATTTCAATATGTGAGAAATTTAGTTTATACACATTTATGCCTGATTAACTGTTGTCTGAAATAGTTCATGTAAAATTTTGCAAAATTAATTACCTAACGATTCTAATATTTTAATAAATTTATTTCATTAAATTGATGCGCTAAACGCACAGTACGTAACTGATCTTTTGGAATTCGAGGCTTTCGAGAGTTCATTTGGTCAACCTGAGCTTGAAAATACTTGAGATTTAATAACGGTTTCTTGAAGCAATTTTTAAATATATGTGGTTACGACAAGCTGTCACTTCTAAAATTTTGATAGTTTAGTCAAAGCCTAAACAATTGTAGGTGGATATTTCCGTTTGACATAAATTTCAGATACAGTTTCAGTGCTGAGAAATGTATTATAAGTATATAAAATAATGTACATTTATTATTACCTTGAGATGCAAAATTTTAGCAATTCGAAGAAACTGAACACGAAAGCAAATTACTAAATATTCGATAAAAAAAAACAAAAATCAAAACAATTTTCTTTATTATCACCAAGCAACATTGCGGTTTCTCGCATACCGGCAGTAAATATAAATGATGCTGTATCATAAAGTATTATTGTTTACAAATAATATTAAAAAATATTATAAATAATATTATATATTCACATGTCTAATCCTGTATTATTTTTGAATAACACAAAGCATTACTTTAGACAGTACGCTTACCTTTTTTGTTGCCTTGTATTTGCATAGCTATAATTTCACTTCAAAATTTAATTAAGCTCTAGCTTTTATAGCTTAAGTTTTAAAGGAGACAATTTTTGCCGCATGTTAAGGAAAACAAATTCCGGTTTTTTGAACTTTATTTCTGAGATCGCACGGTTGCTTCAGACGGGGCACAGTTCCTTTTCAATGCAATTTCATAGATCCGAACGCTCACACGAAATATAAGTACGAGTATAAAACCACTTGGGTTTCTGTATTATTAATGCTTCTATAAATACGGAAAGCTTAATTTCTTTGCGTTTTTCATTTGCGTAAAAGAAATGTTGTCAAACTTTTATTTTATTAAATATCCATAGTTTTATAATTTCTTCTATATTTTTGGTTTTCTGAAATATACTTATATTGTGTATATATATATATATATATATATATATTAAAAACTTACAAACACTTATGAAATGATGTCGTCGCCCATCGGTCTGCTCTATATCCACCTGTCTGTCATAACTTCCTTAGGTACCTGAATGAAAAACAATCAAATGTCCAACGAAACACATGCACATAATCTAAATGACAATAATACCTTAGTTAATTCATTATTAGATTTTACGCAATGAGCATATTGACGACCAAAATACGCAAAAATTGTTTTAGCCAAATAATTCTTCCCGAAGTGAACATTAGATAAAGTGGTCTAAGGAATTAAAAACGTTTTTAAACTTTATATTGACAACAAAATTATTCACTTACTCATTTAAAAATTTCAAAGTATTCGACTCGACATGCCAACACGCAAACTACAAAAAATCCACTAATCAAGAGTTACATGAGTTAGGTTAAACGACAGCGATAGCGCCTTGGTCTCCTCTGCTTCGACCCCGCTCCTTTACGTATAGTACATATTTGGGAGGTACCGCGGCAAAAAAACATAGGACCGAAAGTAAAAGTAATATTTATTTTAATAATATCGTTGATTTTAGAAAACTTTTGTTCAGAATCACCTTCGAAATATTACAATTTTTTTAGGAACAAATTTGTCCTAATACATATAAATTCGAAAAAATTATAAATTATTATAGATTAATATTCTAATATAATAATTTCAAGTTTTAATTTAATATCAAAATGTAACATTTAAATTCATTCACCGCCAGTCTTTTTAAAGTTAGGTCATTAATATTCATAGTAGTAGATTATTAAGCACGTTTTGTGTAGGGAGAATATAAGAAAGAAATGATACACAAGTTATAAGAAAAAAATGATGCACAAGTATTACAATCATAGGCAAATATTATTACCACAAGTTGCGTGTCTATTACGAAGAAGCAAGAAGATACATGTATGTCAGTACAAACGCTGCCGCGCTGAATCGATTTACATACAATTTTGGTATTTCAAAGTATTCACATAGACATTTATAGTATTCAAAAACTTGTTAAAAGTTTTTTTTGTTTAATTTTGCTTGAAACTTCGATAATTTCCTTGAAACTTTCTAATTATTTGTCTCTATATACTATAAGTCATGCTATGGAAAAAAATTGGTTAAGATATCTTCTTAAATTATAATAACAGTAAATTGCACACGTTCTTTCCGCGAGGATCGGGCACTGCGCGGGTTGCGCGGCAGTGCAGTAAGCAGTGCTTTGTAAACAAACATACTTCATAACATCAACGATTAAAAAGAATAATAATATCTTATTTTGCTCTTATAAAGGCGTTTTGCGAAGTGGATTAACGGTTTAATTTTTTTTTAAGGTTTTACCTTTAATAAAAATAAGATGTATTTTTATTATATTTTTTAATAGTTTTTAATACTTAGATTTTTTTATTTCATTTTTTCCTTATAACGTCTTTCATTTGTTTTATTTTTTCCTGTATAACGTGTCCATTGTTCTTTCGCTACACAGCACATTCTTAATTTTATTGGTTTAAATTATACTGGTTTTCTCTGAATCCCTCCCTGGATAATCCGACATTCATCTGTCCACAAGATAAACGGTATGACTTCAAACTGATTCCAACCATTGTGAGAGCCTGTAATTGGAATTATTTATTGTGAGATCCGATGATGAAACTTCTACTTCATGGAAACTGCTTGAACATATGCCTCGGCTATGCTCATCGTACCGCTCTCGTAGTCCCATCGCTACCGATGATAGCGGTGCCGGCTGCATGCGGCACGCAGATTACAAGTTGGTGGAGCGTACTGGCGGGGACAGAGGATGGACAAGCAGACAGGGGATCAGTGTGTAAATGAAATACAGAAGGATTATTTAATTTTACATCATGGTGGGCTGTTTTGTTACACCACATACATAATATTATTCCACCAAGGCCTGTTTTTAAGACGTTTTATCTTTTATTTTAAAACTACCTATAAATATGGAATAATGACTACATATTTCAGATTATGTTTAAGTTACCTGTAAGAGTTACGGTGCAAACCTGTATGTACATTTCCCGGTAAATGCATGCGGCGCAATACAGATCTTGTGAAAAATAGACGTTTTTCTCTCACTTTTATCATGTCAACTACTTTTCAGCTACTTCATGATATCTTCTTAAATTACTACTCATTTAAGGATAAAAAGATATAGAAAATGTAGTAACAACACGAGAGCTTGGGCTTTGATTTTACCTGGAGGGTATTTTTTACTCAAAATCGCTTAATCTTTACAATAACTATAAAGTAGATGCTCCTTTTGTAAATTGAATCTCATCAACCACAAAAAATTATTAACAAACTTTATACTTAAAAAAATTTCAACACTAATTCGAATATAACCAGTGACTATAAAAATTATTAATTATTAATAAGTCAATTTAATTGCGATTAAAGTAAATTTAATAGCTTTTCTTCATTATACGCCTACAATAATTTGATATATTAGCCTTAGCTAATGTTATTTATACCAGAACCTTAGCTAAGGGTATGGATTTCCTAATATTTTCGTTTCGTAGATTTACATTAATGCTGTTTGTAAATAATCTAATCCTAACAAAGTTGACTTTTGTTGACCATTCAATGAATACAACTAACGGGTTGAAATAAATTTATTCATTAATCATTTAATTAACACGACGTTATTTTTAGACGGGCTACGTCTTGATGAATGTGAAGGCAAGGTCAAAAAATAAAAGGACAAAGTACACCCCTATAGTGGCTACTCAACGTAATTATTATACTTCAACATACCTAACGATTTTATATAATATTTATGCAAAAGTTTTAATGGCAAAGATCTTATTAGAAATACATGATATAGAAACTAATTATACGTATAAATACCCGGTGCTGCATACTAATATGCAAGTGTTAGTTTATTAATAACGTCATATAATTAGTGATATATACAAATCTAATACAAATTCTGTATAATCCCATATATGAAAATCCATCAAGCCGCTCAGGCTAAAAGGTGAAATAAAAGTCACACGCGCATATACATATATAATATAGGCCTGAAAAATGTTATCAACTCCTTCGCTTTGCGCTGTTTGGGTAAACATATAAGGAAATTAAAACTAATTCACTTATTTTATTTTCACTAATAAGTCCATTACTCTTGTGTTAAAAAAAATTAAAACTTTGCACACGAATGACAAATTTAAAGAAACATTTTAAACCTTTCACAGGAATGAATGCAAATTCATAATTCAATTTGTTCAATTTATTAACATGCGTTTACAATAGAAATCCTAATGTTCTCATATATTTCTAAAAATAATCACTTTTTACTTTAACTAAATGCTTCAAATATATTTTGATTGTGAACTTTACAACTGAAAATTAAATTAAAGCAGAAGATATCAAAGAATTACTTTTATATTTTAAAGATTTATAAAATGATAACCAGTTAAATAATGAAATATTAGATACATTATCTAATTATAGATTGGTAAAAAAATCAAAATTTATTTATAAGGTACGAAATAGGACAAATCAGATCACAAACCTTCGTAATGAGGTTAATGAGATCTGTCTAACAATTGGTCATATTATAGTACCGTTTTAATATACGAATATTGCTGATAATAGAGATAATAGGCTGATGGCAATGGGAATGAATTACAAATCACGCTCGCAACGTAAAGTATTAGAATTTTTCCGTACACCTAAATATCTCAATCCGTGAAAGAAATTTCACGGATTGAGATGTAAAGAGTATAATCGCTGATAGGGTTAGCTCATCTACCCCACTGTTGATTTCCGATACATAGAGACGTAACAATATCGATTACTACAATGATTGTTTAAAATTCCTCAAATTCACAAATCCCAAGCTCATTTCATTAAAGAGATTGTGGTAACCTTTTAATAAAGTTAATGCAGTGATTCTCTTTCTAATAAATTGTTTGTGTGTTGTATGAATAATATAATTATTAATTGAAATATAACTTTGTTGGACATGTGCAGGTTGATAAAAACAAAAAAGGCTTCATTTGCGAAAACTACTCAACATGAATGGCACGTACTAATATATATATATTTGTATCGTATTTAAAACAGCAGTTTAATTATATGAAATGGATTTAGATAATTTGTTTATTGTATGGCGCATATTGAATGCTACGAAACGAAATTTCAAAACACTACTAAGTTCATTTATATGGCCACAAGCATCGCAATTAATTTACTGCGCACTTGCATAATTAATAATTAATAATTGGTTTTTCTTATTAGGTTAGTAAAGTATGTTTAGTATGGTAATTATAACGTCGGAATTAAATAATGTATGCTTCGATCCATACTGATGGATAGGGTGGGCGTATATAATCTCCCTACGTCAGTATTCTTCTTATGATTGAACCTTCAATGAACATTATCTAAAACTACATTTATTTTTATCTGCCAATATTAACCAGAAATATTCACATAAGGCTAAAAAACCATTTCACGAACAATGTCAATTTCTCTATTAATTCAGCTCATAATTGAACCGAATTTTTCCAATCGCAGAAAAATATCAATATACCCTACTCAATTGCAATATTATCAGTAAGAAACTCTTTGACAGTCAACAAATCTGCGTATTGGTTTACATAAAGACATAACAATAAGACAAGTTTAAAATTTCGCGTTAGGCTCTTCTTATTGTTTAATATATTCCAAATATATTTATTTAGAGCATCATGAACTAAGACAGGTAACTTGCAACAATGTAAAAAATTAATTACCAAAGCTTTATTGGTGTCTTAATTAAGGGCCATGACAGGTTCCATATGTAATTTAGATTTTAAATGTATATAGTAATTAAATATATTGCCATATACTTAAATAATACCTTGAAACTATTATAAACGTTAATACAAAAAAAAAGAAAACAATCCTTTTTCTTAAAATTTCAGATATAAATTGAAGTTAAATCGGTTAAAGAATCTTGTGAATGATTCATTCTATTTTGATTTTTCCTTGGTATTCTCTGAAGGTATATTTTCTATTTATTGATATCTTCACACCGTCTACAAAAACTAATTTTACTATCTGTGAATTCATGTAATATTTAAGTTTGAACAGAAATAAATATTATCAAAAATTGTATCGCAATTCTGATAGTATTAGTAATAATCTAGTAATGCTATTACTCAATTCCATGTACGTTTTAATATACTTTTATTAATCAAAAGTAACTTTGATAAAACTATTAAGGTCTCAGAAGGGTTGGAAGACCTTACGAAAAGCTATGAAATCCGGGGAAATTTGAAAAATTATCACGTTACCATTTATTGATGACATTACCTTATTCTTAGGTTACCTGTAATTGCGGATAAGTCACAATAAAACTTTTTGTCTCACCGCTTTAAAAAATGCATAACAACTCGCACGTTTGGTGCATCGCTGTAAAGGTTACGTGTTTGAAGTATTAGCTGTGAAAAAATAGTGAAAAAAATTATCATTTCATGAAATCATTTATTATGCATTGTTCGTACTAATTTTCTTAGGTCTGAAAAATGTTTTAAGCACAATCAATGAATCGTTTTTAAGAGTGGTGTCTTGAAATATCAAAGATAAACAAATATGCTCTTTTATTGTTCTGCTAAAAGTTAATAACCTCATTTCGTATTTAAATCAATCAGCTGTTTTTAAATTATTTATAACGGATAAGAAAATTTAAGAAAAACATAGATGTTGACTAGAGTTTAACATGTGTATGCCGCTATATTTTTTAATTAATATATTGTTTAATTAATACTCACTATACGTCTCATTTTGTCACAATAACGATTCCTTATACTTCAAGGGACCTTAAAGTCGAGAATCCATTAATCGAATCCATGAAGTGTTAGTTTATTTTTCTGTTTTTATCAGACCTCAGAGCAGCAAGTAAAAAAGAAACAATAACAAACAGCGAATTAAACTTAACCCTTTCCTACATACACAACACCATAACTTACTAAATGGAAGTGTTTCAGCACAAACACAACCCCCGCATGACAGCTCACTCATAAGTAATATCCTTCCTGTGTAGGACACAATAAAGTGATAAAATACACTTTATTTAACCCGGATTTATGGCTTCCCCATACAAATCCTTTCACAAGTATGTTCTCAGCCCAGATTTGCATTGACAGTGTACGGATTATGTGCTATGTTCTGCTTTCCTTTCTCCTATATTACTTTGTGTCAATTCATATTTGACTTTGTGTTATTTAGTGTGATTTTTGATAATGTTTAGTATGATTTTTGTTTTAATAGTCATTTTATTTACAAGTAAAATAATTTCGGTCGCGCTTCCAAATGGTAAATTTCATTAAAGTAAACCTTATTGCATTTTGTTTTTGAAATCTGTAAATATCAATTTTGATACTCTAACGTTTATTATTATAGGAACCACATGAATGGTTGGATAATTTGTATTATCATTTTGGAATTCGTTGTAGGGTCTTCAAATATATTGGTAGGGTCTATATTTACATCTTAGATAGTTTATAACTCTAATTCTGCGAAATATATTGAAATTCACAATAAAATGAAACTACGTGATGTAGTATTATTTCTACTTTTTTAAGTTCTTTACCACGACCTAGGTTTCATTGTATCATAGCATCTTCATGTGGTCCATTAGCAAAGATCTTTCTAAGTATCTTCTAAGTATCTTTCTAAGATCTTATGTTTGTTAATAGCCCACCTGAAGATGTTGTAATACAACGAAATCTAGGTCGTGGTAAAGAACTTAAAGAAAGTAGAAATAATACTACACCACATAGTTTCATTTAATTGTGAATAACGAATTTCTACAAAATTAACGCCAAATATATCCAATATTCAAATTTAAAATATTGGTTTACATCCAATTAGAGCCTTGATAAATAGTAAAGTTAGTCTTAAAATTAGCCATAAAAAATGATACTCTAATTCTTAACATCGAATGCAACTCTGTTTCTTTAAACAGTATTTTTTTGCGAACAAATTAGCGAGGCAAAAGGAAAAATTAACTTCAATTTTCTATAATTAGCGATTTAAAAATTATTTTGTAAGTTATTTAATTTTATTTGCAATCAAATATTAGCTTCTGGGAATCCTTGGAAATATTAGGCAAAAACACAAAAATTACAAAAACTATCGTTATCATAACGAAAGACCTTAACAAAAAAGAAAGATTTGAAATAAAGGCAATGTCGAAAATTTATATCCGTATAGCGGGTGAATCTATAAACAAGGAGCGCACCGCGGCCCATCATCGAATTGTTTATTTTTATCTAAGCTGGTTTTATATATAACAATATTTTAAATGCTTTTTAATTTTAATTCTATTGTACTGTGAAGAAAATTAAGTGTAATTATTTATATAATAAAGAAAATCATCGTTAAACTAGTCCTAGTTTGAAATCTCGTTACTATAGCTTTCGATATCGATATAAATTATTAAATTCTTATTTAATAATAAAACGAGCCTTTATAGGAAAATTCAATTAAAAATTGTTTTTGGTAGTTGTATAAACACTGTTTACATAATAACTTCGATAGAAATTCTTAAAAAATCACAATTTATTTTGTTCATATTTTTCTGTTTGTGCTAACAAAGATAGTGCCAGTGAAAAGAATTTTTTTTCGATTATGTTATTATTTTTTTGAACATAAAAAATTCTACATTTATACAAATTCCTGTTTTAGTTTTTGTTCAATGCTATATTCAAATATTGTATAAGTTATCGTAATGGAATTGCTTTTATTTAGTCACTACCATTATGAAGTTATTTTTTCAAAGAACTAATCCTTTGAAATTATATATCACTTTATATTATCTTATGTAAATTAATTTCTCGAAACCATTGGGAATCTCCGATTAATTATGCTTAAATACTTAATTGAATTATTTCTGAAATCATATTTTGTTCATTAATTTTAGCGTACTGTATTTAAATAACCGACGTACTCTTTATGCTTATTTGAATTCAAAGATAAAAAACCTTAATAAACATGAAGACTCGCATTGATAAGGTAAGATGCACAATTCCCTCATGTTGTGCACTCAGCCCACGATTCCTTTGAAGTGTAAAAAATAATATTAAAAAACCATATTCACGTTTCTATATATTTTTATTCAAAAACTTTTCTAAATAGCCGATTGCTTTAGTAGTTTCAAAGTGATTATGTATTAAATGGGTAAAAAAATCCGAATAATATCATATTTAAAATGTCATTTTAAATCATATTTACATATATATGTATATATATATATATATATATATATATATATATATATATATATATATATATATATATCTCATATATATATTCTCAACAATCATATGAATTTTATAAGAAAGTTGTTTCTTGTTTTTTAGGGTTTAACGTAAAATAGACTTTCTATGAAAGCCACGACTTCCACCATTGTATAGTTGTTTTTATTGTATAGCTTCAAAGTAGACAAAGAATAAAAAACTACTTTAAAATGTGTAGATAATGAGCAAAACATTTTTTTTAAAAGGAGTCCAATTACATCAGGTGAATATTTGGGTTATTTTGTTAAATAATATAGCTATATTAAAATATCCCATTCATGATGATAATGAAGATAGCATGAAATACATAAAAAAATCCATGGTACACATATTTCTAATTATTTCAGCCTATATAAACATACTAACCCTTCATAGCGACATTCAGTTTACGCATAAAAAATCGGACCCAATACAAAAAGTTTTACTAATTATTAAAGATTATTTTGAGTGTTTTTAGTTTACAAAATTGGGGCGTATAGTTAAACAAAAAGCGATTAACACTAAATGCAATGATGGTTACTTTATAACCGGACAAACCTCGGACGTTAGTTAGTTAATAAAATCGCTTGTCATAAAAGTGCTGTCGGAATGGATATGGTCTTGACGTTTTATCGCAATTCTTAAAATTCCTTATATATCTTGTAAATATATATTTTACAGTTTTGCAAGCATTTTTTTACTAACGTTAAATAATTGTTATTTATATACGATTGGTACATATTTTAGTACAATGACATAGGTCCTTATAGTTAAGCCAATTTAATCTTTCGTGTTACTCAAATCAAAACTTTTCGTGATACTCGTCAGTTGTGCGTCCTCGTACTTTAAATTTTTTTTAATTATAATTTTATAATTTGGCTTACTTTTTTTATTTCTCATGATTCCATTGTTATATTTTTTCTCTTGTGACACTTTCCTTTAAAATATATTTGTTTTATACAACAAGCACAGAAGGTATACATTTGACAATGTATTTTCTCGCGCGTCTTATAACACACGTTTTTATTTACAAAATAATATTGCGTAGAAATGGCAACCATTAATGAAATATAACAAAATATTATTTGGAGCTTAACATTTAATATCTAATTTTCTCGTTTGTTTATGATTATCATAATATGTTAAAATATAATTCGATCGAGCGTTGTAAAATTTAACGAGAGTGACTTTGAATTAGAATTTACCCGTAACATGGCAGTAGAAAAGCTTTTGGCAGTGTCAAATGTCAATTGAGTGAAGACCGCGATGACCACGAACTGATGACTGTGGCTATTTACTTATGCCTGTAAGTGTACGTATATGTGTGTATGCAACTATGAAAGCTGTAACACTTTTACAGACAGAGTAACAGACTGACAGACGAATATGATGGAACTATTGGGAACAAGGAGATTGTTTTTCCATACAACTTTAATACAAATTTGGGTCTCATTTTTTATATATTAATAGAATACACACTACGATTTGATACATTTTCATACAAAGTTTGAAATATTGAAAAACAAACAAACTTTTTATGAGAAGCCGCTTAACTTGTTCATTTCACTTAATACAGAAATCGAAACCAAATATTTGATTACGTATTTTTTATTTTTCAAGAATTTCTTTGAAATATTAGTCATGCGCGCGAACCTTTGTCACGTTTTCATGTTTCTACATTACCAGCATTACTGTCGATAGGAGTTTCATGAGATGAATAAGATCATACAGGTTTTTTTTCTTTAAATTGATTTTTAGAGAAGACATCAGACACGCTCCAATGCAGAAAATACCTATGCAAGCTACAAACCCCCAGTAACAACCGTAGGTTTTTATGATCCAATTGAAGAAACTGGTGAGCCTAATTGAGAATAACATTCTGATTATATTCATGGATTACTTTCGATTCTGGGTGTGCCGTCAATGCTGACTTATGGGAAACTACTAAGAAACACTTATAAATTTTATCAAGTATTTTTTGTTAAACATTTTAATGTTTATTATGTTTTTGAAAATATTATGTAAAACATATAAAATAAAATTAATTATTGTTTATAAGTATTATATAAAATATTGTATTATATATGTATTATAAGTATTATATAAAATAAAATAAATTATTGTTTTGGTTTGATCATTTTATCATAAAATGATACCGGGGAATTAACTAATAATGACAAGCGTGATTCAAAAATACTTAATTAGGAGTTAATTTGATCCATAAAATTACAGTCTTTTTTCAAGACATTTAATTATCTTTTCATAAATATAAAAAGAACACCATGAAATAACATTCAAAGGGACAATATGTTAAATGTTTCCCCTGTAACCGAATAATAAATAAGCACACAGAAAAATTGATTCCTGCGAAATGTTAGAATTTATTGAAATTCTATATCCCTACAAATCTTTATGATTATCAGTTATAATCAACGACCTCAAATTACCTTGCCAACATATATGAAATTCGAAATGTAATATTCATTATATTTTTAAGAAATGTTTATTACAATTTACTAAGAGCATACTGTAATACAATAATAGAAGAAACATGTAGTACAGAAAATATTTAATTATATCGATTAATTATATCGCAAATCGTTGCATTATCTAATCGTCGACAGTAATTTTATT